>CM075810.1:69325566-69681859 GCA_037975025.1 Excoecaria agallocha
TGAGTTCAAATTTTGGTGAAAAGTTCTACTATTTGGGTTCAAAGGGAATGGTTATCTGTGAATCATGCAATATTTGGTTATTATTGAATGTTTGAACTTGAGAAGTTCCATTAAATCTGCTTATAATGTTTCCAGGTTCAATTCAAGGAAAGCACTTTGCAACCTCCAGAGATAAAATCCACCATTGATCTCCCCCAAAATGTGAACCTTTTCGGTCAGAACATTAACTTACCACCTGTGCAGCAGTATCTTAGTCCTGTGCAGGATTTGGTGGCAAATATATCAAGAACCATTTCCGGTCAGCCTCCACTGAAAGTGCCCATTCCGGGTGAGCCATCAAGGTCTTGGCTTCTTATTACATACCTGGACAAGGATCTCCGGATCTGCAGAGGAGATGGTGGACTGTTTGTTCTTATCAAAGAAGGAAGTCCTCTTCTGAATTATTAGGCAGGTAAAATTTGCAGTGACCTATTTGTAAAGCACATACCAATAGCCATTTGACTTCTTTTTTTTTTTTTCGCCTATTATAGATTACAGAAATGATTTAAAAGGTGAAAGATGGTGGCTATGACTCTATTTCAAGGCTGGGGAAAACATAGCAAACTTTGAAACTGTTACAATCAAGAATAATTATAAAATTTAGCTGGATTCTTTAATGTTCTGTTATATCACATAGCAATACAAGTTAGTTGGAATCTAAGCTAAGAGGTTAAAGTATCTACTCATCTATATGATTAGATCAATCTCAGCAAAGTACAAAACGGTGCTGAATGGTAATAGTACCAACAAAACTCTCTCTTCTGAGGTTTTTCAAGTAAAATAACCAAGTTCAATTTTCCAAGGTATTTAGGAAGAAACAATGACTATTAATAATTAGGGCTCAGAGAAAAAAAAAACAAATTTTGGTTAAATAAAAAATAAATCTGAAATTGAATTGATTTTAGGTAAACCAAACTAGAAATTTAGGGTTATAATTTTTACTTTAAAAATGAATCTATGAATTGGTTTTTACCGTTGATTAACGTTTAATTGATTTATATAAATGTATTATATTTTTATTTTTATATTTAAATTTTTTAATGAGTTTATAATTTATAGATATTATGATATATTATTGTTTAAAATATTGTTATAATATATATATTTTTAATAGATAAATATTGAATTATATATATAATTAATGCTCTATTATTAGTGTCATATTGAATATATTTAATTTTTATAATTAATTATGAAATTTTTATTTTTTTTAATTTTTTTAATAAATTTTGTATTTGATTTATGTTTTTATTTTTTAATCATTTTAACTATTAAAATTAACATTACATGTTATATGATTTATTAAATTTATATGTTAAACTTTTTTTATGATTAAAGTAGTAAATTAATTTAAAATTAATAGATGAATTAATAAAATTATTCACGGATTCGCTGACGACCGGATGTTTGCTGGCCTTCATTAAAAATAGAAAGGATAGGTTCAATTTATTTGCCTTGCAGTTAAAAAAGGTGGCTCTTTATATCTTAAAAATAAAAAGAGGAAAAAAGAACTATAGAAAAAAAGAAAGTGAACACTCACTCATGTGTGCATAGAATGTTTAAATGTAACAAAAAATTGTTTGAAATGGGGCAAACTAACAAAAGGTCAAAATTACGTTCTAATTTAGCCTAAATTTTGGATTTTAAGAAAGTTGTTCATTATATATTAAAAATAAAAAATTAATTTTCATTGAAAAAGGTAATTATCTGCTCTCGATTTGATTCAAGATTTTATTTGTTTAAAATGTTTATTTTGTTATAAAAAAAAATATCTAAAGCATTTCAAAAATATTATCTATCTATCTATTTTTAAAATAAGATCTCCACTTCAAATGTTGAGTATGTATTAGCACTTTTTTCTATTTTATAATTCTACTAGATAAAAAAATTAATAAATATAGAAATTTACGGATTAAACGTTCAACAATAGTATTATCAAATTGAAGTGATCAAAAATAAAATCACCCAAAATATACATTTTAACATATTTTTTTATTACAATTTTTGTAATAAAATTTTTAAAATAATAATAGCTAAAAAAGTATATATTAACATAATAATTATATTTAAAAAAATAATTCAAATATAATAAATTATAATTTATAGTTCAAATAAAGGAAAAACCAATATAGTCATTATAATAATTTATTTTTACCATCTTTATTATATTCATTTTTTAAAGTCAGTTGAATCTTTAGCATTAAAAATATTTTTATCACTTTATTTTTAACCAGTTTCAATTTGATAATACATCGATTATTTCTTTAATATGTAAATCTCTATTGAAGGAGTATGGATATACTCATGACTCTAAATTTGAAAAGTAAATTAAATATATTTGATATCAAATATGTCGGTTACAGAAATTAATTCCTATGCTGAATACGTTAGTTACGAAAATTAATTCATATACTGAATACTTCAGTTACGCAAATTATTTCCTATATTAAATGCGTCAGTTACATAAATTAATTATCATATTGAATACCTCGGTTACGTAAATTAATTTCTGTATTTATTACCTTCCTAATTAAGAAATCTAAAAAGCTCCATAAATAGAGCTTATGAATTTAGATTTAATTAGGGCTTGGTTGATTGCTAATTTTTCATAAGGAATTCTAGAGAGAATTTATTTTCTCCCACCTTGTTTCTCGATTTCTTCAAAGGGTATTTAGTCCATGAAATTATTGTTTTTATCACGTCCAACGGCGGTTTATCGATAATAGCTGTACCAGGAATGCGAAACAGGATCCTTCGCTTCCACTTCAGCTTCTCAAAGGATTTTGTATCAAAAGAGGTAAAAGCATTTACCCGAAATATTTGATTTATGATATTTATTGGGGTGCATAAATTCTAACATTGGTATTAGAGCTTCGATTTTTGCATTATGGCATGTTTTAATTTTAGATTTATAATTTACCTGAAACTGATAGATCTAAATAGGTAGTATGAACACATAAATATTATTTTTAATGTATATATTATGCTATTTTCAAAATTTTTTGTGTATATGTGTACATTAAAAATTGTTCAAAAAGTTCCTAGCGAAAATTAAAATGTGACTTTTTTTTTGAATTTTGACCTCACCATCATGTTCTTGGACCCCTAAACTCCCACCAAAAAAAGTTCGATCACCTAAAAAGGCTTCCAGGGTGGCACATGGCATGCACACACCACTCGCACAGGGTGCATGCTAGAGGGCACGTGTCCCTCACGCGCTAGTCACCTGTTAGAGTGACAAGTCACTCTAACACGTGGCCAAATGGAGGCTCAACACGTGGATCATTGTGGTGGTACCACGTGTCACCAGGTGTCAGGGTGACTTGTCACTCCGACATGTGGACTAGTAGGGGGATGACATATGGACCAATAAGGAGGCACCATGTGTCAGAGAAGTCTGACATGTAGACCAACAGGAGACTGACACATGGCATATTATGGTGCTCTCACATGTCAGGCTTACATGTTAGGGTTGACATGTGGTCTAGTTAGGGTCCATCACATGGCATATTGTGGTCATACCATGTGGCATATGTGGGTCCACCCCTGGATGCCATATGGACTAGTGGTTGACTGCCACGTGACACCTAGCAGTCCATATGGCACCACGTGGCATCTACGGACAAATTAATGGCCGCCACGTATCAGATATGGATTTGACGTGGCGACATATGGCCCAATAGGGTTATGCCACGTGGTAGCCTTACCTCAGTTGGCGTGTGGTGAGTCTATCGTGCATGTGGCATGGCTCACTCTCGTCGATGCATAAGGGCGTATGAGCCTTCTTTTGACCATCAAATCAGCTTAAATTTTTTGTAAACTAATTTTCTCAATTTTTTATTCTTTTAGTAAAATTTTGAAATTTGTTTGAGGACCAAAAATAATATTTTGGATTTTTTCAAATAAAAATGTTATAAAATTGAAGAAAATTTTTTTTGTAATCTGCCTTCTTAAATTTTCGAACATGTTTGAAAATTATATACTGTAGATTTATCCTTATTATTGATTGAAATGAGTTTCAATCATATATGTTTATACATGAGTGTACTTACTGTTTTTTTTGTTATGTGTAACATAAATGATGATAATAAGGACTCTCGATTATCCACGAACTCCTCAAGGTATTGCCAAAGCCAATGCAAAAGTGCGCAAGGTTACAATTTGAAGATAAATAAGAAAGTTCGAGCTGATAATATAGATGCAATAGTGCATCACATAATTTATATGCACGAATAAATGAAAGAGTGCATTTGGATTGATGCTCTGAATAGCAAATATAATGATAGGAACTTAATTAAAGTGATGAAGAACTCTCTTGATCGTCATTCAGATTTGAGGAATTTATTGCTGGATGCAAGAAAATTAGAAAATGAAAATTATAGAAGATCCATTATGCATTTCTTGCTTAAGGTATTCAATAAAGGAGTGTTAAGAAGTAACATTAAATCATTTGATGGTATTTAGGAGTGGATGCACTGTGTATCATCTACAGTTACATGATGGAGTTCATGTTTTTCCATATGAGTTATATAAGATGGTCAAAAATTCATTTTCAGTTACGAGACTAGTTCTAAGATGTACTAGTCTCCCTGAGTAGTTGGCATGAGTGTCATACTTATTATCAGTTAGTGAATTTTTTTAATATAGGATTTATGTTTTCTATCTTTAATTTTGAGATAAATGTGTCTTATCTTTAATATATTTGTTTACTTTTTGAGATTGTTGGATGCTTATTATTAATTAAATATATGCATTTATTTATTTTTGGATATTATAATGGCATTTAATATTTATAATAAATGTGTTTGTTTAATTGTTACTTGCTATGCACTTTTTATGAGTAAAAATGATTGCATGATAATTAAGTTAAGACTGAAATTATCTTAAGTATAATATCCTGTATTAAGTTTAAGGACTTAATATATAACAATTAAGATTTGCTATGCATGAAATTTTAACCTATAAAATTAGATATTAGGACTTAGAGGGTAATAGGAAACCATGAATAACCTTTTCAAATTTAAGCCTAATAGATAGCTTTATTAGGTTATCTTTTCAAATTTATAGTAAATAGCGTGTATTGCCTTTTCTTCTTTAGTTATGTGCAACAATTGTTCCATTAATGATCAGAAAATCCAAATGAATGCTGCTTTCCAAATCTAGAGTATCAAAATCCGATATGTGCTAAAAGAGCAAGAGGCTCTATAAACCTTAAGTTTAGTTATAGTTGAATTAAGGATGGTACCATAGCCTAACATAGGTGGGATTGAGGTGCTTAAGTGGCATGGAAAAAGAGATATTTTACTGCTTGCATCATATATTGCTAGGTACAAATAGATGATAACATTACTAAATTAATTCCGCAAGTGTCAAAATGCAATGGATCTATTGTTCACTTTGTAAGAGCAACTCAGATATATGGTTCTGACTAAATTTCGATCATTGATGATCAAGTTTGATACTTATCAGAAAATTTTGATCATATAATAAGAAAACATCTAAAAGAGATGAAAAATATGAAATATGAATTTAGTGAAGTTGGTTATAAATTGATCAATGAGCGGCAGGTTTAAGTTGTTATATTCTCCTTGCCTAGGAGCTAGCAGCATATAAAGATGCAACCAACTTTAAGGAGTATGGAGCATATAAAGTTATTATATGTTTCACTCAAACTGACCTCCATTAAGTGTACATCATAGCGTACACAGCATATAGCTTTTCTTACTGGTTTTGATCTGTTGAGTTTATATTGATGGGACATATTTATACCCCCATCAACCAATCCTGCTCACACTGTTTATCATTAACAAGATAGCCTACTTTTTAATGCTGTTATTGCATCAGTCTCACTCCTTAGTCTCACTTACTTCCGCCTTTCAAACATCTCAAGAAGCATGGAATAAATTAACTCATCTTTTTGCTAATAAGTCTCACTCTTGGGTGAAGCATCTCAAGGAAAAACTTTCTGCTCCACGTAGAAGTCACTACAAACAGGAAAATTTATGGCAAAAAAAATTCCTAAATTCAAATTGATTGGAACAATAGATCTTTTTCATGCATTGAGGCATTTCTTGGAATTCAATAATGAATATATTTAGTTAATTGATGCACATTGTAAAAGTTAGCTGAAAATGGAAATTATCATTATTGTTGCTATTTCTTTTCTTTTCTTTTTCTTTTTCTAATAACTTAAGATAGATAAGAATAAATGTATTCTTGATTGTTGCCATGCTGCTATAAAAAAAAAAAAAAACAAGTCAAGCGAGTGTTACTCACCAAACAAATACCCAACAGTGCTCTGGTGTTTTTGCCTCCAGTCAAATCAATTATGGATGAAATATCATAGTACTTAGTTGTGCCTTGAAATATTATAGTATACTAGATGATCATTTTTTAGTTGTACCTCTTGACTTAAATATTATAGTATAATGGGTGTAGATAAATGTAGATATGGAACCGCAATTAGAAATTTCTTTTATTTCTACCCAAAATTTAATCTCAGACTCATATAATTTGTAATTTGTCCACATAATTTTGGTTCTTAGTCGTCTATTGGATTTATTTGGCGTATTACAATTAGTGCATTCTTTTCTTTTTATTCATCCGTTTCTTTCAATTGTACCCTTTAGCTACAGCCAGTTTATGTAATTCTCTTTCTATACCAGATCTGGTAACTTGGGATTTATCTCCCCTCTTTGTATTTATTCAGCTCTTTTGGCTGATTTTTCGTAATAAAGTTCTTTTGGTTTCAAAAAATTTTTTTATTTAATTGTTAATTTATCTATTAACATACATTCATATTTTAAAAAATTTGTGCCTTTTCTAAAAAAAATTGATTAATGTACAAAAAAAATTGTAATTTATAATTAATACTTTTAACTAAATTGGTAACATTATAAATAATTAAATTTTATATATTTTTTTATTCTTCAAAAATAATATGTTACAGTATTATATATTAAATATAATATAAAATATTATATATTAATATAATTTTATATTAAATACTGTATAATATAATATAGATTAATACTTTACATATTAATACTGCACAGCAAACCAAACTAACCTTAGTGGCAAGGCTCGATGTTTGTCTAATAATATTTTACTTAATAACTGAACGAATCCATTGCAGGAGTAATTAATGACTCCTGGAACGACGCCGCATTTCAATTCATTATATATATATATATATATATATATATATATATATATATATATATATATATATATATATATATTTGTTTAATAATATTTACTTAATAACTGAACGAATCCATTGCAGGAGTAATTAATAACTACTGGAACGACGCCGCATTTCAATTCATTATATATATAGAGAGAGAGAGAGAAATTTTCCTGGACACGCCATCATTTGTGGGCTCCACCAACAAAAATCATTATCAAAATCTTTCAATCGCCTAGTCAAGGGCGCCCATTGATCACGCTCTCTCACTTTTCCTTTTCTTTTTATTTAAATTTTTTAATCATCGAATCTTCAGCCCGGTCCTCGCACGTGCCACGACTGCCGGCGTTCAATCTTCTCTTTTACCCACGCGCCTGCTTAAAAGGACCACCTCCTCTTTCTTCTTCCCAAAATCCTAGCTCTTCCTAATCTCTATCCTTCTTTTACTTCATATCGTTTCATTATGTCGGTGAGTGATTTTTGTTTTCTTTTTCGAATTATTTATTTATTGTCAAGTTAATTGATTTTCTATTGGGCTAGTCTTGTATCAGATTTATCGATTACTGATACTCTATATTTATTCTGTACATCAAATTATAGATTTTCTTTTGTTCACATTCGGTTTGGTTATGAACTCCTTGGACTTTATTTGATTTTGAAAAGATTTCTTCAGATTTTTATTTCAGGGTGATAAATCGACTATTTATTATGCAAATGTATAGTTATTACAAGGATTTAGAGCACCAGCTGGAATTTTTGAAGTGAGCCAAATCTGGTGTGGAGCTGAAATTTTAGTTGTTATAACCGATAGTTCTGTGCTTAGAATACTTTTTTGAGTATAAGCATTGAATGGAAGAGGGAAACTGAGCTCAACGTGATTGCCGTATTAACTACTTTGCTTATTCAAAGTCTGGAATTTCAGTTATATAGGGTTTATGCTCAAGAAATAAATTTAAGGCAAGAAAAAAGAATAAATGATGTAGCATAGCCCAAGTATATAGCATGTTTAAGTTTTAGGGCAGTTTCTAGGATTTTTGGTCTTGGGAAGGGTATCCGTTTAACATTTTGATGGATTCTGCCTGATATCATAATGTGTCTGTGCATTTTGTTTGCCATGAGAGAAAAACATTTCTATGGACTTCTATTTTTGATTTATGTATATTAACATTTTTGTAAATAATTCATGAAGTGTGATTAGAGTATTGTTCAACATTTGGTTGATGAGGCATTATATTATCTTTATTGTTTTTTGATAAATTTGTTGGAAGTTTGAGGTATTGATGTGACAAAAATACATGCAGATCAGAACTGTGAAAGTTAGTAATGTTTCCTTAGGAGCAAATGAACGGGATCTCAAAGAGTTCTTCTCTTTTTCTGGTGATATTGAATATGTTGAAGTGCGGAGGTATATCACTATACTGTTAAAATGTCTCTCACTGTCTCCCTTTGTTTTCGTCGAGTTTATTGATCCTGACTTCCCTTTCTTGTCCTCTCAATTTACTGTTTGATTATGAATCGTGTCACATGAATATGCAGAGATATCGAGCAATCTCAAATTGCATATGTTACCTTCAAAGATTCCCAGGGTGCAGATACTGCTGTTCTTCTTTCGGTAATCAACTTTTTATTATGTTCAATAATCACTTAATTATTTCTCTGTTTCTACCTGCACCTAATTGCCGTGCATAACTTGTGGATTTGTGATTAATTTATATTCACCAGCATGCATTTTAGACGAGATGCAATGCAGCGTTAGCAGTGTCAATCCCTTGGCAATGGTTAACTGGTTCGTGTTTGATAGATAGTCATTTTAAAAAATTAAACTTATCATTCATTTATGTGGGGTGTGACACTTAATTGTTTTTAATCCCGTAAGTATCTGATTTTCAGGATGCCAAACTTTGCATGAACCACATTTGCCCAAGAAAGCACACTGAATTGTAAGATAAAATAATTATCAAGCTCTTTATATGAATAATAGGTGAACTCAACTCTTGCAATAATCCATTTAAAAGAGGGTACATTGGTTACTTGGTTCACTCAACTCCTTTCATAATGCTTGTAAGAGAGATTGTTAGATCCCAGTTACTTAATGAAGGTCAACCTCGATATCTCAAACCCTGTATTCAAGATTCAAGCACCAATTTTTGGGCCTTTGATGGAATGCAACCCCTAAGATAATATCCTTCCTACGTTCTTTTGAAGTTTACATCCCTTTAGAGAGAAGGAGGAGGCCTTATGCATGATATGTTAGTTTGAAAATTTGGTCAGTAGTGATAATAGATATATGGTGAGCAGTCACTTATTTAGGTGTTGGATGAAAGGTTGTCTCTCATGGTGATCATTATTACATGGTAATATTAAAAAACAAATGCCCTATTGCCAATTGCTGTGACTCTTGAAGGACAGACTTTGTTTTGTGGCAAATTGGCATCGTGCTCTATTCCCAGAAAAGGTTTAGTAACACTGTTAGCAATAATAAATAAAAGTAAATTAAATAAAACTAAACTAAAATCAAACCTTTCTCTTTTGTCCAACTAAACTAAAAGTAAATTTTCTAGTTTTTTTTTTTTTGTACTTTTCCCCCGACATGCCATCTTCGTAACTGATAAAGACATTGAGTTCAACACATCCCTTCTCCTCCCTTATTGACACTTGCCCTCCTTTTTCTCCTCTTTCTTTTAATTTAAAAACTTGTGATCAAGTTTCGATTTCTCTTGTCAGGGAGCAACAATAGTAGATCTAACTGTTACCATAACTTTGGATCCAGATTATCAGTTGCCACCTGAAGCTTTAAAACCCTTGGTAAGGATATGGCATCGAAACTTATGCCACTTTGTGAACACTGGAAACCCACTTCTATTAATATTTTCCAACTTTATGCAGGCGAATGAAAATAAAACTCCTGCTGGTGGTTCTGAATCCGCCTTTCGGAAGGCAGAGGATGTAGTTAGTGGCATGCTTGCTAAGGGCTTTATCTTAGGAAAGGATGCAGTCAACAAAGCAAAGACTTTTGATGAGAAGCACCAGTTAACTTCAACAGCTTCAGCTAAAGTAGCTTCTTTTGACCAAAAAATAGGCCTAACTGATAAAATTAGTGCCGGCACCACTATTGTGGGTGACAAAGTCCGAGAAGTGGATCAGAAATTTCAGGTTTCGGAGAAAACTAAATCAGCGTTTGCAGCTGCTGAGCAAAAAGTGAGTAGCGCAGGATCTGCTATTATGAAGAACCGCTACGTTTTTACTGGGGCTACGTGGGTAAGTGGTGCTTTCAACAAAGTTGCAAAGGCAGCTGGAGAAGTTGGGCAGAAGGCAAAAGAAAAGGTAGGAATGGCTGAAGAGGAGCAGAAAAGGAAAATGGTGGATGACTTCGCCCAGGTTCACCTATCGGAATCACCAAAATCACCCAAGGAAAGTGACCACCCGCCTTCAAAGCCTGCACCTGTCCAAGGTTTGATCCTGTGATTCAATTCTGTAAATTTCTTTTTTTTTCTTTCTTTATTATTTTATTTTATTTTAATTCAAAAGTCGATATTGTTGTGTCTTGATTACTTGCTGGAGTTCAAAGTGGTGAATGTAGGTTGGTTACTGTTAAACTAGTTTTAATATGATTGCTTGTAATGTTGTTTTCTTTCCAAGAAAGTGAATATACTAAATATTTCTGAATTCTTTTTTGTGTGTGATTTTTCTTTTTCGTACTATCTTTTGAGTTGGGTGACAATGCTCTTATGATTTAAGCTTAATGGTAATCATTATTACATTAATTTAGGGTATTATGAATCTTAGATTTAATTCAATTTAGTTGTATCGGTTTTGCCTCGTCATCAGGTCTTTTTTTATTGATTACTCAACTTTTTTTCTTTGGTCATATCGGTTTTATAAACTTTTATTTTCATCCATATTAATTCTGAATTTCTAAATTTGGATAAAATCATTGTATAATTTTTGTATATATTGAATTTATGAATTCTCCTTTTTATTTTATTAAATTTTTATTTGGATTCAATCTATATTAAAATATAAGTTTAAGGATTTAATGAATTTCTTTTTCTTTCTCTTTTTTTTTTTTTTTTTTCTGTTGAACTTTTTGAAGATGTTTCAATATATAAAATAAATAATTTATGTTTGTGTTTAACTGCTTATTGAAATAGATATGATATACGATACTATGTATTTGATTTAGTGTTTGATTTCTGATTGAGATATAATATTTTTTTTTTCACTGTGATTTCTGAATGAGATGATAATTTTTTTTTTTGAAAATTTTAATCATAAAAAAAGTAACAATTTTAAATTTAAAAATGATTATAATCCACAGGAAAACTTGAATTGCAAGGAAATTAATGTCCTCAATTTTATGTCAACTTGAATTGGAGTAGGGGGAGACGAAAATGAAGTATGAAAATCTTGAAAGCATATAAAATGACAAGTGAAATTGAGCAAAGATTGATCAAACAAAAATATGACAAACCAATTCGACTTATAAACTAGCTATAATAAGTCCAAATCACGCAAAAAAGTTCGGTCTAATTTTTTCTAATGACTTTTATAATTAATCATTATTTTGAAAAGAAAAAAAAAAGGAGAGAAATTAAAATTATTTCTACCATGCTAACAATTAAATTCTCAAATCGATAAATCAATCCGAATCAATTATTTGGAGTTTGAAGGTTTAGGGCCCACTATAGTTATTCACGAGGCCAACTGGTAAAAGTCCACTCGTGAAAACTTAGGGGCCCATTAATCATTCATTATCATCTCTATCATAACAACAGCAACTTTGATTATAATTTAAGAGATAATAATAATAATAATAATAATAATAATAATAATAATAATAATAATAATAAACATCAATCATCGGTGGATAGATATGTATGATTAATTCATTTCATATTCCTTTTTTACTAAACAAATAATTAAATTTATTAATGATGATTCTCCATCACCTTAATCAATTATACCAACTGCAATACGTGCCTTCAACAAAACTTCATTGTATAGAAAAGTACAAATTGCAAGCAAATTAATAAGAAAAAAATGTTTTTTTTTAAGACAGAATAATTATGTTGATAATCCTCCTATATATATTGTATTAAGTAAAATCCAAATGATAGGGGGATAGATAATGGAGTGGCTAATCTAATATTTGTTGTGTTCCTTGTATAGTAACCATGAAGACAAAAAGTAAGCAAATGAGATTATATATTAGCTAAAATATTGACACCTGTAATCATGACATAACCACCAAAATCATGAAATAAACATCATTTATATTAAAATTGCATTATTCTTTATCACGACAAAAGAAATTAAAAAATAAAATAAAATAAAAACTTTAATAAGCTGAGTGCTTTGTATATCAAATTTGGTGGTATTTAGCTTATATATATATATATATATTTTTTATTTAAAATTAATACTAGTAGTTAATGCATAAGTATTTCGACGGCCGGTTCAACGCAAAAAATTCAACAGTGGAATTGCACACATCTCGCCGATTTGATGGCCAAATGTAAATATTCTATGTTAACATGGAGGATGTAGCGTAGTACCTTAACCTATATCGGCGATGACACTCCAAAGCCTTGCAAATTAGAAATTAGCGTGAGTTGGTTAATCAGTATATGAAAAAAAAAAAATTAATACATTAATATTGATTTTTTAAAATTATTAATTATTAAATAATTCGTTATATTCGGTTAATGAAAGTCATCAATTTCGATTTTTTAGTTTAGTTAATCAATATTTTTCGGTTAATCATCAAATTTATAACATAAAATTATACAAAATTCAATTTAATTTCAAATATGCAAAGTAATTTAATATTAAAATTATGAAATAAACATAATTTACTAACCAAAATTCATGTTCTATAAATTAATAGCTAATATTATAAAATAGCTTTGATATTTGTTGAAAATTAATATACTTGGTTTTAAGTTAAATAAAATTATATATATATATTGATTAACCGTAGACTAAGGGTTGATCGATATTTAAAAATTTAAATTATAACCATTAATAAAAAAATATAAAAATTAAAAATTGTAACCGAATTCATTGAATCAATTAACCATAATAATCGGTTCGGTTTTGAACCAATTTTATGATTAACCATATTTTCAATTTTTTTTGCTCACTCCTACAAATGAGCTTTTTTTTTATTATTTATTGAAAATAATTCTCTTAAATCTAGAAAATAAAGAATGTATTTTTTTTTAATCAAACCGTCCACATAATGCATAAAAATGACCTAACATATGAAGTTATCCTTCAAGAATTAAGCTTTTTCTTTTTTATAATAATAATAATAATAATAATAATAATAATAATAATAATAATAATAATAATAATAATAATAACAGCACTTTGTGCCATTTGCTTATTTAAATTATTTCAATTCATCTAATCAAAACTGCATGATCTCTTTTAAATATAATGCTCTGTTTTCGTTTATAAATTTGTTTTGCAAAGTTGAATTGATCAGAGCAATTATTTTCAAATGTGATTATATTTTAAAATTAGAATAAATTTGTCTTTTTTATTTCTCCATATACCATATATGTGCGTCATGTATCAATATGTTATTAAGGGATTGGATAAAATTTTTTAAATTTTAAAATATAAAAAGTAATGTTATCCCAATTGAAATATTAAGAAACATTAAAAATAAAATTGCAAGGCAAATTTGTACCCTTGTCCAAATTTTTCATGAGAAAATACTGAATGGTTAAAGCTTAAAAAAAAGAAAAAAAAGAAAATAGAAATTCAACCCCTTAGGCTATATGCAATTGCTCAAAAATGTATTTCGACTCGAGAGTGGAGACAGTAAATTCGAAGAAATCAGCACTAAAATGGAGGTTTCGAGGCAAGTGAGACCCACACTAACACAGCGCTTTCACTTTTTTCAGCAGAATCCAATTCAAGGTGTTGTAACGGTCCCCATTATCCAGCTGGATTCAATTAACACTACCCCTTCGGCGCACGATAACATATTTAACTCCACTGCACAACTATCTTACGCTGTTAAACTCTGCGCATGTTAGTACCTTTATCCTGCCTCTTTCTTTTTCTAAATATTCTATGCTATTTTCTCAGGTAAAAATGTAAGGCAATCATTCACTGCACAGTATGTGAATGTGCCCAACGCTGGGCACCATCAGATCGATATGAAGGTAATAAAAATTCACTGATCGGACGGTGTAGAACCCTCCACGCAACTAGCATGCCATGGGATGAGAAGTCAAAATGAAAACGTCGGTGCATGAAAATCTGAATAATAATAATAATAAGATTTATGAACAGAATTAAAACCCGATTTTATCGTTTCGCAAAACCAAATCAACAAATTAATTTCACGTGCATATCTGCAGAAACTGAATAATGTTATAGCAGTAGAAATTTTTAGAATATTAAAACACGCCTTAAAAATCGCCGATTTTTCGGTGTGACCGAGATTTCGGATTATTTCCGCGTTTACCGCCGATTTCTTGCAAGTTTCTCAGACTTCGAATCGCCAAAACATCGCCCCGACGGAGCTCAGTCAGTACATCAACATCACCTGAATCTACAACAAACAAGAGGCGCAGTAAAAATTAAAGGCCAAATGTGATTTTCCGCTCAAAAACAGAGAAGAAATTCGAAGCGCATTATACCTAAAGTCTTTGAGAATCGCTTAAATCCAGTAAATTGAGCCAAATCTGCAAAAAAAAATCCACAAAATCAACAAACGGTTAAGAACGGAGGACTGCGAATCGCGAGCGGTGAAGTTCGTAAACTTAATCAATTACCTGATTGAGAAGGAGAGTGAGAGACGAGGTAGAGAACGAGAAAGCAGAGGAGAGTGAGAATAGGAATAAAGTGAACGAGTTTTTCTGGTTTTGAAGGCGAAGGTGTAATGGAAGAAGACGAAAATCGGCGAGAAGATTTGGTAGCTTTGCAGTAGTCACGGAGGTCAGAGTCAGGAAGCGAAGGAGAGTGTACATCTGTGAAGAGAGGATCGTCGTCTTTGGCTGCTCCGCCTCCATGACCGTGGAGCTTGGAGAGTGGCGAGCCCTGAGATTGCCTCTGCATTGAGAGATGAGAGAGAGACAGCTTGAGTGGAGAGTGGAGAGTGAGATTTTTAGTTGTTGGATTTTTAATTGGTTTGTTTTCATTATCTTTTTTTTTTTTTTTGTACAGAAAAATTAAACGGATATTTTATTTTTAGCATAGTATATTGTACGTATATAAATTTCCACTAAATGATTATATTTTAATAAACTATGCTCTAAATTTTATCTAATGTCAAATTATTTTCAAATTTTTAGAAGTACGAGGATTATTCCTAGACTACATAAAATACTATTTAATTAATAAAAAATCTGACCTTTATTGCTGATTACGTATCACATGCACGTAATTTTATGCATTTTAAGTTACGTATTTTTATGATGTGTCGTATGTTTATACGAATAATATAATATTTTTAATAAATTTATGGTAAATCTGACAATATATTATTTAAGAGTAATATGAAAAATAGTGGTTATTTGGATGAATTTATAAATTATTTATCTTCAATAATTTTTAGTATATTTTAATATAAGGTTAAGATACTTTTTTGTCCTCAGAACTATGGAAAATGGGGCTATTTTACCCTTAAAATTTTTTTGAGCCCATTTTATTCTCGAAGTTAATTAAGCAATGTGTTTTTGCCCTTATAATTGAAAAAACTGATGTGGCAAAAAATTTAAAAAATAATAATAATAATAATCTTCCTCTCTCCTTCTTTTTCTTTATTTTCTTCATTGATCATACCTTACACATACAAATCAAAATCCATCATAATAATTTTTCATGGGATGCACTATTTCGAAATCATTTTTCATTATTTACTAAGTGATTTCTGTATTTTTTGTCAACTCTTGAACAAATTGATTAAGGTATTTTTTTCTCCTATTTAGTTGAAAATACCCAGCTAAATATTTTAATTGCTTATTGTTTTCCATTTTTCAAATGTTTTCTGTAATTTTAATAAGTTATAAGCTATATTTAAAAAAAAAAAATTGTTGGCTTTTGTCCAATTTTGCAAATTCTGTTTTTGGGTACTCGTCTTCAATTTGTCTTTTTAATATGTTGCAATCAATGGTTTTTAATTGATTTATATGTGCTGAAAATTATGGATGAAGAAGCTCCTAGGCATGGTTTGGGAGTGGAAGTAATTTTATTATATTTACAAGAATGGAAAATGTCACGTTCCATGTAATTATATTTCTCATATAGGCAATGAAAAGAGAATTAAGGGTAAAAATATAAAATTCAAAAATTAAAAGAATATAAAAAATATTTTAATATTCAATATTAAAATATTATAGGCAAATCAACTCTAAAATCTTATTTTAAGCACAAAACAGATCCTTCTAAAATAAATAAAATTTTTGAAATATCAAATTTGAATTACATGTACATGTTTAATTTTAAATTACATCATAATCTATTATTTATGTCTTTGTATTAAATGTTCAAATTTTTTAATTTGCTTTCAAATTGAGAGCCTAATTTTTTTTGAAGGCTAAAGTATACTGAAATAATATTAGAGTGTTAATCCATAGCACTCCCATGTGTACTATAGGAGAGCTCGAATCATCTTATCAGACGGTTTAAATGCACGTACATTCAAAATATTAAATTTATAAAAAATTGAAAAATTAGAAAAAAGAAAGGAATGGGCCAGAATGAGGAGGTTAATTTGGGCTTGGTTCCATGCTATGAAAAGCCCATGACCTAAAGGGAAAAGGGCTGTACTAAGAAAAGGATCAAAGTTTCCAGATGGAATGGAAGCTTGAAAAGAGAAAACCATGGGAGAAGAGAAGACAGTTTTGCAGAATGTGGCGGCTCCTGAATTGCGAATCCCATTTCTTGGTCAAGACGCAATATTCCTTTGAGTATTGAATTTTCAAAAAGAAAGTTATTAGCCATAACACTGACACTCTCACCTTTTGATTTTGTTTCATCGCTCAAAAAAAAAAGATGGTTCTATGGGAGATCACACTTGGAACTGCTTATTTCTTGGGGCTTAAACGCACTTATAGACTCGCTTTGAAGATTCAACGCAAGATTGTTTCTCCTAAGCACCCTAAGATCCGCCAGTTTCTTCACAGGTTTTTTTCTCCTCTTTCCATTTTCTATATTAATGCTTTCACCATTCTTCTCTTAATTTCTTGTTTTTTTTTTGTGCTATTAGAGGCAGAAATGGAGGATTGTTAGGGTTTTTTCCAATGCATTTCTTGATTTAAGGATTTTTTTTTTTGAAATTTTGTTGATTATGGTTATTAAGTTACCATGGGATCAAAATGTGACGCCATTGCATCTGTAATTCCGCCTTTTTGTAGGAAATCTTGAGAACAAAGAGGTTGTTAATGTTTGGATAGCCATTGATTGTTTGATGCGTAAGCTGGTATACTACAAAATTGCTTTATTGGGATGGGATTGCTAGAGCTAGTGGAATTATAGAGGTGGCCATCTAGCAATGAATTTTATGTTTACCTCAATTGCTAGTATTTGCAAAAGGCAAAATCAGGCAAATAGGGCTTCAGTACTTAAAGATGAGAAGGATATTGGTTCTATTGAAGTGTAAAAATCCTTGGATAGAGGCTACAAGATTAGATAGATTTCCCAAGTTAATGGTGTAAAACCCTATTGTATATACAATCTGCTATTTTGTCAAGTTTCTTTTACATTCCTGGTAATGATAAGCTCAATCTTTTATGTCCTATTGTTGATGGCAAAGTCAATTTAATGCTTCCTCTACCATCGGTGAAAGAAGCATTTCTTTTACAATTATACTAAACGTTGTTAATTTGAATGTGATGATAGGATGATTAATATTATCATTTTAGTTGATGAGTAGCAAACTTATGGTGTCTTATTGATTGTTGCTGTTTAGTAGTAGCATTAATGTTTCAAGGCATGCATGTCTAGGACCCCTTGGCATCTTTGTTTACCTTGCACTTTGATAACTATGGTCACAATGCGTTCAGGGTTTTCTTAAAATGATGCTAGATGTAGTGCTGTGTCTGCTCTCCTTGACTAGTGTCTTCTTGTCTTTTGATAAATTTTTACTGTCTATGGTCACATCTTCATGGAAATTGTGATGAAAAGTGGATGCAACAAAAATTAGGTTTTCATTTTTTACTTCTAGGTATTAAAAGTACGAATGCTTGACAATACCAAAATTGAGTCTGACGAAATCTTTGTTTTCGTAAAGTTCTACCTGGGTTTCTTTAACACATCAGCATGGGATAAAATAACATGGTCTTCAGTTACTTGAAGTCCATCTATTTGGAGCTTTTAAAAAATTATTATGTCTCAATGTTTTAGGTAGTTTATTCGTTTCTATGTGTCTGTGTGATATTTGCTTATTTTTAATATTTTAAATATTAATCTTCAAAGGTAAAATGATAGTACATAGAAGTGATTGTAGTATAAGCATTAAGTTAATGTCCTAGAAACTGGTAGGAGAGTCTTTCCATCTTAAAAGATTTTGTTTGCATAATAAAAACTTAGTTAGAGCTAAAAAAAAGATATGCAGTTCTGTATATAATTTGAGAATCATGCTAATACCATATGGTACCAACTTCCCATTGTAATTGCTTGTTGATCTTATATGCCGTGTAGTATAATTTTTTCAACTATTACTAGGTAGCATCACCATTGTGGCATATAGGAAGGATATCATGGACTATTGTATTTCATCATGCATATAAATTAAGAGCTACTTACCCTACTGCAATTAAGGGCTATGGTAAACTACCTTTTTCTTTCCAACATCACAGACGAACGCGCACTGTCTTTGATGTTGCTCTCAGTGTCCACCAGAATATACAACAGAGAGACTTAGAAGTCGGCCGAAATATAGGTAACTGGATCCTGCAATGGCTGCATAGGATGAGACCTTCTGCTCAGATTCGCGCTCCTTCCCCCCTGAAACTCCCGAACAGCACAGGCTCAAATACCAACATGACAAAGCAGGTTCCCAGCTCCCAGCCAAAAACTCCTTCAAGCATCCCAACATCAAGAAACCAGGATGCTGGTAGGCATCTTTTCACCGCATCAAGAAATAGATGGTCAAACTCGATTCCGAGAATTGCAATGATGATGCGGCAAACAAGGCATGCAGGGACTATTACCAACAGGAACTTGTGGGTTAAGGGCCCTGAAATGGGAAGCTCACGCTGCATCAGTGCAGCATGGGGTTTTGAGGGAGTGGTTAGGAAGGACATAATGCAATATATATCACAAAATGGACAGACTGTGACAGAATTTTCTGTTTAGCTCTTCATGTGGAATGTGTTGGATTTTTGAGATGGAACTGTGGAAGAGATGAGCTAAGATTTTTTTTTTTGGCTTGTGGATTTTGTATATCCTATTTTCCCTCACATTTTCTCTCACTGGCAGGAACTTGAAATAGTAGCTGTTTTTGCACCCAATAAGACGTGTTTCTCTGCTGAACAATATCATTCTGAGTGGCAGTGTTATGCGGAAATTAGAGCAATCAGCAGGCACAGGCACATAAATGTGAAATTGGAACAGTTGGATTAACTTGTAAATTATTGCAAGGCATAAGAAGCAAATTATCCTTGAAAATTTGTTATAGGACTTATTTTCTATTCAAATAGCACTATTCATTTTACTTCTGTGTAAAAAGTAGTTGAATGTTAATCTGGAGGAAGGTGAGAATGAGCAATCGCTGATTAATCATACTGTAAGAGAATGATAGTTAAGAATTGGATCAGCTTGTAATTTAAAATGAAAGATGGATTATTTTACCGATTATTCTGTTTTAAGAATTGCGTGCTACTTTCTTGTGTTTTTCTCATGTTTAAACTCGGATCATTTCCACAGCAAAGATATATATATATAATCAATTAGATAAAAGGATTAATATATAAATTTTTTTCTAAACTATCAACATTTAATAAATTTTTATTTTAAACTAATTACGTATTAGATTATTTTTTAAATTTGCTGAAAATATCATATTATTTACCTCTATAAGAATATTTATTAATTTATAAAAAAATATATAAAAAATACGCGTTAAACAGAAATAGAAAAATAATTTAATTTTTTAATAAATTAAAAAAATAATTTAATATTTTTAATATTATAAAAAGTATTAGTTATATTTTAAATAAATTTAAGTAGCTAATTTGATATTTTTAATAAATTTATGAATAATTTAATTCGTAATTAATTTTAAAAAAATATTAAATGACTATAATTTGATATATATTATGGGCTGGACAAAATTATTTTGTTCTTAAAAATTAAAATAAATGGGTCGGATCTAAAAGCAATTCGAATCATAACCAAGTTCATTTTTGCCTGTACGCGCAGCGCGTAGCATGTTATGGGTTGTACTTGTTTCTATTCGTCTATTTCTCTCCCTCTCAAAATCGTTGCTTCTCTTCTCCGTCTCGTTGATTGGATTTTCGTTGTTCCTGATATAATCAATCTCGAATTTTATTTCTCTTTTCATCGTCCTATTTTTCTCTAGGTCGGAGGTGGAAGTAGCATTATTCTGTTGCTTCACCTATTCAATTCACAGTCCCCGCCGTTTCTCTTTAATCTGACGACTTCTGATCAGGTAACCCTCGCACTTTAAGCTTGAATTGCTAAGCTTCGTTTTGGTTAATGTTATTCAATTCTTAAATTAGTGAGCTTTGAAATCTTCGTCCATGATCGGTATTGTATTGTTTCAGTTCTCCTGTTTTTACTTCAATTTCTTTTGTTTTGATTTTGATGAATTTTGTTATAATTGCATTTTGTATTTACTTACATTAGTGATCAGCTGAATGCTTATTTCTGATTGAATTTGTGTCTACTTAATATGAAAATTTTCAATTGCTTATTTGATGGTTTGGTTGCTGCTGTTCTGACTCAAATAATTTAGAAGGTCCATTTAAGTTTCGTGCTTATCATTTCGTTGCAAGAGGGACGATGATTGAATTTTGTGTTGATTCAATGCGGTTGAACATTTTTTAGCTTTCAAAATTTGCTTTTCTTTAATTCTTTTTCTGTGATTGGAAAATCGAAGGCAGTTTGGAATGTAATTTGTTTTTGAGGTTTATCTTTTATTTTTTAGCTGAAAGCATATACAGAACTGAAAAGTGGAAAACTACATTTAGATGATTATCTTCTTTCCCTTTTATCAAAACATTTCTCAAGGGGAATAAGTTAAAGATTATGGATTATGCATGTGCAGTTGAATTAGTCAAGTGCATATACTTTGCTTATTCCACAATTGGATTATCGTGGGTATATGTCAAGTGAATTTTGAGATTAATTTAGGGTTTTAGATGGCAAATGATCATGCATGTGGAAACGAAAAAACTCAAAAATGTTGATCCCTTCTAGTATTATGAAATGAATAATGACAAGGAAAAAAATAAATCAGATTAATGCTAAGTTAAAATAACTCTTGGAAAAGATGTGGGTGCAAAATTTCATTTTGTCTGACTTGATAGAAAAAAATTAGGCCTTTTCATTTTCATTTTCCGAATGGGCTTTTTGATGTTATTAGTCCGAAGTTTTGTTACTGGAGAACAGAGTATAAATAAAACAAGAGGTATATAACCCCATGCTCAGTGAACTTCAATTTAATTTAGCATTTGAAATATATATATATTGAGAATGTAAAATGTATAATTTAAAGAAAAAAGTAAAAAAAAGAAAACTCCAATGAATTTTTAAGAACTTAATTTAATCAATAACTTCAAAACTTAAACTTTATAAAAAAAGAAAAAGAAAAGAAAAAGAAAGAAAACTTCTAAAAATTTAACTTAATCTGAAACTTAGGCTTTTGGTCACCTGGAAATAATTGATTATAAACCTCCGTCCAAAAACTCAGAGGACAGGAGACGAAACTGATCTTGCACTTATTTCTGCTGTTCGAGAAACAGGTGTGATTTTATTGGAGAAGTTCTTGTGTTTCTTCTCTAGCACATGTTTATTGTGCTGAATTTTATTTCATATTTTTCACCTTAGGTCTCTTAAAGTGAGGATTTAATATGTCGTGGTAATATACTTTAGGTTTTCATCAGTTCATTTTTTGCTTGATTTACAATTTTGCCTTTAGTGAATTAGGGTCTTATTGATTTTGCATCTGGGTGTCTTCTCTATATTGAATTTGAGCCTAGCTGTGGCTTCAGTATTAAAAATTTGAGCTTATTACAGTTTTTGATCTGTTGGTATGGTTAATTTTTTCCATTTAGTAATGAGAAGAAGATGATTAGGTGAACTTATCATGAGTTCAAAGAGCTTTTATGTTTACTATGCTTCACGCAAGATACTTTTGCAAATTTGAGTTCCTCAATTTTTGTGAGAAAGTATTTTGATTTTGGATCTATATTGTTATGTTGCTTTTATTAAATGTCCTGTTCTCCACATTATTTCCTTGGTATTTGAGGTACGGATTTTCTTCTTCTGCCTGCTTTTTGACCCTCATTATACATTTTCTTTTTCTGTTTAAAGAATAATGTTAATCCTTTTGAACACCTGTTTCACTGACCTACTGGGTTCTTGAAATTTTTAATTTAAAATCTATTAGGTCTAATTTGTTGTCCCATTAACGAGGATGTATTGCCACAAACAGCGCTGGATATGTGATGGAATTTACATGAAAACATTAGAAAAAGATATAACTTGAATGGTACAGAGTTATTTCATACAAAACTAGAAAAAGAAATAGGAAGTGATTGACTGAACCATTTTGTTTCTGTTCAGAATATTTTGTTTCTGTTGTCCATATTTTAGTCGCAATTTTGTTTCAAAAGAAATTAATGGTTAACTTGCTGAACAATTGTATGCGTGTGTTTGTGTGCAAATGCAAGCATTTATTGTCTTTTTCACCGAATGATGTTGCTCAGCTGGTTTGTCTTCTCTTTTATCTTTCTTTCTTATTTTGCCTCGGGTTCAGAATGCAGCAGTTGCTTGTCATTCCCTCTCTTTTCTTTCCTTTTTTCCTTTTTTCTTTTTTCTTGTAACTTTCTAAGCATATTGGTTTTATGTAGTCTACTGCATAGAATCCTGATCAATTGCTAGAGTGAGATTTTGTATTTTTATTTGCAGATGGCAAATTGCGTGTGATTGAGATTTGTAATTTAATATTTGTTATTTTATAAGATACTGGTTCTGGTTTATGCTTTGATATGGGTAATTCTAATTCAAGTCACGGTTGTTTTTGTCAAATATAAATAATGTGGACAAGGTAATGTCGCAGAACTTCTTTTTATGCATGAGCATTTTATTATCTCTTAAAAGGTTTCTTTTTAATGTCCAAGATGATGTGGTTTTTGAGTGGTTGCTTTTTCATTGGATGTTTTTTTTATGTGGAGTCTTTCATGCAGAATCATTCTTGGCGAAACTTCTGTCAGTGGTAATTTCGATAAAAAGTGAGAAACTCAACTGAAACGGTAGCCGAAAATTGTTTATGCATGTCTCAGTTAACTGGTAACTTTGGTTGGTTGCTTATGAGCCTGCTTTCAAATTTATGGATACGAGACCAAGATATTTGTGTCTCAATTATACTACAGCTTATGGACCCAACTTTTCCTGTGTTCAACCTCCTTTTTCCTTAGTTGATGATTGTTTGTGCAATCTTTACTGAAATGTGCATTCATTCTGCCATCAAATTGGAATTATTTGGATTGATGAAGTGTTTTGATCCTCAAGAATCTCTGTTTTCGGTCAAATTGCTTCAATAGGGGTTCAAAATTTGAGTCAATTTTAAGGTTCTTAAATTTTTAAGGGGTGAGGCGAACATAGTTCAACTTTAATGGACAACATTGACTTCATTGTCCTGGCTTTTCTTTTGAGACCTTTTTGTTGAGGTTTTGCTTCCTGATGTTTGGATCTCTACCCTTTATGATGCAGTTTCTTTTTTCTGTTTTACTGTTTACCTTATTTTTATGGCATTTCATTTAATTATTATTATTAATTTTTTTGCTTGATCTCTTGTGTACATTATGTGAAGTTGTTCTACATCTTCTTGGTATTTTGTACCCTTTTATAATCATAAAGTTTTTTCTTATAATTTGATTCAGCCATAAAAATATCATGGAGTTAGCAGACAGGGCAGTTGGATTTTTGTTATCATTTATCAGTTTATCAATCTTCACTTATTATACTTTCTGGGTCGTTATCCTGGTAAGTGACTGAATGCTATTTCGAAACCAAGTATATGATAAACACAACTCTAATGTGATCTTGGTGTCTTTCAGCCATTTGTGGACGACGATCACTTTATCCACCGGTATTTCCTAACACAAGAATACGCTGTACTGATACCGGTATTTGCTGGCGTAATTCTTATCTGTTTCATATGCATGTTTATTGGAATGGTGATGCTCAAATCCAAAAAGAAAAAAGCATCATGTAAAGATTAGCATTTTTTGATATGAGTTGCATGCTGAGGTTTTCAACGCAATGTTACCATCAGATGTTTTGGCTGCAGTCTTGTAGTTAGGTGTTGTAGGAGCTTGTCAATTTAACTGTATTCATGTCTGAAATGGTTTATGATGAAATGAAATGATGACAATGATAGGCAACTGATGAATATGAAAAAGTGACACAAATGCTGAACTAAGTTCGTTGATTTTATTATTATTCGTTGGCGCTTTATGCTATATTCTCTTGCCATTGCCAAGAGCTGTGACTATGGTGCGCATCTGTGTGTACTGATATGCACCGTTAGATAAAAAATAATTTCTTTTCTTACTATTTTTTATCCAACGGTGTGTACGAGTGCGCAGCTTATGCAAGGGATCATCCCCAACTGCCACCGACTTTCTAGTTGTAATATTTTATATGCAATTTACCGCATAGAATCCTTACCTTTTTCTGCATTTTTGATTATTTTAGTAGGCAGCTGTGTGAAGTGTAACTTTTCTTTTGGTTTGGTTCAATGATTATTTCAATGCATTGTGTTTGAAGCTGATATTAAATTAATTTTGTACCTTATTATTAGAATACTTTTCTTCTGTTTCTGACATAAATGTAAACTGTCTTTTACTTAAATCAATTGTCTATGGTGCCATTTCATCCCTTTAGGCTTCAGCAAGCTGCTTCTAACTTTACAACCATTCTTATAAGCTAATTAATCAACTTTGTTATTAACAACCAACGAAACTCGGATAAAAAAATACATGACTCTCTTTAGCATTCTATTTTAAAGGTAAAATCAGTATAATGACAACAGTGTGACGTAAAATTATAGGCTAAAAGGCTAACTGCCCTTTCATTTCAAGTGTACTTCAATGGTTATGGCAAAATTGTCACGGCAAATAGGTCTTAAAGTATCTCATTGAGCTCTTTCAAAAAATAAAAAAAAAATAATTAAATAGACGTTAATTTAATGATTCATCTAGCTTAATTAAGTATAAATGAAATACTTAATGATTATTCTTGTGGCAAATGAAAGATTCTAATTAGAACAGAGAAATTGCAATGCTTTATATATATATATATAGAATTACTTTATCTCAATTAGGCTTATATTGTTTAATTTTAATTATTTAAGGCTTATTTGGTACAATATTAATTCTTAAGAAATAAATTGATCCAATTATTTTAGGTTTAATTGACTATTCGGATTGAATTTTAATTTTTCTTTTTTTTTTATCGGGTTTGAATTGAAAATTTTACAAATATAAACTGAAAATAATTTTTTCATAAAAAAAGAAAATAGTGCACTAACTTAAAATTAATGCCTACTTGTAATAATATATTCTCTTGGGACTTCTCATTTGCCAAATTTCTGATAATTGTTCTTTTTTTGCCAAAATCATTTATCGTTTTTACTAATTTTATGTTAAAATTTGATTAAACTATAAATCGGTTGTTCAATTTAACAAAGTTGGTTTTGAAATAAAATAACTTAACAAAAAAGGGCATCTAATTCCAATTCCAATCAATTTTTGCCACGTGCTCCTTTTTCGAAGCGTCCACATCAATGTGCCAACAACAGAATATTCTGACCCCACAAATACCTTTAACGCCCAAAAACCCATAAATAGAGACGATCAAGGGGTACCCATTCTCTGTGGAGGACGGTCCCAAATATGTTGAGAAATTTTTAAAAATTTTTATTGTGGATATAAAAATGAAAAAAAATATTTTTCGACTTAAAATACAGAATAAAAATAAAAATTATAACCTCCATTTCAAAATTTAACAATTAAATTTAATTATATTTATATAATTTAATTTTAAATTATATTTATTTTTAATTTTATCAATTATTAAAATTTATATTAATTTAATTTGTAATTAAATTTATATTTTTTAATTATTAAATATAATATTTTAATTATAATTATATTTTTTTAAAAAAATATAATATTTTTTATGCGGGACGAGGATACCGGCTAGAATGAGAATTCCCGTAGGGATGAGAATGAAAGAAATTTTTTTCTCAAAAATACTTTCGAAGATGATCCCGCTGCCGCTCCCTCTCCCGCTGCCGCTCCGGCCTGTGATCTACCTATAAAACAAGCCAATTAACACCTCAGTCTTTTTCGCCCCCAAAAAAATAAAAAGAAAAAAATAAAAACCTCAATCTTCATTCTTTTCTCTCTCTTTCTCTTAATCGATAAAAAGAAAGAAATCTTCTGATTTCTTTCTATCCTTCGTTTCTTTAACCCTAATCGAAGGTTCGATTTCGATTTCTCTGTTGTCAATTTTCCCGAGAAAGTGTTGGGGGAAGTAAATTGATTTGATTTTGGTTTCTTTTTTCTTTTTCATTTCATATAATAATAAAAAAAATGAGCTTTCAAGATCTCGAGGCCGGACGGCCGTTGGCAAGTTCAAGGAGAGACCTCATCAACGGCAAGAAAGATTCCACGCAAGCGGTTGTTTCTGGAATCTTCCAGATAACCACCGCCGTTTCCACATTTCAACGTCTTGTTAATACCCTTGGCACTCCCAAGGATACCCCCGAGCTTCGCGAGAAGCTGTGAGTTTCTTTTGTTCATTATCTTTTTTCTTTCCTTTAATCCTAATTGAATATTTGGATTGTATTGTGGACAATTTCTTATGTTTTTGGTTGATTTGTCAAATTATAGGATCCTGTTGATTCTATTTGATTACTTAATTACTTAATTGCGCGATTCTTTATGGGAATTTTCTTGGAAGGAGAAACAAATTCACTTACTAATGTTTAAGTAATGAACATAATGATGTTAAAATTATTGTGGAAGCGTTGATCGATCAAGTATGACATGTATGATTACGGTTTTAAAACAAATTTTAGCACGAGAATATAATTTTGCCATTGTTAACAAAGACAATGCAGAGTTAGGTGAACTCTTGTGGCGTTTAATCCCCATGACTGTGTCAGACTGGTGTTATAAATTACTTGTTGAAAGGAGAAAAAGAAGGTAGAGAAAAATAAAGCCTAAGCTGTAGGAGTGCCCAACTTTGATTAGCAGTCAAATGTATTTTTCCTTTGGAAGTAATGGGTTGTGCGGGCACATCTATTCCTGTGTTTTGATGATGATTGTTTGTTCTGGTGATGATGGCTATTGAATTGCAGTTTGATTTTTTTTTTTCAATGTAGTGTAAAAAAATGAAATGTAAGATGGCAAACAATGCCCTAAGAGCGGAAAAGATATCGTTAACATCATGGTGGCAAATATACCCTTAATATAATGCTCCAAAAGTAACTCTAGTTTCATTACAGTGTAATTGTGTACTTCAGTTGATCTAGAGCAATTAGATAAACTGAAAATAAATTTCTGGAGTTGTTGAATCGAACCTAAATGCTTGTATGATCCTAATGTTTATCAATAGTAGTTGAATGATAAAAAGGGGAAAAAAAGGAAGAATTAAGCAAAAAGTTAGTCATGCTGCAGTTATGAAGTCAAGTAACTCAGTGGCTTCTTGATATTAGCTACTTTCATTACATTTGTTTAATTAAGGAACATAAAGCAAGCTACTTTGAGCTATTTCATGAACTGAGAATATGGAATACTTGTAAAATTTAAAAAGCAGAATCTAATGCTGTAGTTGTAAAATTGAATAACCCTTGTTGGTGGCATCTATTAGGTAGCGCTTTGCATATAGTGGAGAGTTAGGAGGCCTGGTCACATTGCTACTTCTGTAAATATCCATTCTGAATCCGCATTGGACTGCCTTTTCATGCATTGCAGGCACAAGACAAGGCTACATATTGGACAGCTGGTCAAGGATACTTCAGCTAAACTTAAACAAGCTAGCGAAACAGATCATCATGCTGGAGTTGGTGTAAGTTTTTTCTTGTTAATTACTATTTCTAGTGACTTGTCATCAGTTCAATGATTTTTAATCAAGAGTTTATCAACAATAATTTTCTTTTGTTGATGACATACTCTCTCGTTACTGGATATGCTATTCAACCTTAAGGTATCATACAGCATCTTAGATCTTCCTCTTGTTTTGATTCTTGCAATTGCAGCAAAGTAAGAAGATTGCTGATGCTAAACTTGCAAAAGACTTTCAATCAGTTCTAAAAGAATTTCAAAAGGCTCAACGGCTTGCAGCAGAGAGGGAAACAGCATATATCCCTTTTGTTCCCCAGGCAGTTCTTCCTTCAAGGTGATTGTTTTAGGACTAAAATTGTATAGTTATAGCTGCATGTCATTTGCATTTTGTGAGTGATTTGAGTTATTTTTCATCAAACTAATATATTTCATAAATAATTTTCATGTGACAAATGATTTTGTTTTTGGACAGTTATTGAACATTCACCTAATTAAATGACTTCTTCTATCAGCTTAATGTGCTATTTTCACTTAATTTGGTATGTGTCATGTGTTTCTCACATAATCTTGTATAACATGTCACCCCCAAAAAATCTTAAGAGTTTAGTTTTTGAGAAGACGGGGGGCATCTAAGTGTCTAGTTGTAATTGCTTTAATGAAATTTCATTAGAAATGAACTCATAGAATGCTTGAGAATCAATTTTCTCCTGAATTATGATCGCAATTATAGCTGTATTAGAAAAAAAAGGGTAAAACATAAAAATATCAACAAAATATACTCAAATACCAAAGCTAAAATTTAATTAACAATATGAGCCTATTTATACTATGTATGATAGTATGCAGTGCCAGAAATTTTATACTCCATAAAATTGTACGCAGTGCTACTATAGTGTAACTTATAATGCTAGATGTATTATAATATATTTGAAGTATGACATGTGGTTGCCAGTTATTATTTGCACAAAATTTCCTAATTTACGTGCTTTCATATTTGTTATAATCTATAAAGCAAAATTTATTCAGACCAGATATGTAGGTATGTTTTTCTTACCGTGTCTTTTATGATTATGTGCAGCTACACGGCTGGTGAGATGGACATTAATTCAGATAAGAGTCAGGAGCAGCGTGCTCTTCTTGTGGAATCAAGAAAGTGAGTTCTGGTTATAGAAATATAAAAAGCCTTCATCTTACCGGAAACAAACTTTTATTCTAAATCATGGATTGCTTGTTGGTTTCCAAGAAATATTATTTTATTTACCAGTGAGAATCTGTGATGACCTAAATTGAGTACATGTGATAAGTTTAGTAAGTGAATTTCTGTTGCAGACAGGAGGTTTTATTCTTAGATAATGAGATTGCCTTCAATGAGGCTATCATTGAAGAAAGAGACCAGGGAATACAAGAAATTCAACAGCAAATTGGTGAGGTCAATGAGATTTTTAAAGATCTTGCTGTCCTCGTTCATGAGCAAGGAACTATGATTGGTACTTCCATTCTCTTTTATGTATGTAACTTCTAGGTTCGTTCTAATTACTCACTCCTGCTAACTCTAGCCTCCTTTTTATGTGTATAATTTAGATGATATTGGCACTCATATAGAGAATGCCCAAGCTGCGACTGCACAGGGTAAAACACATCTTGTAAAAGCAGCGAAGACTCAAAGATCAAATTCATCTCTGGTAAGCATTCACTACTGACATTCTTTGTTTTCCTTCTTAACTGATTTGCCACGCACACTCATATGTTCTGAGAAGGAGCTTGTAGCTGGAAAAGCTAGTTTGAAATTCTCATTATGAAATAAGTATTATTTTCATTTTCAAGTATTCGTGGTTCTCTTTGGGTCTGATTTTCTTATGAAAATTTTGTAACCCATGTTTATAATCATCAGTGACCTGTGCTACAGATATGTTGCAATTCTAATTCAAGTTTTAATGGAATGCAGACATGCTTGTTACTGGTGATATTCGGGATTGTTCTTCTCATTGTCATAGTAGTACTTGCGGCATAAGTTGAAGTTATTGTGATTGAACCTGCTGGCAATATGAAGAGGTGTCGGGAAATGAGATAAGAAAATGTTTTACTGATTAGTTTGGTTACGTTGTTTTGCGATGACTGGTGGCTGACTCGAGCGACTCACTGGTGGTGCTTTTTGGGGATTTGTTTCTGTGGGTGGGTTGTGTGTTATCTTGTTTCTTGGGTTCTTGTGGGTTGTGTGTTATAATAAAATATTCATTATTTGCTTGCTCTCTTTTTTGTTTTTTTCCTCTCTGAGTATAATAAATTACTCACCAATCTGGCATCTGAAAATTTGAATCGAAGTGGAAATTAAAATGAAATAATTCAAATTTATTGTTTTGTATTATCCCAAATTAAATTTGACAATCCAAACTACATGAGAGTATAAGTTGGACAGTGAATTGGAAAAGCTTCCCTATATTGAGAAGAAATGGTGTACATATCATTCGTTGAAAACAGCTCAGAAAATACGGCTGTACTAAGTTCCATTATCTCTCTTGTGTATAAAAGAAGTAGGATTCAAAATATATCATAGAACTCTGTTGTTCCAATTGCACATAACTATAATAGTTTAATTTGCATTTGAACAGGACACTGATGTCTTTACAATCACAAGGTCTGATTTCCAGCTCATCTGGAACTGACAATCATGTGAATCTCAACACCAAGCAACTCCAAGTTTGTGTCTCCATAAGCCGATATCTCAGTGATGTAGTATTCTTCTTCATTCAATTTGATACAGTTAGCAAGTTCTAAACTTTTGAGCTTCTGATGCATCATTAATAATTGGGATGAACTGAACACCAATTATTCAAATGTCGATAATCTAGTGGTAGAAGTTCCGGTAGATATTGGAGTGTTTTGCAGTCATTTAGACACAGTATTTTCAGATTATAAAGTTGTTTGATAGTTTTAGGTATACATCCAAAATCGTTGTCACCAATATATAATTCTTTCAACGAGGCCGAACTGCAAATACTCGTGGGAAATTCTAATATTCCACAAGATGTTAGCTGAAAAGTGTTTAGACTACGGGGAAAATAAGGCCTTCACATTCATCAGAAGAGATCCGGGGTGATTTCTGTAGCTGATTGATAGAGGATGGTTCTTTGTTTATACCATATGCCTGAATGGACTCCAAAGATTTTAATTTCCCCTGATTATCTGGCGGTCTACGCAGATGTTTACAGAAGCTGACAACTAAAATTTGGAGACGTTCTAGATTGCAAATGCTTTGTGGCAGCTCTTGCATGGAGGTGCTAGACATATTGAGTTGTAGCAGAGATTTTAAGTTTGCCAAATTCTCCCGTAGACTTGGAAAATTAATACATAAATCCAATGCATTTGTTTGAACAAAAATTCAAGTTGGTGGAACAAGAATTAGACTCACGCCAATATACCATTCTCATGAATTTTTTAACTTTTCGCTAATAAGTTCCTATGCATTTATTTTACAAAATTTATCTCCAAAATTTTTTATTTATTTACACATTTAACTCTTAATGGACAAAAAAGAAAAACAAAATTAAATTGTGCATCCCGTTTAATATGCTTTCAGTATCCGTATATGAAATTCAATTTAACGTGTTCCTGCATACCTCTTCTCAGTTTTAAGTTAAAAAACATTCTTAATTGATACTTTCAACCTCAAATGAATAATCAAATTAATTACGGCACATAAAATTAAAATTGAAGTGCAGATAACAAAAGCATATGAAATGGCAATTTCATAAAAGTTCAAGGGCTCATTATTGCCAAATAAAAATATAGGAATTTAAAAGTAAAAATTCAAAGTCTTCCCTGTACATTTTTCCAAAATTAATTGCCTTCAACTATATTTGAACTTTTCAAATGGAGGTTCCTCCTAATCCTCCTCTTCTATTGTGTCAACTGTCAACCTCCTCTTCTGTTGTGAACAGCGGATGGACCCCACAAGCTATTATGGCATCACAATGTTGGGGTAGACAGGATAAATCAAAGTGAATGGTACATGGACGTGTAATTCCCACCTTAATCTGTGGAGTGAAACAACTTCCATGCCAAAGCAACACATTTTTTTGGTCAAAACGCAGCAGCTCGTTAACTGTAAAAGGTCTGAAGAGTTCTAAAGGATCAAAGTTGTATTGTGACTCATCCACGAAAGTCGCTTCACAATAATAACTTGTAGGATAGAGTTGGGAGTCGAAGAAAAACAATGCACAAACAAAAGGTCAGTATTCGCAGTTGTTTGTGGGAGAAAGAGACAGACAGAGAAGACCCACTCTTTACTCTTATTTTGATATTTAATCCTTTGCGGCACTTCGCTTCCTGGTATACATAATTGAAGCCTCATGTCCTGTGTCATAATTATGAAAAATCACTACCAAAAAACTTATTAATCACCGCCAAATACATACACACACAACTAGTAACAATAACAACCGCAATAATTCTCGTAAATACGAGACAACAAGCGAGAAAATGATTACCTGATAGCGATATGATGCAATTGCGTAGTCAATGATTTGATTGTATTCTTCTTCATTCAAATTAATACAATTACCAAGTTCCAAAATGCTGAGCTCCTGTAATAATTGGGATAAACCAAACACCGATTTCAGAGACATACGGTTATTTAAGCTTAGAACACGAAAGTGGTGGAAGTTCGGGCAGATATTGTAGTCTCTTGCATTCATCTACCCAAAGTGTTGTCAATTTGGAGAGTTGTTTGATGGTTATAAGTAAATTTATAAATTTTCATATTATTTTGAAATTTCAGATATTTTAAAAATTTACTATTTATATTGTCTTGAAAATTCGGTATAGTTCTTAAAAAATCATTCCAATTTGATTCTGTATTTTGATTTTTTCGGTACTAAATAATACAGTACAATACAATATGATATTTCGGATAATTCGATATTTTTAAAAATTTACAAAATAAATTTATACAATAATAAATACAAATACAATTCAAATATCTGAATAAGTAAAATTAAAATTTACATCAAAGTACAAAATTAAAAATTAACATTCAACAGTCTTTCTTTATATTATATTGGCACTAATTTAAGAATTTTGAGCACTATATGAAAAATAGACTTTAAATAATTAGACATGTTAAATATATAATTTAAAAATTTACGCGAATATAATAGTTATCTGATTTAAACTTTTCAAATTTTTTCAGTTGATGCTTCTAAAGTCAAAAGTATAGCCGATCTCAACTAGTTTTGGCAATAAATGAAAATTTTGACTGTAATTGGATGGCAATGGCGAGAGGTGAAGCCAATTTCCTAGCTCAAATTTTGTGATGGCCATCGGAGAAAATACACTAGTTACCAAAGAGAGCAGAAGAGGGTCGATGATGGCAATGGCCAAAAGCAGAGCAAGATGGTGAGAGGTGGAGCAAGATGGTGAGAGTTGGAGCAAGACAGGTGAGAGGCAGAACTCAAAAGGGGGTAGAATCGAAAAAAGAAAAATAGAAAGGGAAAGGTAAAAGGGCTGACTTAAACCTAATATTCTCTCTCTTTTTTTTACCTCAAATAATTTAATTTTTAATAATTTAAAAATTATTAATTACTTAAATTCATTTTTAATTCCCTACAAAAGCTCAAAATAAAAAAAATATTCTTTCCTAAAAAATTTAAATTTAATTTCCTCTATTTTTTTAAATTTTTTCTCTTTTATCGTTTTTAAATATACAACTAAATTTTCATTATTTATAATAACTGTAAAATTTAATTATTAATTTACATATTCATATATGTATTAAGTCAAAAATAAATGAGTACTATTTGAATGATATTAAAAGTAAATAAAATTAATTGATAAAATAATTATGTTCAGATGAGGGTATTACACATACTCGTCTAAGTATTGTGCTAACAATATATGAGTATTAGTTAAGTGATATTGAGAGTAAATGAAATTAATCTATAAGATGATTTTATACTCATATAATTATATGAATTGTTAAATTTCATTATGTGTAATAATCGTATATAATTACATTATTTATTTACATACTCGATTACTCATATATATATTGTGCCAAAAATATATTAGTACCAGTCGAATGACGCTAAAAATAAACGAAATTAATTGATATGGTGATTATATACTATACATAACTATAATATTATATATAATAACTATATATAAGTATATTATTAATTTATATATTCATATAGGTATTGTGTTAAAAATAGATGGATACTGATTAAGTGATATTAAGAGTAAATAAAATTAATTGGTACAATGATTATTTACTATACAATAAATTGGTAAATTTTATTCTATATAATAATTGTATATAATTACATTATTAATTTATATATTCGACTACTCATATAGCTATTGTGCTAAAAATAAATGAGTACTATTGAGTGATATTAAAAGTGAATAGAATTATTGGTAAGGTAATTATATACTCATATATTTATATTAATTGGTAATATTTCATTATAAATAATAAATATATATAATTTTAATTTTAATTTACATACTAATATAATTATTGTACCAAAAATAGATGAGTACTAGTTGAGTGACATTAGAAATAAACGAAATTAATTTGTAATGTACTTATGTGATAAATTGTTTAGTTTACATATCTATACGGATATTTGTACAAAAAAAAAAGAAGTTGAGTGACATTAAAGGTGAATTAAATTAAACATAAATTGTTTTAGTGACATATTCACATTCATATAAATACAATAATTATTATAATAATTAAATTTATCTTATTAATAATTAAAATATTTAGTTTAATTTATTAACTAATTATTATCTTAATTTTGTACATTAAAATATATAATGCAAATAATTAAGAAATTAAATTTATATAGTACACATAGAATATAAATTATAAATAATATCTATATATAAATTATTGTATATAAAAATTAATAAACATCAGTTCTTTTGGTAAAATTTGGTTCGGTACAATTCAGTTCTAAATATAGTAAAAAAATCAACGGTATTGTTTGGTTTTAAATTTTTTTTCTTCAATAGTTCGGTTTGGAACTGGCAAATCCAGACTCGTGCACTATTATAAGTATGCTCTCAAAATCATTGTCACCAACATGCAATTCTTTCAATGAGGCCAAACAACAAAGACTCTCCACGTGATACTATCTCGACTCTTTAGGTAAGGGAAAGTGAGATCTTCACCTTCATTAGAATATATCCAGGTGATTTTTTTCAACCAGTTGAACGAGGATAGTAGATTTTAACTCTCCAAGTTCTCTAGCAGTTTATACACAGATTTCATGTTTTAATCTTGTGTGTGTGTATATATACACACACACACACACATATACAGCTTACTACGCATGTATTTGATACGCGATAAATTATTATAACGCATAATTATAATAATGCTAATTTATGATTTAAAAAGAATAAAAAAACTATTATTAGTTAAATGTGTAAATGCAACATGTTTTATTTTCTTTTTGAGGGAAATGCAAAATGTTTGTATTATTTATGTTTTTTCTATAAGCCATCAATTAACATTGATCAAAAAAGAATACAAGGTAGCAGTAGCAAACCCAGAAGCCAAAGACAAAAAAACCAGACTGCAAAAGCACCAAAAAGCCTAGCTACTAAGAAATAAAAACCACCCGCTGCAACAACAATAAAATAAACAAAAAACAAACAGAGGAACCATAGAGCCTCCACCAAAAAAGGAGGGATCAGGAGGTGAGCATCATCTCAAAACCCAAAAAGCATCCTGTCTGAGGTTGAACCACGTTGCATCTTCGCTCCTCTTTTTTTTATTAACCGAATTATCCTGTCATTGAAAACAGTTACAGCCACAATAAGCCGAAAGCAGAGAGTGAATTGCAGTTATAGCCAAGCAATAAAATCCTGCTGCCTATTAACATCCATCTTAGCTGGAGCATCTGCTACATGATTGCAGGATTAATTTAGACTTCTATTGGAAGGAGAATGAGGTGAGTAGAGCTAGCTTGATTTCAATATGATTGAAGATGGTAACAAACTTCCAGGGCCTAGCTTCTATAGGATTTGATAACCAGGAAACTAAATTACTGGAGTCTAATATAAAAATGATGGCAGAGTTACACCTGAGAAGAAAGTCTGATGAAATAGCAAAAGCCTTATCCACTGCTGCCGGTTCCGCTTCTTTAGATTCACGAAAGAACACATAAAAAGGAACCAGCCGAGTTCCTCAGAACACTCCTAATGTCATCAACTGCTAAGAAAAGGGACTGACGATTTAAAATGTTCATATTATTGTTAGATTTAATCCAAGAATCTGCCATTGCCAACACAAGATGAAAAATCTGTTCACTTGAACAGGAGATCCCTTCAAAGACTCTCAGGTTTCTTTCTAACCACAAAGTCCGTGCTGTAGAAGAAACTAAAATAAACCATACATTGCTTTGAAATTTACCTTTGCAAAGGTTTTCCCATTGTATTGCCAAATTATAGAAAGATTTTGGAATACAAAAACTAACACCCCACCACCTACCAATTTTATACCAAATACTCTAAGAAAAAGAGCATAAAACAAAAATATGATCTACAGATTCCTTAGAATGGCCACAAAAAGGACAAAAAAACACTAGATGCTGGAATATTACCCAGATTTGCTAGAAAAGACTTTGTGCCTAATTTATTCAAAAAGCCACCCACATGAAAATTTCAACCTTAGGGGGAACTAAATTCTTCCAAATAAAAGAAGAAATTAGAGCAGGATTAAAACCAACGTTTGCAGAAGAGAACAATTTTGCACAGGCCGATTTTATAGAGAAAACTCTCCTAGTATCATAAATCCAGATTTTACGGTCCTCGCTATTTTAAGAAAATAAATAAGAGTCAAGGATACTCATTAGCTCCAACAGAGCTTAGTAGAGTTAAATGGATTATGCTGGAGAGAGCAAAGAAACTTCGAGGACTTGGTATAGGTTTTATTTCTCACCGCAATCAAAGTTTATTGTTCAAGTGGTATTGGAAACTAGATCCGTCTAGGAAATCATTGTGGCAGGAGCTTGTTTTTAAGAAATACAACATTAATAGATGCTTAATCCCAGAAACAATTTCGGACCAACACTCATCATTTATTTGGAAAGATATTGATCAGGTTGCAGCCTAGCAATAGACGTAGGGGATGGAAGATCTTGTCGCTTCTGGCATGATCGCTGGTTATTGGATGCATCATAAAAAGTAAAATTCCCTCGTCTATTCAGTATTTCTCTATTGCAAAACTTTGTGGTTGCAAACTGTGGCAGATGGATTCGAGGGCAATGGGTTTGGAAGTTAAAATGGAGAAGGGTTCTCATGCAGTGGGAATCAGAATTGTTGGAAGAGTTTGTGTTGGCTCTCAACTCCTTCTCTCTCTCTCTCTCTTTGGGTTGTGCGGATAGGAAAATTTGGATTCATGATGCGAGAGGTAACTTCTCTGTGATGTCGGCCTGTAATCTCTTGGGGCGCTCTTCCCTGGTCCCGAATGGTTTATCGGAGTTCGCTTTTATCCTTTGGCAAAAACTTGCCCCACCTAAAGTGGAATTATTCATTTGGTTGTGTATTCTGAACAGGGTTAGTACTAAGTCCTTCTAAGCTGACAGAGGTATATTACCTCCTCAGGAGGACATATGCCCTTTTTATAAGGAACATCCAGAGAGCATCGACCATTTCTTGGTTACTTGTATCTTCTCATCTTCCTTATGGTATAAAGTACTTAACTGGTTGGGTTTTGCTTGCTGTCTACCCGATAACTTCAAAGGCCTTGTTAGGCAGTGGCAATCTTTCGCAGGCAGGTCCATTGGTAAAAAGGTGTGGAATATTATTTTGCAGACTTGTGTTGGGTCTATTTGGTCGGAAAGAAATGCAATAATTTTTTCGGGGTCTAAAAGGATTGATGTCACCTCCTTATTTCACCTCTTCTTGGCTCGTTCATCATTTTGGATCAAGGCCCATAAAGATTTTACTATGCTGAAAGGGCAGGATCTGATCTTAGCAGCGGATGACATCAAAAAGCTACAATCAAGTTATAGACTGAGGCCTAAATTGGTTTGGGAACCATCAGCTTTGGGGGCATTGAAATGGAACACAGACGGTTCAAACTTTAAGAATCCTGGTCCTGCAGGAATTAGTGGAGTATTGAAAGACTCATCAGGTGTGGTATTGTGTCTATTCTCCTGCAATATCGGAGTGAACATTTCACATGTAGCTGAGCTAATGGTGGTGCATAAAGCATTGTAGATATCCATTGAATTTCTCATTTAACAGCATTTAATGGTATACTTCGAGTTGGATTCTTTGATGGCAATATCCAGGTTGAACGATACTGAATTAGATAGACCATGGAGGCTGGCCAGTGTATTTAACAACATTAGTAACTTTATCAGCAAACTCAGTAAGTTATGCTTTGTCCATAAGCGCAGAGAAAGCAAATTCTTTGCTGATAATTTAGCAAAACAGGGTGCTTATTGTAATGAAGATTTAGTGGCTTGGTTGAAGTAGAAAGACATTTTCTCAAGCTTGGGCAGATTGGGCGCGTTGGTTTGCTTAGAGTCTTAAACTTTGGGATTTACTCTCAGCTCTATCTACTTCCAACTTGTGTTCATGACGCAGCGAAAATAATCTCAAAGAGAAATAATATATTGAATTCAAAACAGAGTCTGCCTTTTAGAGGGAAAAAAACATATATGAAAAAAAAACAAAATAACGTCAAACATGGGAGTCCTACCAAAAATAGATTACTGCTAAAAATAAAACACTATAATAAAACGTTGCCAAAATAATAGGACACTACCAAAACGGGATGCACCCTGTCCCTCAGTCAAGCCAACAATTCAGCCACTGTCCCATGATTCACGCTACTAACAGTTCACCAAATCCACCAGCTAATTTGTCCACATCAGACTCTCCTTCTTGAGAAGAACTCGACCTCAAGTGACATAGGTATAAAGGGTCATCAGCAGGATAATATCGGTAGATATCTGCTACATTAAAGGTCTTGGAAATTCCCATGGAACTCGGCAGTTCCACCACATAGGCGTTATCGTTGATCTTCTTTTGAATCGGAAATGGCCCATATTTCTTTGGTTTTAACTTGTTGTAAGTCCCTACAGGAAATCTCTCTTTTTGAAGGAACACCATAACTTGATCGCCAACGTTGAATACTTCCTGACGTCGATGCCGATCAGCAGCTCGCTTATATTTCTGGTTTGCCTCTTCTAACTTCTGCTGGACTTCCACATGGACATCCACTACCTGCTCAGCCAACTGCTTCGCTTTGACATTGGTTGGCACCGCCTTTGGCAAGTTGAGTAGATCTAAAGCATGTTGTGGTGGCTTGGTGTACACAATGGAAAATGGAGTTCTTCCCGTGGCACTGTGGACAGCATTATTATAGGCAAATTCTGCTTGAGACAAAGCAACGTCCCAAAGTTTCGGCTTATCCCCACAGATGCTTCGAATCAAATTCCCCAATGTCTTGTTGACTGCCTCGGTTTGCCCATCCGTTTGGGGGTGAGCTGTACTGCTGAAATTCAAGGAAGAGTCAAATAACTTCCATAGGGTGCGCCAGAAGTGTCCCACGAACCTGCTGTCTCGGTCAGATGTGATGGTCTTGGGAACGCCATGGAGTCACACCACTTCCTTGAAGAATAGCCTTGCCACCACCACAGCATCAGAAGTCTTCTTGCAAGGAATAAAATGAGCCATTTTGGAGAACCGATCAACAACCACAAAAACTGAGTCGGAGCCCCTCTGCGTCCTTGGCAGTCCCAAGACGAAGTCTATCGAAAGGTCCTCCCAAATGTTCTCTGGTACTGGTAGTGGCATGTATAAACCGCTATTCTTGGATTGTCCCTTGGCTTGCTGGCATATGAGGCACCTCTCAACAAATCTAGAGACATCCCTCCGCAAGTGTGGCAAAAAAAAAAACGTTCTTGAACTGCGGCCACGGTTTTGTCACGCCCCAGGTGTCCAACAAGGCCCCCACCATGCAAATCCCTTGTGACTTTCTCCCTAAGTGAGGTTCTAGGCAAACATAGCTGGTTTTCATGCATCAAAAACCCATCATGGATATAAAATAATTCACAAGGAATTTCCTTGGAGACTTTGGCCCAAACGTCACCAAAATCAACATCTCGAGCATAGTTGTCTTTGAGATGTTCAAAACCCACAATCTCATTGCTCAAAGTGAGCAATAGCGAACCTCGCCTACTTAAAGCGTCTGCAACTCGATTCTGCGCTCCCGACTTGTGCCTCAAGATGAACGGGAACCTGCCCATGAACTGAACCCATCGAGCATGCATGTCATTACTGATTCGCTTCTGCCTATTCAAATATTTTAGCGATTCTTGGTCCGAGTACAACACAAACTCCTTCCCAATCAAGTAATGCTCCCATGTTTTAAGTGCTCTGACAACTGAATAAAGTTCTTTGTCGTAGGTGCTTCACGTCCTCCTATGATCACTCAATTTCTCACTGAAGTAGGCTACTGGCCGCTTTTCTTGAGACAATACAGCCCCCACGCCTACTCCACTAGCATCGCACTCAACCTCGAACAATTTATCGAAATCAGGTAGTGCCAAAACCGGTGCTGTACATAGCTTGCCCTTCAAATTTTTAAAACTGCTGGCAGCCTCTTCCGTCCACAAGAACTTCCCCTCCTTCAAACATTTCGTCATAGGGGCTGCTATAGTGCTGAAATTTCTTATAAACCTTCTATAAAATGTGGCCAACCCATGGAAGCTGCGAAGTTCCGAGACATTAGTTGGTGTAGGCCAATCCCGAATTGCTTGAATTTTTGCCTCATCCACCATAATTCCTTCAGCCAAAATTATATATCCCAAGAATAGTAGCTTCGTTGTCATGAAACTGCACTTCTTGAGGTTGATATAGAGCTTGTTTGTTTGCAATTCTGTGAGGACCTCCCGCAAATGCAACAAATGCTCCTCTTCAGAACGGCTGTAAATCAGAATATCATCAAAGTACACTACCACAAATTTGCCGATAAAAGGCTTCAGTACCTGATTCATTAGGCGCATAAATGTACTAGGAGCATTGGAGAGGCCAAAGGGCATAACCAACCACTCAAACAAGCCCTTTTTCGTTTTAAAAGCAGTCTTCCATTCGTCTCCAGCTCGAATTCGAATCTGATGGTATCCATTCTTTAAATCAAGTTTCGAAAACCATTTAGCACCGCCGAGGTACTCTAGCATGTCATCTAACCTTGGAATGGGGAACTTGTATCCCACTGTGATTCGGTTAATGGCCCGACTGTCCACACACATGCGCCAACTTCCATCCTTTTTGGGCGTGAGTAATGCAGGGACTGCACATGGGCTCATGCTATCACGTATGTGCCCCTTACTAATTAACTCTTCAATCTTCTCCCTCAAGATGTCACTTTGTTTCGGGTTCATTCGATAATGGGGTAGATTAGGTAGACTAGCTCCTGGAATCAAATCAATGTGATGCTGTACATCCCTCATAGGAGGTAAACCCGATGGAATCTCTTCTGGCATAACTTTCGTGAACTCTTGAAGCAGCTGGTGTATGGCAACTGGAAACTCCTGCACCCGTGTCTCTGTTTCAGCATGCAAAATTTGCCTAACAATCAACAGGTGAACCTGCCTTGTCTCCTGCATTTCGTCCCCTAACCGCTGTGAAACAGTCAAGAATGATCGACCCTTTCCTTGGTCCTTTACTTTGTTTGATAATGGCAACAGTGTAAAGTTAACTCCATCCTTCTTCAGTCGGTATACGTTACTCTTTCCTGAATGTTAAGCATCGACATCATATTGCCACGGTCTACCAAACAGCAGCTGACACACATCCATATCCACCACATCACAGTATACCACATCATTGTATTTACCAATGGAAAAAGGAACCCTACACCTCTCGGTTACATTTACCCTCTCAGCTCCTGTTTTTATCCACCCTAAAGTGTATGGATGAGGGTGTTTTTCCACTGGTAGTTCCAGCTTCCTAGCCACATCTCTCCCAATAATATTTTTACAACTACCACTATCAATAATAACACCAAAAATTCTGTTGTTGATAGTGCACCTGGTTCGAAATAGCTGATGGCATTGGGTCGTCTCTTCCTGCCTGGGTGTGAGCATCATACGCCTGATCACGAAGTTTTGACCCTCCTCTGCCAATTCATCATAATCATCAGCCTCATCTCCATCAGCTTCACAGCAAATCCCATCATCTTCCGCTTCTCGTTCCACCAAATTCACTTCTCCTCGCTGGGGACAGTCATTGGAACGGTGGCCTGGTTGGCGACATCTGAAACACTTGCCTGCATTCGGTCTCGCATATGGATTATCAGCCTTCTGCATTTCTTTATTTTTTCCATCAACCACCACCCGTTTGTCCCCCATCCTGTCTTCAGCACGCCTATCATTGGTGAAACGGGTGTTTCCCATTCGTGGGTTGCCTTCTTGCAACGGTTTGAACCTGTCACTGGGGCCTGCCATTCTATTATTGTCAAACATCCTTTTGCTCCTCTCCTGCTACATCAACTCAGCCTTCATAGCTATATTCTTGGCCTCAGATAATGTACGTATCACCTGCACACCGATTTTGTCCCTCAACACTGGTCTTAAGCCTTCTAGAAATCTAGCCACCTGCTATCCTTCAGACTCCACCAGATCATTCCTCTCAGACAGCCTCATGAACTCGGCTGTATACTCTTGCACTGCTTTATTACCTTGCTGGCACCGCTGATATTGCTGGAATAAAATCTGTTCATAATCGGGTGGCAAGAATTCACTCCTCAACAAGTGTTTCATCCTAAACCATGTCCGGACAGGACCCCTTCCTTCCCGTTCTCTCCTACTCTGCACTCTCTCCCACCAGGCGAAAGCTCCCTTCTTCAATCGACATGCAACCATCCTAACTCGTTTTTCTGCAGGAACATCCATGTAGTCAAAGAACCTATCGATTTCAGTAAGCCAATCAAGGAATTCCTCTATATTCAAACTCCCATCAAAGTACGGTATGTCTACTCTCAAACGGAAATCACTTTGATCCCGTTCTTCATAAACATTTCCCCGTCTATAACCCCCGTATGGTTAAAACGACCATAGCGAGCTGGTTCCAAGTCTTCCTCATCGTCAGAATCTTCCTCATAAGGATTCTATCTTCTTGCCGGGACGGGTCTGTCAACAGGGGCGCCACGGGCTGCTTCCGCTCTTGGTCGTCTGTTAACATTCCGGTCTCTGGGTAAATCCATTCCCAGAGCATCTAACCGATCCACAATCTCCTCAAAACGTCTCTCAAAACGCTGGAATCGGAGATTGATTTGTTGCTCCAAACGCTGCTCCAAACGTTGCAGCCAATCTTCCTTGCGACCTGCAGCCTCACGGACTGCATTGTTACTTGCACTGCCGTCATTCCCAGTCGCCATCCAGGCTCTGATACCACCTGACGCAGCGGAAATAATCTCAAAGAGAAATAATATATTGAATTCAAAACAGAGTCTGCCTTTTAGAGGGGAAAAAAAAACATATATGAAAAAAAAACAAAAAAACGTCAAACATGGGAGTCCTACCAAAAATAGATTACTGCTAAAAATAAAACACTATAATAAAACGTTGCCAAAATAATAGGACACTGCCAAAACGGGATGCACCCTGTCCCTCAGTCAAGCCAACAATTCAGCCACTGTCCCATGATTCACGCTACTAACAGTTCACCAAATCCACCAGCTAATTCGTCCACATCAGTTCAATTACTGGTACTATAATGTTTACGGCTAATGCTAGATGATGACTTTTGGTAACTCTGATTATGTGATGCGCTCTGCAGGTGGTGTTTTTAAATTCTTTGGATGCTCTGTTCTTGGTTTTAGAATGTTTGAGCAACAGATGGACAGTTCTATAGCCTCTGCTCAGTCTCGAGATGGCGATTATTTGGCTCTTAAGCTATGCTGGGTTCTAATGTGGGGTTTTGAGGACTGTAATGTGCTGCTGATGATCTCAGGATGGTTGCTGTATCAAGTTTGATTTTGGCTTTGATAGTGCTTATTAGCTTGCCTTTGTTCTATTCTTCTCGAATTGCTATTGTTTTAGGGGTTCAACAACTGTGCTGGAATTGAAAGCAACACGGGTATATGAGTTGGCAGCACCTGGTAAGTATCTAATTTTGCTGCAGGGGCTCTAAGAACTGCACCTTGGATAGCCAGTTTCTAAACAGATGATTGGTTTTTGACAGTTTCTTCTGCTGGCTCTCGTCTCTTGTTAATTGGCTGATCTTTCTGGTCTTTCTCCAGTTCTATTTTTGTTTCTTTATGTTCTTTTTGGTTTGGGGTTGTCTTATATTTATCCTTTGCACAGGTCTTGTTTTCACTTTTCAGGTTGCTTGGGTACTGTCAATTCAGTTTTGTTCTGTTTTTTGTTTAATTTGCTGTACTCTGGTTTATCCCGATTTGAAATGATATTTTTCAGCTTATATATATATATATATATATAGGATTGCAACACAATATTGTACGTTTAAGAAAGAATTTTCCTACAATACAGATTATACTTGCCATATAATTTGGTATGAATAGAATTTAACTCACAAAACATATATTATGTTTTCCATCTAATCTTCATTTATATTTATCTGTAGATTTTTCTTTATTTTTATAAATAATTAACATATATTATATATGCAAACTAATCTTCATTTATATTTATCTCTAATTTGTTTTAATTAATATTTAACATATATTATATTTGCCAACTAAACTTTATTTATATTTATCAGTAATTTTTTTCCTGATTCAAATATCCTTTAAATTTTTAGGCCTTTTGTAATTTTGGCAGTCGTAGTTCTTAATTGATTGCAGTATCTAGGTTGGATTTTTTTTCCAACAGTTTCTTTGAAAACGATTTTTTTTTTTGACAAATTTCATTACTTCATTTTTTTTTCTTTGCTGAAGTTCCTCTGCTCAATTGCGCTTTCCTCATCCGTGGAGCTCGAACTGCCCTTCACTGTTCTGCGAGTCTTCTCCTCTTATTGAAGAGCTCGAAGAGCATTAACAAGCTCTCTCTCTCTCTCTCTCTCTCTCTCTCTCTCTCTATATATATATATATATATATATATGCCTTTTTTATATGCATTTTTCATTATTTGGAGTCATTTTTATAATTTTAGTAATTTTTATAACTTTATAATATGATTATTAACTATATATATATTTTTATTAATAATTATATATAGTGTATCCGTACTTTTTTTTTTAAAACAGAAAGTATCGTATTTCATACCTGTATTTGTATTGGTACAGGTACGCATACCCATACATATGCAGCATAGAATATAATATTTACTAACTTAAATAAATAATTCAAACACATCAAAACCTAAAAATAGGTTCATGATATCCAAACATGCTAAAGTAGTCAGCATTATATTTTGTAGTTAAAAAAGAAAAAAGTTCCGATTTACCCCTGCCCTCAGTATTTATTTTTACTAATTAAAATGCCCTTTCATGTTCCCTTAATTTTTTTAATCTTATGTTTTTACTCCAAGTCATTTTTTTATTTCCCAACTTTTTTTTTAAAATTATGTTCAAAATCCAGTGAATGTATTTCAAAATATTTCTACTTATTGTAAATAAGTAAATTTATGAATTTTCATAAATAAAGTTTAAACTCTTATTTTATAACTTAAAACTTTCAACTTATTAATTAATTGTTTGTAACTTATATATTTATTTTATAACTCGTGTATTTATTTTGTAACTCATGTATTTATGTCCACTTATATAACTTATATCCATAAGTCTATTAATAGAGGCTTATTCTATAAAATAATACAAGAAAAAATAATAAGAGAATACTTGCTTTCTCTCAATTCCTCTTTAAACTCATTCTATTGTCTTTATTCTTATAATCTGTTCTTATAATATTTCATATAGTTTTCGTATTCTTAAAATCTCTCAATTCCTGATTCATAGAAATCTCCTAAGATTTTCATGCTCATAATTTAGCTTAAATTCCAGAAATGAAACAGCAAATATTGTATGGCTACGAGTGTATTAGTGACTGGGTGGAGAATGCAAGCTAGCTACTAGAGTACCAGCGATGGACCGGAGAAAAAAAAACTCGCATAAAGAACGTTAGAGTACATATATATCCACTCCTTCCAAAATATAAGAGCAATATCGACGTGCAAGGCTATGGGGTTTTTTTGAAAATAGGGTATTTTTTAAAAATATTTCGGAATTTGGGGCTACAGTAAAAAATATTAGGAAAATGGAGCATTGAATTCCGGCATAGGGAGAGCCGGAATCCAACTCGTGGGACCCGCTGGCAGTGTGCCAGATTTCGGCATGATGGCCCCCACTTTAAGCTTCATTTTTTCGAAAATGGACAAGGAGCTGGCTTCTTAAAATATGTGCTTCACCCCAGCCCCTCATTTTGTTGTAAAGTGTGCATTGAAGTGAAAATTCAATAGTCGCGGGAATCAAATAGTAAAACCAATTATATGCATGAATTGTTTGCATATAAAAGGGATGGTTGTCTTCATTTTTATTGTTGCCCAACACTTCCGATCTCTTTTGCTTTTCTTCTTTGTTAAAATTTCTTATCTTACAATTATAGTAGCATTATAAATTTCAGTTGATATAAAAAAGGTAAGATTATTGTGATATATAATTTAAATGCAAGAATTACAAATTATATTGTTATTAATTTTTTTTTGTATTTTATTTGTAGGGGATGACAATTTTGAAGGTCATATAATTTCAAGATTCAAGGTAAGAAATTATTTTTTTTAATCAAATTAGCAAATAAGAAAATTTGTAGTTTATTCAAATTAATTGTTTAACATGCTATTTATTGTGAACTAATTAAGTTATGAAATAATTATTCAGCATGCTATTTGAAATTAACGAATGCTCAATAATTTATAGTGTATAGAATTAATTTAATTAATTGATAAATATTAAATGCTTGGAAAAAAGTACATTGATAAATTGCTAAATTTTAAAGTGTGCGTTATGTGAAAATAAAAATTTTATTTTTACATGTTTAATGCATGAAATTAATATTAATATTTTAAAATTTAAAATTATATATATATATATGAGATAAAAACTAGTTCTATAAAAATTTATGATTAATTTTAATATGATATAAGTAAATGAAAGATTTTATTTAAATATAATAATTATTTTATTAATTTGATATGATAGATGGTGCACACATATTTAACCCCAAGAGCAATCATGAGTGATATTGCTAGATAAATTGTCAACCCAAAATGGGATGAGTTATACAGCTGTCGAATTAAAAGTGGCATAACAATGTTCGAGCATATTATTACGATAAATAAAAAATTACAAGAAATTATTATGAGAGGATATCAGATGACTGAAGAAAAGAAGGTGGAAACTCTTTGCATGACAGTACCTATATGTTATTTGAACGCTGTAATGAAAATTTAGAATGATGAGCATGTAACAAAATATGAGCAATTAGTCATGATATTTGTGAAAGATGTAATAAATATTAGTAATGAACATTATATAAAAATTAGAGACACAATGCCCGTTGATCAAGAACATATTGTAAGTGGTATAACTACAATATGTGGCCTAAATATTATGTATGTTAGCTCATAATATATGACATAAATTTATATAATTCTGTTAAAGTTAATTTTAATGTAATTTATTATCATAAGTTCGTATGTTTAATTATTCAAATATTAATGTGTTAATTAAAATTTATTATTTAAAATAAATATAATTTGATAATTATAAATAGTTGATCATAATTTTCATTTGACAATATAATTTTTATTTAGAATAAGAAAGTCATTTATTATGAACATAAAATGAATGTATAATCGCTATCAATAATTTTATGAGTTTATTATGTAGTTAAATACATGTTTCGACATGAATCCCCATCATATAGGAGCTGCACAAATCAACACAGGTCCCATTAATAGGGAGTTATTATCAATGCAGGAAAAACATCGATCTGATGCGATATGGAACAATTCAGTAATTTTTTTAAATATATATGTATATTATATGATTTAGATTATTATAGCAAATTTTTTTATTTATTTAATTTGACATGTTTAAATTTAAATATAATGCTGAAAGAAATATTTTGAGAACATGAAGGGGTAGCATTGAGGAGCACTATAGAGAAATTGATCCAATGATTGTACCTTATATAAGAGCATCTGGATTGCTAGGAATTGCACGAATTGGATTGATAAATATTGATTGGAATTTAATTACATCACTCATTGAAAGGTGGAGACCGAAAACTCACACGTTTCACATCACATGTGGTGAAACCACAATAACACTTCAAGATGTAGGTTTTCTGACAGGGTTACCGATTGAGGGTGAACCTGTGATTGGAGTAATAAACCTGGATTGGATGACTGTTTGTTATAATTTATTCCGGGCAGTTCCTCTAGCCACAGACGTTCGTGGTGCTAGAATTAAGATGACATGGTTAGATTCTATATTTGGTGATATTCCCGATAATGCAACGCCTGAATTATTACGTCGGCATGCTCGTGCGTGGTTATTGAGATGTCTAGGTGGGATTTTATTTTCTTCAACATCCTCCAGTACGGTACACCTAATGTTTTTACCACTTTTAGAGAATTTGGAATTAGTTGGGCAATATAGTTGGGGGTCAGCTTGTTTGACATGGCTGTATAGAGAATTATGTAAGACAACGCGGCCTGATGCTAAGGGAGTTACAGGATACTTACAACTCCTACAAATGTGGGCATGGGAAAGACTTTCCCAGTTTAGGCCAATGCATTTACAGCCACCAGAATTAAACAGACTAATGCCTTATGAATTCAGGTATCATTGTAAATTCACATTTAATTTAAATTTATTATATTATCTTATTATAAAAATTATGATAAATATTATTTTGGAATTTTGTTTATTTAGGTGGACTGAACCTCTGGACATGAATACAATCAATATATGGACATATAGAGAAATATTAGATAGGCAGGATATTAATGAGGTTCTTATTTAAATTCAATTAAATCATTTAAAAATAATTTTGCATTACATTAAAATAATGATATAATTTATGACTTTTATTTTTATATTTTTATGTTTTATTTACAACACAGTTTGAGTGGGAGCCTTATAGCAATGTCGTTGGTCTTATTCCCGAATATTGTACAAGTGGACAGCAGAGTTGGATGACTGTTGTTCCACTGATTTGTTTCAACATAATTGAGTGGCACCATCCTGATAGGATCATGCGCCAATTTGGTTTTGACCAACCAATTCCATCTCAACCCCTTATACAAGACAATTTGCATACGATAGATTTGTGGAGCCTTCACTATATAAATTGGGTCACTGAATTTGCATTCTTCATAAATATTGTTAGTGTAAGTCCTAGCCCCAATGCATTGTAACAAAAACACTTGAAATAAATTAAATGAGACATTTGTTTTATCTTTTGTATTCATGTGCATATCAAGTGATAAAACTATCTAAGAATGTCGTTTCGGTTTAAGTTATCATGTGTGAGGCACATGGTTGTAAGACTTTGAAACAAATGAGACTTCATTCTAAACATCCCTAGTCAGTCATTGTTATGAAAATAACAATGAATTAAGACTAGTATGCTCTCTCTGATATTATGAGTTCTGTCTTACGGATCATTAGGACAAGAATGTCAATCAGAGATCATAGATACATGTTAAAGTACATGGTATCTGGATACGATCCGCTCATGAGAACACTACATGGTACAAGTCATAAGTGTTTCTCATATGCAAGTTTTGTATCGGAGTTCTTAGACCTGAAATCTCTATAAAACTCTTTATGAATTACTGTGTACTTTGACATACACCTAACGTGCTCGTAACAGAGTGACAAGTATGGGTATGATTGGGTATGCATTGATTCATGTTAGAGAGCATGAGAGAAGTGAAGGAATTACCCCTCTCAATAAGAGAGAAAATATCATCGGCCACTTGATCAGTGAACTGAGAAGTGTATGGCCATACCGAGATGAAATAATGAGTAATCATTATTTATCTGAGAGTTCAGTGTCACTGGAATATCAAGAAAGGAATTAATATATATAAGGATGACTAGTTCCATGCCTTATATTAATTTTGATATTCATGGGTAAGGGACTATGCAAAATTGCATTAGGTCACTAAATGCCATATGCATTTTCATTTAATTTGGATTGCTATAATATCTTGCTAGAGAATATATATAGCCTTTGAATTAATTTATTAATTCATTGCCAACATTAAATGGACCTATAGGATCGCACACAAAGCATTGGGCATAAAATATTTAAATTAAGTATTGGACATTAATTTGGACTTTTAATTAAAGTCAAATTAATGTGTGTAATGGGTTATTAGATTGCTATTGGACCTTGGCCCATGAGAGAGAGAAATTCAGCCCACAAGGTTTAATTTCAATTAATTAAATGTCATGTATTAATTTAATTAATTGAGTATTTAAGCCTAAAGACATATTTATCTAATTAAATCATCTAAATGAAATTTGATGTGGCCGAAATTCCTAGAGAAATAACAAGAAATTTTGGCACATGTATAGTTTTATTTAAGTGGTTTATTAGATTTAAATGACTTATCTTTTATCCTAAATTAAGTGATATTATTTGATTAAATGTCTTTTGTTTTTATCTTGGATAAATTAAAAGAGTTTTTATCAATAAATATTACTCATTTTAATTAAGTGATAAAGGCAAATATTAATTATCTTTAGCTAATATTAATTATCTTAAGGTAGTATATTTGAGATCTATCACTTAAAGGAAAAAGAGATATATTTTTGAATGTGGGAAAAATGAAAAACCCTAGGGGTATTTTTTCTCTATGTTTTGCGTGAACTCTCTCTCTCTCTCAAAGAATTTCTTTTAGCCAATTTTCACAAGGAGAAAGGATAGTTCCTTATTCTCTTGTGATCTTGGGTAGTAATAGCAACCTAAGAGAAGTACAAAATCAAATTTTGTAGCTTCAAACCATTGCCTTTATACAATACCGAAAAAGAGAGCTAGCAATCTCGATTTTAAGCTGTCGGTGCAATTGTGTGTGTGAGAATAGAGGAAGTGGCGTAAAAGGTTATTCCTTGGCATTGGTGATCGAGATTTAAGGCAGATAGAGTCATCTTAGTTGCTGGCCATCACGAAACTCAATATTTAAAAGGCATCAAAAGTTGTAAGTTCTACAACCCTAAAATTGCATGTTTCGTTTCTTGCTTTGGAATTGTATGGTATGTATGATAAAAATTTTTGTTTTTTCGCTGTGCCATCATCACATTCATACCATGTCATATTCCATCAAATATATGGAACATTCATCATACACGTGTTGTTACAGGCCAACGACCAAGGCATCCATTGCATAATCGATTTGAATACATGCAATGGTATATGCAACGAACTAGACGTTGGATAACTCCAACTGGTGCATCACTTTCGGCGACAGTAAGTATTTCACATGCTGTGTATTTTTCATAATTATAATAATAAATTATCATTTTCAAAAAGATATATTGCTTTGGAAATATTGCTAACTTTAAAATTTTTTAGGCCGATGGTGTTGAAAGAATGTATCATCAACCGGGCAAATCTTCGAATAATAGATGGATAATGGAAAGCATATTACATGCAGTAAGTTTTGAGGATCGGACTGCAACCGAATATCCACGTCAACCTTGTCACAATCTCATTAATGTTGCACCTATTAAACAACAATTTGTTGACTTTTGTTCGAGAAGGCACAGGAGTGGAATGATTGAGAGGCGATCAAGTGTTGATCAAGTATTTTATGATCCAAATGTGTCGCAAATTCCACCACCAATGTCATGGCCTTTTCAAGAAATGGATGTACCCCATGACCAATTTGCGACACAATTTGATTGCCAAAATTTTTTAACTTTTGAATTCGGGGGCACAAGTTATAGACCAGGTGAAATTAGTGAATCGAGCACCTCACCGCCAGGGATACCATTGTCAGTTCCGATTGAACAAACTCCTGGTGCATACACTGTTCCAACATTTAATATGGAAAGTTCATCAACACAGAGTGCATTTGAAAGTGACTTCATGCAACAATTATTTGGAACACCTGAAGAATCTTATCCGCAAGTAAATTATGGAGGTCAGTTATTTTCTGAGTTCTATAATGATGTTATTAGTGGTGATAATGGTTCTATTGGCATACAAGAGGGTAATGCACCACATATCGGATTAAATGACGTACAAGAGGGTAATGCACCACATAGTGAACAACAACCACGGTATCCTGCTCGAAATAGAAGGCCCACTAGATGCGGTACAGGATCACATTTAATTAATTAGATTGTACTTTGTGTATTTTTGTGCATTTTATTGATGATGATGCTTATTAAAAGATCAAGTAGCACATAAAACATCATCATAAAATTTATTAAATATTACATAAAACAAAAAACAAGAGCACATAGTGAAGTAATATAAATAATTAAACTCTTATCATTTATTATTTTTTTTATCTTTCTATAGAATAATTTTTTTATACATCTAATTTCTTAATATATGCAAATTTCTTACACCAATTATTTCAAAAATTATTCTAAATTCCATTTCAATATCCTTACCATATAAATCAAATTACACATTACCAATTTCATAAAAAACACATGCAACTATAATTTTTTTTTTACTTAATCAACACTTGCATAGATTTAATAATTATTTATTCTTTTCTTAGCAAATTATCTTTTCATACCAATTAAATAGACTATTGACTATAATAAAAAATTAAGCAATAAAATAAATATGCTATCAAGAAAATTAATAATTTTTACATATAAACTAAACAAAATTTTCTACACTCAAAATTAAAACTTACCTTTGTTGTAATCAGATATACTTCAACATAATAATCACCTACAAAAAAAAATTAATATTAACAATAACTATAATAATAATAATATAATTTTTACTTCATATAACAAAAATTCTACTGCATAATATCAAATTAAATTACCTTCCTTTTATATATAAGATAACAATGTCGGATACAAATTTAAAGGAACTAAGAGTATAAATTTTTATAAAAACAAACAGAATTTCAAAGAAATTTTGCAAAAAAGAGTGAAAGAGTTTGAGAAGAAAAAGATCAAAGAAAATGCTGTAAAATGAGAAGAAGAAGATCAAAGAAAATGTTGTAAAATACACTGAAAGAATTTGAGAAGAAGAACAAAATAGGAGGATGATAAAATGAACGTATTTTCGGGTCTTCTAAATTTAAAGGGTGTGAAGTGTTGGATACCGGTACGGAGGCAGCCGGATTCAGTACCAGGCGGGCCCATCAAGCCGAAATTTGGCTCCTACAGTGTCGGAATCTGGCACCCTGCTAGCGGGTCCTGCGAGTTGGATTTCGGCTCTTCCCATGCCGGAATCCAACACCCCATTTTCCTAATATTTTTTACTGTAGCCCCAAATCCCGAAATATTTTTAAAAAATACCCTATTTTCAAAAAAACCCCAAGGCTATAATCATATTCAGCATTCATATAATCTACTAGCTCATATATGGTATGCCCTTACGACCTTCATAAAGAGATAAGATGTCACGTCCCAGCTCTCTATAAACCTAAAATTTACGAAAATTCGGCAAAATTTCCCTTAAAATATTACTATACCACCTGCAATACATACTCAAATTCTTTCATACAACCCAAATCAAGCATCGATTTCATCCACAATAAGTGTTCATCTCAACAAATCCTTCATGAACATATGCTTAATCGAACATTTACATACATTTACTGAATAAATATTAATAATTCCATTATAAGCCGCTTAGACATTATATAACATTTTAAAATACAACATATTGTTCCAACCTATTCTATGGCAAAAAGAAGGAAAAGTTGTAAGTAAGTTCCTTGAACGGAGCTTGTCGACTTTGATCTAACATGAAATGTTAAAATTTAAAGGGATGGGTATGAATACTCAATGAGCGAATAAAAATATAATAAAGGAAAGCTTAATTACCTGGGACAGAACCCAATCTGTGCTATACTGCTTCTGGGAAAGCTTTTGAAAGGCCTCCAAAGCATCCTGCAGTGTTAAATGTGTTTCAATACATATAGAACTACTGAGAGAAGAATACTTGCGAACAACATATTTTTCTCTTAAACTCAATGAATTTAATTAAAAATAAATTAAATTATATTAACTTAAAATTAATATTAAAAAATAATTTTACTGGATTTAGGGACCATAAAATAGTGATCAATCAACTTTCTAGTCCTCAAAAAGTATATTAATAAAGACTAGTTTTTTTATGTAGTCGGTAATTCTCAATTTCCCAGTGAAAAGATATAATCCGGTCCCAAATACATATAAAATCCAGGTCCCTGATAATAGTTTACTGTTGATGTCCACAAGTTCAACAGATAAACTATTATAATCTATGCTGCGTAGGTATGGATGTGCATAAAATCATACAATTAAAAAAAGTCCAATTTTTAATTTATACATGGAAATCGGGATACGGAACCTGCAATACGCTGTTACAATAGCAAGTGTTGCAGGTTCCGTATCCCGATTTCCATGTATAAAATAAATCATACATTGGTTAGTTCCGTATCGGGTCATTTCGTGTTCCTATTCACTTCGGGTTTTACATAATTGAAGAAATATATCAAACTATAAGTACCATATATATATATATATATATATATATATATATATATATATATATACAAGGTCGTATTCAAACCGCACCATTTGGTACGTATTGGGTACAAATATTCAAAAAAAAAAAAACGAATTAGGTAAGTATGGTTTGTACCAAGTAAGAATATTTTTTAGCAAAATTATTAAAATCGGACTGATTAGTTCGACTAATTTAATTGCGAACTGTCAGTTTTTCAATGTATAAAAATGGGACTGCCAAAAAATCGGAAGGAAGCATTTATGAACCGGCCAAAATGCCAGTTAATCCGGTAAAAACAGGCTGAAATTTAAAAAACTGGATGAAATCGGAAAAAATGATTTAGATTTGAAAAATTCAATTTTGTTCAAAATATTTATGCAATATTTTTTTTGCTGGAAAAAATAAATATAAGTATAAAAACAAAATGCAATATTTTTTTCTGGAAAAAATAAAATATAAGTATAAATACAAAATGTAATATTTTTTTGCTGGAAAAAATAAAATATAAGTATAAATATAAAATAATTGAAATTTAAATAATTTTGATGAATTTTCAATGAATAAAATAGAAACTAAAATTTATATTTGAATAATTTTTTGGAACATGATTTATATGGACAAAGTACTTCTGTTCCGTCGCGATTATTGTCTTCCTCTGAGCTATGATAAATATATAGGAACTAGTTAATTAAGGTTTGTACCCGGTAAATACATTTTCTAGCAATATTATTAAAATCGGATGGATTGGTTAGACCGATATAAATAAACTTATTAGATTATAATAAAGGAAGCATAATAGGAAGTTGACAATAAGAAACGACAGGAGTAGTTGGGATTTATTGAGAAAATTAATTACCTTCAACTATGTTTCAATTTTTTAAGCGGTTGTTCCTCCTCATCCTCCACTTCTGTTCTGTCGTGATTATTGTCTTCCTCCTCATCCTTCTCTTCTGTACTGTCATCATTGTTGTCTTCGAACACTGGATTACCCCTTATTGGATTAACCCCACAACCTATTATGCCATCACAACCTTCAAAATTAGAGAAATTAAACTGAACAGTACATGCACCACCAATTCCCCTGTAGCATTTTACAAGCGATTTCAACACATGTGTTCCGCGATAACGAGAATAGGAACGTGAATCATGGAATTCGTGTCCCAACTCATCCGCGATAATGACTTCACTAATAATCGATCCTTCAGGAGAAGACAATTTGGGATCAAGGACAACACAGTTACAACAAGGGAGGGAGAGAGAAAGACACTGAACATCCAATTGTTTGTATGCGAGAAAGAAAGACACAGAACTTCCACTCTCGTTTTTATATTTCATCTTTCGCGGCACCTCACTCCCTGGAATATTCCAACCTTTAAATGTTGGACCGTCCTATTGAACACAGAAACATGTCACGATAAGAGTCATATATTGGTACAATTTTTTGAGTAACAGATTTTCAAGTAAAATAGTGTCACAGACGTGCCACGATAAGAGTCGTGTGTGCTTTTTTTTTTTTTTTAAATATATAGCAAAAACAATTAAAAAGAATATGAAATGGGAAATTTATAAAAAATAATAAAAAAATTATTTCTCTATTTTATTTCCTTTTTCAATTCAAAAGTTAATAATAATAATAACAATAATAATAATAATAATAAATGGGCAGTAACAACGCTTTCAATGTTTTGTATCCGAATCCATTTACTTAAGCATGTTTAGTAGAATTAAATAGTAAAATCAATATCCGAATCCATGTTTAGTAATTTTATTATTTTCTAATAAGCCAAATATTTTCTTAAGCATGTTTAGTAGAATTAAAAATTTTTACTTTTCTAATAAGTCAAATATTTTCTTAAGCATGTTTATAAAAAATTCCAAAAAAATTGTTAAAATATAAGTAGCATTAGTAAACCTTTTTTAAAGAAAACCAATAAAAGAAATTAAGCTTATTAATCATGCTCGTGGCCCGTGCATTATAAGAGAACAAGTAACAAAATTGATACCTTACAAGAACCTGATGAAATTGCATAGTCGGCGATGAAATTGCATTCTTCTTCACTCAAATTCAAACAATCACTGAGGTCTAAGCCATGGAGCTTTCGTTGCTTATGTAATAATTGGGATGAACCAAACACCGACTTCAAAGATGTACAACCTTCTAAATTTAGATAGTCCAGTAGTGGAAGTTCCGGCAGGTATTGGAGTCTCTTGCAGTCTTTGAGATCAAGCGTTTCCAACTTAGAGAGTTGTTTAATGGTTTCAGGTATGCTCTCAAAGTCATTGCCACCAATTTCTAAGTATTGCAATGATTTTAATTTCCCCAAGTTATTTGGCAGTTTATGTAGATATCTACAATTGTAGGCTTCTAAAAATTTCAGACGTTCCATATTGCAAATGCTTTGTGGTAGCTCTTCTATAGCGGTGTTTGATAAAGAAAGTTGTAACAGAGATTTTAAATTCCCCAAATTCTCTGGTAGATTTCGAATATTACGACAACATTTCAAATTTAATATCTCAACCTTAGGGGCTTTTGAAAAGTCTGGAAGCCTTCTCAGCATATCTGACCTAGAAAGATCAATCAGTTTCAAATTCCCAAGTTGCTGTGACAAAAGAAGAAGAAGATATTAATATTATCATACCTAAACTTCATAAAGCATTTCCAGATTTTATAGAGATGCAACTGTAAATACCTGAGTTCCACTCCATAGTTCTTCAAGTTCACTATGAGGCATATGAAGTTCAACTAGATTTTCTACAAAAGAATTGGATGCAAAAGATTTCAAAGGGCATCCATCCCATTGGAGAAGCCTTAGCTCAGGAGGAAGACAGGTGACCCCTCCAAGAACATGTACTTTGTTTTTACTATTGAATCCTGGACATGATGAATTGTGAAACTTAAGGAACCTGAGATTACGCAGTCTTCCAAATGTTGTTGATTTTAGTTCAATGTCCCTGATTTTGGACATGTCTAATGATATGCCCTTGATTGCTTCAGTCCCCTAAATGGGAAAAAAAAATGTGAGACTATTCAAACAGTGAATGCATAAGTTTTATCTCTTGCAAAAGCTACATTTCTTATTAATTGAAACAATGGAAAACAAAAAGGTTGAAAGCATTTGCGTCTTACCTCATCATTAATCAACACTTCACAAATATCCTTATGACGCCACAGGATCATGCGCTTTCCCAGCACATTTTCTTCACAAGTAATATCCTTGCCCATTTGTTGTAGCAAGTCATGCATGCGTAAGCGATTTTCAGTAATTGATATGAGAGATCTATCACTTAGACTACTAATTCCAATTTTCCAACCAGCCATGTCTAGCATTCTCACAACACGATCTTTATCTCCCTCATTGAAGAAACATGCAATAAAAAGAAATATTTCCTTCTCGATTTTTTTCAGCCTATCATAACTTATTCTCAAAATTTTCCCAATTGTTTCGTCAGGCATACCATCCAGCTTTTCTAATTCATCTTCCCATTCTTCTACATTTCTGGAGTATAAATTTGAACCTAAAACTTTAAGAGCCAACGGATTTCCTTGAGCATATTCCGCCGCTCTTTGTACGAGTGCCTCATGTTCTTGCTTTGGAGTACTTTGTTTAAAGGCATGTAAGCAAAATAGGTGGAGAGCCTCATTGCAACCTAATGCTTCAACTTCATATGTTTCAGCGTTGACAAGTCTAAGCAGATGCTTATCTCTACTTGTGATAATCACTACGCTGCCATATCCAAAAATATCAAGCTTTCCTATCGAATTTTCTATTTGCGTTATATCACTTACATCGTCAAGAATGATACATACGTTTCTTCTTCCAAGCCTTCGGACAATGTCAGGTGACAACATGGTGCAGTTGGCTCTATTTGCAATTGTTGGTCCAAATATTGCACACAAAATTTCATTCCGCACACTTTTTAATTCGCCATTTTCAATTCTTTCCCTAACATTTTCAACAAAGCATTGACTTTTAAATTCACTTTTAATTCGATCATATACTTTCTTGGCAAGGGTTGACTTGCCTATGCCTCCCATTCCCCAAATACCTATAATCTTCACTTTTGAGGAACTACGGCATAATAATGACTCAACACGATTGATACGATGATCAATTCCAATTAATCCTTCATAATTATCAGAATTACTATGATGATCGAGACACAATAGTTTTTCCGAAGTATGGTTAATAATCACATCAATTAACTCGGAATCATACCTATAGTAGCACATAAAAGGAAAAAATAATTAACCACCAGGAGAAAATTTTAGTTTATATATGTAATAATAATGAAATTTTAGGAATAATTAGTAGATATTAGGTTTAGCTTACACGATAAGAATCGGATCAAGAAATTATTATAAGAAATCAAGGGTCAATTAATTATGATCTGACTCTTATCCTTTAAATCCCCAACCCTCCATAAAAAATACAAATAAAAATGAAATTATCGTTTGCAATTGCGTATTGCACAACTAAACCAAAGAAATCTACATAGCCTTGCGTACTAATTTAAATTTAAATTTTTCTTTTTCATTCTTCTATTTAGGGATGTGCATCAGTCGGGTTCGGGCGAACTTGACCCTAACCCGATTAATTCGAAATTTACATATTTTTCTCACTTGATTCTACCCTACATAAATATCAGGCCCCTACCGAACAACCTGATATTTTCGGGCCCGATCCGAACAATCCGAAATTAATTTTTTTAATTTACATATTTAAATTAAAATCCTAAATTAATACAAATAAATAATATTAAATACCATAAAAATTATTTTAAAAATACAACAAACTAACAATTTCAAAATTACATTAAATATATATTATATATTAATTAATATTGTAGAAAAAATATAATTTTTTATTTATATATTAAAAATTCGGGTTGTTCTGTTTAATCGGATTTGCTCGACCCGAAACCCAATTAACACCCATATCAATAACCGAACCGACCATAACAATCCGCTTAACCCTATCCGAATATGCCGGTTCGGTGGATCGATTTTTGCGCACCACTACTTCTAAATTTTGATATTATTTCAAGATTAACAAACTTTATTTTTGTCTCAATTACTTTGAGGCTAAGAGATTTTCAAATCTGTGATGAAGGCTATAAAAAAGAAAAGAAATCACTTACTTCTTGGGATCGGAAACGAACCCAGACAACTCAGCTATTTCCTTGAGAGCACGAGACCAAGTCTCCACCTTGTCTAAACAACCCTTAAATTCATTTCTGTGCTCGGAAATTGCAGCACCGAAATTCCCACTCAGCTCTTGAACATCGGTTGGATCTACACGGTAAAAGACCGGTATCACAACCTGCCCCATATTATTCTTGCACTCCACTATTTTAACCAGTTCCTCCAAACACCATGTCGAAAATGCATAGTTTTCTGAGAAAATGACAACTGAGACGTATGAATCTTCAATTTTGGCCAAGAGGGAAGATGCGATCTCTTCTCCTCTTTCAAGATCTTTATCCACAAAGGCCTTAATATCTTCCTTTTTGAAAGCAGCTTCAAGATGGCCTAGAAATGTATAGCGAACGTCTGCACCTCTAAAACTAACGAACACATCATATGTCTTCGCCATGAAAGAAGAAGAAGAATATTCAAAGAAAATTTCAGGAAAATTACGAACATATACATACATACATATATATATAAACAAGAAAATTTCAGGAAAGTTACAAACGAACACACACGCATATTTCAGGGAAGTTACGGAATTAGATACTGGATCCCACACTCTCTCTTTCTTTTGAAACAATTAACCAGTGTGGTGTGGAATTTAAGATTCCGCGTGTTACATTTTCCACGGGTGTTGAATTTCAGTTTTGAACTTGTTTTGCTTTTCATAGACGCGGGTTTGACACCGATTGCCAAAAATACAAGCTGGATTCCACTTTATTGATAATAATATCTTCTCTCTCTAATATAATCTTAAAATTAACCCCTAACATCATTGACACCATTTAACTAATCAATTTATATCTAATAATCTTACTATTAATTAAACATTAAATTATATTTTAATTCAAACAAAATTGAAAAAAAAAGTCTCTTCGGAGTAATTTCTCATAAATTAATATGGTCTCCAAATCATTTAATTTCACATCATTATTCTATAGAAACATCCAAGTACTATTTCGGGTCTCCCAATTTCTATTCTTGCATAATCACCTTCACCGAGAGGCTGCAACCCAACGAATCTTTAGACTAGCTTTAAACCTTTATTTGCAGTTATTCCGTTGTGCAAAATTAAATGAACAAAAGAAATAAACCGTTCTATGAAAAATAACAAATGATCTGCCTTCCATTTGGAAAAGTACAAATCCAAATCCAAATCCAAGTACTATTCCTAATGTGATCTGATCAACAAACAATCTCATGCCCAAAAACTCATCCTCACTTGAACAAAAACCGAAAGAGTACAGTTGCGGAACTAGGGTAAAAGGCACCTTTAATTGAAGCTAGAGTTGATTGTGATTTTCTTTCAAATAAAACAATAAAATGAGAGAGAGAAAGGCTTCTATAGAAACATCAAGTTGTGGGAGAAGAGTTGTAGTCAGTAGTATTCAAGCTTGTTCACTCTCATGAAACTAAAGATGCAACATCTATTTTGTTTTGCCTTTTACAAGAGATGTAAGAACAATATATCACTGTTACTTGCTGGATACCGGGCATGCAATGGCGGGTCAATTCTGATTTCCAGTTCATTTGTCTGTCCAAACAAGATTTTGGGGCTGACATACATATGAATCTCAACAACAGATCAATTGGAAGCAACAGAAAGCAACTCCAAATTTGTATCTCCAAAAACAGGTATGTCAGAGAAAACTGTAAGAAAGAATTAACAGAGATTAAAGTTGAGCAAAAATAATCCAATAAGACCAAATTTAAAATTTGAAGGTGAAGGGGAAAAAGAATTGTACTACCACCACGTTGAAGCAAGTGTTGGAATTCAAATGGGTCAGCAAAGACTCCAATGGGAAGTCTCTCAATAAATATAACTTTACAAAAGCAATTGGGTAGCTGAGATATCAATTTTGACTGGGAATGCAATATGATGCTTGAATACAAATGATGATGAGAACCTTCACCAATCAAAAGACGATTTGGGACTGAAATTCTTAAATGTGCATCCTGATTATCTGGCACCCATTTGCAGGAGTAGCTTAGAAGTTCATTTGCAATGAAATCTTGAGAGTTTGATTCGACAAGGCTCCCATATTTTTCAAAATTAGATTTTGACAAGTGTCTCTTGGAACAAAAAATAAAGTTGTTGGAACTAGAATTTGACTCATGCTTGGAAACCTGAAACCAAAAGATGACAAGCAAGAAACCTCAAATGTTGTAACTTAAAAAGGATAAAACCAACTGGATGAAAACTAATGCACAATTGTGTAGCTTATTGTGGCATTCTTTAGACTCAAAATTATTTCCTTTATTTCAACCCCATATAACTTGTTAGAAAGTTTGGAACAAGGCTAAAACTTTTTATACTAATGATATACAATGTATTTACCAAGTTCTGTCAATTATGGTTCCCTTACAACAAAATCCACAAAACAAGGCTAGTTACTTGGAAAATGTTGAGACCTTGAATGAAGAATTTAACTCTCTTATGCCTTTCTTTCAAGTATCGGTAAGCAAGAAAAACATCGAGAAAGATTTTTTATATTCCTATCTCTAGCAGGACTTCAACCTCACTTGTCTTCTGTAAGGGATCAAAGGGATACAAATGCTTTGATCCAAATATCATAAATATCTAATCTCAACCGATATAACCTTCTTTGAAACAACATATTACCTCCCACAAAAAAACCAAAAAAAAACCATTGTCGAGTCATTTCCCATTCCCATTCTCCCCATTATAAACAACATACCACAAACAGACACGCACTAAACCTCTTCAAGTCTACTCTTGTCAGCCACCACCAACAAAAAATCCTCTTGTAGAGATAGAATCAACATCTCCTCAAGGTGACCAATCTCCTATCCAACCATCTTCTCCAGCACCAGTCACACAAACAAATGACTCTAATGAGCCCATTGCTACCAAAAAAAATTACTCATTCTACGATTTTATTTCCAATTTATCATATGTTTATGTGCCTAAGACTATCAATGAAAAACTAGCTCATCCTGGTTGGCATCATACTATGATAGAAGAAATGTCCTCTCTTTAAGAGAATCACACATGGGATATAGTTCCACTTCATCTTGGAAAATACATGGTTAGCTAATACTAGAATTATACAATTAAAGTGGGCCCCAACTGAAAGGTTGACCTTCTTTAAAACTCAACAAGATGCAAAAGGTTACACCAGAGATTTTTGGTCTTGATTATGGAGACACATCTCCAATTGTCAAAATTGGCTGGATTTGTTGAGTTGACTTACCATATTTATGTGTAGCAATCAAGGGATTTGATGATTATAATAATTCTATTAAGCTAGTTGTAGTTTCCCTATTAGGATGTATTCTCCAGTATTTATACATCTGCTATGCGAGGGATGAATAAAGTCAAACAATTCCTTCCTTCCTCTATCTCTGTTTATTTTTCGTTCATCTTCTAATTTTAACAAAGTCCAAAACGACTTCACATTGCAAATTTAAGAAAAATAATAAGATAATCAAAAAGTTCTAGACATACTAAACTAGTATTGTTGACTAGACCAAGAACAGACACTATGACACATTAATTATATTTCATTTCTCCTATCTATTTGCTTGTCCTTGGCTTCCCTTTCTATCTCTTTTTCATAGAAATTGCTTCATTTAACCCAAATGACTTGAGAAGGGCATAAAATATGGCATTGATAAAATTAACCAAAGCTTTGTCAACAACATGCATGCCGTAAAACTTGAAATTCAACATCCCTTGTTCAAATTTATCCACTTGCCCTTGGTGTAAAAGCAAAAATTTATTAGCATGATTAGGCAAGTAATGAACACAAACTTGATACATATCTGGATAGGTGTACCAAGTATCTATAAGCTATAATGAATGAGTTATTATTGGTAGCCTGACATCAATAGTATATAAATACCAAACGCAATTTACCAAGACACTTAAAATAAATACACATATGACAGAAATGATGAATTCCACAAATTTTAAAGTGGAATACTATAACAACCTCACTTGAATATGATGAATGACACATACAAAAGCCAAAGCCAACCAAGAATTCCAAAAAGACTGCCACCTTCTGACAAGCAGAAATCCGAGCTTCTATAGAGTAACTGAAACACAATAGAAAGATGATATAACTACATGATTTGCCTGATGTTACAGACTGTCATTGCATTATGGTTAATGTGATTGTAGGAGTAATTAGAGTAGTGATTGTAGGAGTAAATATAGGAGCCAATATACTTGACTTTCTAACAGTGATTTTGTGTATAAATACATAACATTACTGAGAAATAAACACAGAAAAACATTTGTTCTCTTACATGGTATCAGAGCCTTAAGCTCATTTGGAAAATTTGGAATTTCTGGGTATTTTTGGGATTCTTCAAATGGGTGAAGCTGCCCCCTTTGGGTCACCAAGCTCCGGTGACTGATTTTCCTCACCGTCAACTTTAGAAGGAGCGCCGGTGGATTTCTAGTCATTGCACAAAAATTCGGTGACCAGAAGACCGGCGAGTGAATCTCACGTGCCTCCACAAATATCTTAATCCGTCTTCACGTGCCGGCGCGTGGGAGAGCGTCTGGAGTCTGATTGTCCTCTGATTCCATCTCTAGCATCGCCTGAGTGTCTCCGACCAAACCATGGTGTCAGTTTCCCCATCTGGTGTCTCTAAAAGGTCTCTCTTCCTCTTCCTGCCTGTTGGTGCCTTGGTATGCTTCTTTGCTTGTGTCATTTGAGCTGTGGAGATCAGGTTTTCTAATTTTAAGGCTATATTTTATTGAAGATTGGTTTTCATTCACTTTTGGGTGTTTGGATATTTGTGGTCTTTTACTTTTGAAAGTTATATTTGCTGCTGGTGTGACTCGTTTATTCTTGGGTATTTGTTTTAGAATTTATTCTTGATTAGTAGTTAAATTGCAAAAACGGGTAAGTTGGTTGTTGAAGATAATAAATCCAGCGTTACTGAAATTATGTCAATACCCACCAAAATTACTGAGCATAAATTAAATGGATCTAATTTTCTAAAATGGAGTAGGAGAATAAGAATTTATTTAAGAAGTGTCGAGAAAGATGATCATTTAATTGAGGAACCGTCTAATGATAAAACTTGGCTTAGAGATGATGCTCGGTTGCTTTTACAAATTACTAATTCTATTGAAAGTGATGTGGTAGGATTAGTAGATCATTGTGAGTATGTTAAGGAGTTAATGGATTATTTATCTTTCTTGTATTCGGGTAAAGGAAATGTTACTCACATCTATGATGTATGTAAAGCTTTCAACAGTGCTGAAAAAGTTAAGTCCAAATCCCTCACTGCTCATTTTATGGAGTTCAACAAAGTATATGCAGAGTTGAATGTCTTATTGCCTCTCAGCACAGACATTAAGAAGCTACAAACTTAGCGGGAATAAATGGCTATTATGAGTTTTCTGGCTAGTCTTCCTTCAGAATTTGAGACCGTCAAATCTCAAATTCTGTCTAGCCCTGAACTCACCACACTTCAAGATGTTTTCAACAGACTATTACGAACAGAGAAGAATGCTCAACCATCTCAACAGCCCAATGTACTAGTTGTTAAAGGATGAGAGGGAAATGAAGTTGGAAGGAACCGTAATAGAGGAGGGAATGCTACCAAAAATAATGACTTCAGCAATATTACTTGCTACTTTTGCGAAGAACCTGGACACACAAAGTGATACTATAGAAAATTGCATCGCAATCAGAGAACTCAACCTGCTAACGTTGCGGCATCTAGTTCATCTTCTGAAAAGTTTGTCACTATTTTAGTTGTAGAATATGCTCATCTTTTGAAGGAATCCACTCCAATTGATGATTCAGGTAAAACATGCCTTGTTTCTTCCTCAAAACAATGGGTTTTTGACTCCGATGCTACAGATCATATGACAGGTAATCCTCGAACCTTTTTCATCTTCCAGTCTCATAAAGTATCCTCCCCTGTAACAATAGCTGATGGATTAACTTATCATGTTAAGGGTTTTGGAGTCGTTCAACCTATATCTTCTATCACTTTATCTTCAGTACTAAGTTTGCCTAATCTTGCCTTCAATTTGATTTTTGTAAGAAAGCTTACCAAAGACCTAAATTGTTGTATCTCATTTTTTCCTGATCATTGTCTATTTCAGGATCTTGTGATGAAGCTGATATTTTGTAGAGGACATATACTTTATGGTCTTTATGTTCTGAATTCATGGGTACCTCGATCTGTGGCTTGTCGTAGTACTACTTCACCTTTCGAAGCTCATTGCCAACTGGGACATCTCTCTTTGCCTATTTTGAAGCAAATAGATCCATAATTTAATAAATTTTCATCATTAGATTGTGAGTTCTGTCATTATGCAAAACACCATCGAAACTCGTTAGGTTCTAGAATTAATAAATGAGTTAGATTTGCTTTTGATTTAGTTGACTCAGATGTTTGGGGTCCATATCCTGTTGTATCAAAAACAGGATTCAAATATTTTGTTACTTTTATTGATGATTTTTCTAGAATGACTTGGATTTATCTTATGAAAAATCGTTCTGTATTCATTTTTCTGCTTTTTGTGCTGAGATTAAGACTCAATTCAATGTTTCTGTGCACATATTATAAAGTGATAATGCTAAGGAGTACTTGTCAGAACCATTTCAAACTTATATGACTCAACATGGTATTCTCCATCAATCATCATGTGTTGATACACCCTCTCAAAATAGAGTGGCTGAACGAAAGAATAGACATCTCCTTGAGACTGCTCGTGTCCTGTTGTTTCAGATGAAAGTTCCTAAGAAATTTTGGGCCGATGCTGTATCCACAACATGTTTTCTAATTAACCGGATGCCATCTATGGTACTTACCAGTAATAACCCCTACCATGTTCTTCTGCCTTATAAACCATTATTTTCATTAGAGCCAAAAGTTTTTGGAAGCACATGTTATGTTCATGATGTGTGATCCCATATTACAAAACTAGATCCCAAAGCTTTGAAGTGTGTATTCTTGGGATATTCTCATCTGCAAAAAGGGTATCGGTGTTATTCTCCTGATCTTTACAGATATGTGATTTCTACCGATGTAGCATTTTCAAAGCAAACACCGTTTTTCTCTACCGAGTCTACTTCTATTAGTCAGAGGGAGGAAGATGAATGTCTCATCTATAAATCTATGTCAAGTTCTGAACATTCAGTGGATGATAGTGTTTCTCACGATGTTTCTCCTGCTGATTAGACTTCAGTTCCAGACAAGCCACCTATTGTGCAAGTTTATTCTAGAAGAACAGTGGCTACTGATACATGTTCTACGCTAGAATCAACTTCGTCATTGGATCTTTCACCAAATGATCTTGATCTTCCCATCAGCCTTCCTAAAGGTAAACGTAGTAGTAAATCTACTTATTCCATTGCTAACGTTAGTTCATATGATTACTTATCTCCACCATCTAGTGCTTTCATTACTTCTTTAGACTCCATCTCCATACCTAAAATAGTTAAAGAAGCTTTATCTCATCCTGGCTGGCGCACTGCAATGCGTGAAGAAATTAAAGCTCTAGATGATAGCCAAATTTGGGAGTTAGTAGATTCACCTAACAACAAAAAGGATGTTGGATGCAAATGGGTCTTTGCAGTTAAAGTCAATCCAGATGGATCTATTGCTAGAATTAAGGCTCAGCTTGTAGCCAAAGGATATGCACAGACATATGGAGTAGATTACTCTGACACTTTCTCTCCTGTAGCCAAGTTGGCTCTGTTCATCAGTTCATCTCTCTTGCTGCTTCTCAGCACTGGCCATTACATCAGCTCGATATCAAAAATGCATTTCTTCATGGAGATCTTCAAGAAAAGGTATATATGGAGCAACCACCTGGTTTTGTTGATTAAGAGGAGTATGGTAAAGTTTGTCGCTTAAAGAAATCTCTGTATAAACTAAAGCAGAGTCCTCATGCTTGGTTTGACAAATTCAGTAAAGTTGTCCAAGAATTTGGGTTAAGGAAGAGTCAAAGTGATCATTCAATGTTTTACAGACAATCAATAGCCGGTATTATTCTTTTTGTTGTATATGTTGATGATATTATAATTACAAGAAGTGATCATGAAGTAATCTCTTCTCTTAAGTCTTTCTTGCATGACAACTTTCACACTAAAGACTTGGGCTAGCTAAAATACTTTCTGGGAATAGAAGTTTCAAGAAATAAGAAAGGAATTCTTTTGTCTCAAAGAAAATATGTTCTTGATTTACTTGCAGAAACTGAAAAATTAGGAGCTAAGCCATGCAGTACTCCTATGGTTCCAAATGTACAACTCACAAAAGATGATGTCGATCCATTTGATGACCAAGAAAGATACAGGTAGTTAGTTGGAAAACTGAACTATCTTACAGTTACTCGTCCAGATATTGCATTTGCAATAAGTATTGTTAGCCAATTTGGGAGGCTTTAGAATGTATCCTATGCTATTTGAAAAGTGCTCCTCGATTAGGTATACTTTACACTACAAAAAAAATACAGAATAGCGATGAAAATTAGCGAGGACAATAAAATTTGTTGCTAAATGCACAATTTAGCGACAACATTGCGACGAAAAATGATTTTTGTCGCAAATGTTGTTAGCTGTGAGTGGGAAAACAGATTTTGCGACGATTTAGCGAGCAATAATTTCTTTTGTAGCTAATTTTGGGCGCCAAATTTTTGGCGCAAAAAATAGAGACGACTTTGCGAGCAAAGACCCCTCGCTAAATCTTAATTCACGGCTAGAATGATAAATTAACCATTTAGCGAGGACTTAATCCTCGCTAATTTTGCGAGGAATAAATCCTTGCTAAATTAGCGAGGACAATTTCCTCGCTAACGGTTTAATAGTTTAGCATTTGGTATATTAACCATTTAGCGAGGACTTAATCCTCGCTAATTTTGCGAGGAATAAATCCTCGCTAAATTAGCGAGGACAATTTCCTCGCTAACGGTTTAATAGTTTAGCATTTGGTATATTAACAATTTAGCGAGGACTTAATCCTCGCTAATTTTGCGAGGACAATTTCCTCGCTAACGGTTTAATAATTTAGCATTTAGTATATTAACAATTTAGCGAGGACTTAATCCTCGCTAATTTTGCGAGGAACAAATCCTCGCTAAATTAGCGAGGACAATTTCCTCGCTAACGGTTTAATAGTTTAGCATTTGGTATATTAACAATTTAGCGAGGACTTAATCCTCGCTAATTTTGCGAGGAACAAATCCTCGCTAAATTAGCGAGGACAATTTCCTCGCTAACGGTTTAATAGTTTAGCATTTGGTATATTAACCATTTAGCGAGGACTTAATCCTCGCTAATTTTGCGAGGAATAAATCCTCGCTAAATTAGCGAGGACAATTTCCTCGCTAATTTTGCGAGGAATAAATCCTCGCTAAATTAGCGAGGACAATTTCCTCGCTAACGGTTTACTAGTTTAGCATTTGGTATATTAACAATTTAGCGAGGACTTAATCCTCGCTAATTTTGCGAGGAACAAATTCCTCGCTAACGGTTTAATAGTTTAGCATTTGGTATATTAACAATTTAGCGAGGACTTAATCCTCGCTAATTTTGCGAGGAACAAATCCTCGCTAAATTAGCGAGGACAATTTCCTCGCTAACGGTTTAATAGTTTAGCATTTGGTATATTAACAATTTAGCGAGGACTTAATCCTCACTAATTTTGCGAGGAACAAATCCTCGCTAAATTAGCGAGGACAATTTCCTCGCTAACGGTTTAATAGTTTAGCATTTGGTATATTAATAATTTAGCGAGGACTTAATCCTCGCTAATTTTGCGAGGAATAACTCCTCGCTAAATTAGCGAGGACAATTTCCTCGCTAACGGGGAATAACTCCTTGCAAAATAAGCTGGATTAGCTAGGATATTTTCCCTAGCAAATATTGTCCTAGCTAAATAAAGTTACCAAATTTTATTATAGGGCGCCATTATATACAAAACTCCCTCCAATTTGTATTATTTCCCATCCTCACTTTCCCTCCTCATCGTTTTTCTTTCCCTCTCTTTCTAATAACCATAAGAAAACCCTAGCCGTCCACCACCTTCGCTGCTCCCTTGCCACTTTACTGCTACATAAAATGGATACCTTTCCATCTATTAATCATTTTTCTTCGACTATTTCTACTCAGGGATCTTAAACCTCATAACCTATTGATGGATAGAAAGACAACGATGCTTAAGATTGCAGATCTCGGACTAGCTCAAGCATTTACTCTACCTATATAGAAGTATACTCATGAGGTAATGCAGATCTCGGACTAGCTCGAGCATTTACTGCTTTCTTTTATATTTTTTTATCTATTTTTTGAGCTTTGAGATTCCCTCTTTCTTTGTCTGTGGTGATGGATGTTATTTGTCAGGAAAGTTGTGTGGTTGAGCGATGTTGATAGGGCAAAAGGCTATGCGGTTGATTTCTTGTCTCTGTCGCTTCACGCAGTTTCGAGAGATCCTGAGGCTTATCCCTCTCCTTGCATTTACACTCAGGTAAGTTCTTCACCTCATTCATGTTTAAGTGGATTGCAGTTATTTAAATGGAAAGTAGACTTTCAAATTAAGAATTTAGGCATAGGCATACTTGAGTGTTAGTAAAATATTGAAAAATATGTGGATTTTTATTTTTTTTTAACTTAGCTTTTACGTTTAGATTTTCGTAGTTTATCCCTAGTAAGTGCCCAAGGCAGACTCTTTTCTGCAGGGGTTTTGCCTTAGGGTTGTCTTTTTTCAATTTTTCTGTTTCTGTTTACTTTGCATCTAATATTCATCATCTTCAAATAGCTCTAAAGATCATTTCGGTATCTAAATCAGAAATGTCTTTTAATTTATTCTTTTCAGCGGTCCTCTCCTCTTTTAAACATTCTTGCCGCTTCTTTGTTAATTGCTTTATTGTTCAAGATATAATTTTTTTTTTGGGTTACAGTGGATACTCTGTTTTAGATTTTCTGCCAGTGTGCTGAGATGAATCCTGAACCAGTTGATGGTAGAAACTATCTCTTTGTTAGAATGGCTTTTATGGATTGATTCTTTTCTTTATTTTATGTACCAATGTTTGTTGTCCTAATTGCCATTGACTTAATTTTATTTAGAGGATGAAGTAGAGCACAATTGGGTATTCAGTGCTGATCAGATGGCAAATGATGCTGGAGGTATTGAATTATCCAACTAACATAGTTACCTTCTAAATTCACATTATAACATGTTTTTTTTGGTAATTTTGCAACTTATTGCTGTCCGCAGAGGAGGAAGATTCTGAATATCTTTTCTCTCAAAATAGAACAAGCTCAATTGGATTGGTCCGTGATATGCAAGTATGTGTTAAACCAAGCTCATGAAAAATTTTACGGACCAAATCAGTAAAAATCAGCCATGCATGACAAATCTTTTTCATTAGATTGGTCCGTGATATGCAAGTATGTGTTGTCATTTGTATGTGACCATAATATTTTATTTCATCTTGAACACTACCTTGTAAGGGGGTTAAACCCATCTCAGTGAGTTTAAAGTTCAAGAGCTAAGGAAAAAGTGCGACTAAATGAATTTTGTTGACTGGCTGAATAAGTGGATTAAGCAGAAAAGAATGATTCACATTTAGTAAATCTGAGCTATATAATTCTGCTCAGGCCGTGTATTTTATTTGTTCTTGTGACCATTACTAAATTAAGTTTCTTATTTTTTTTTGGCAGATCACAACATTCGGTTTATGCTTCTCATTGTGCAATCCCAGGGACATCAGTTAGTAAATCTTTGTGTTGGTCAGGTGGTAGGATACATGTGCTGCTAATGGGTTTCCTAAAATAGCTTCAGGTAATCAAGATACTGGTTGTTCAATTTAAATACAATAGAGACTAACCTTCCCAAATTTTATGAATCTATCCCTGAACAAATCTCTTGACCATTTATTTATAAAGCTCGTAGCCAAACAAAATGAGGTGATTCCCTTTTATTTAATATCTATCCATGTCCAATGTAAAAGATTAAAGCCAATGAATGTTGGTAGTTTTTCATTACTAGCAGCAATTATTATTATTATTATTATTAATATTATTATTATTATTACTATTATTATTATTAAAATATTTAATAATCAGAAATCCAATGGTTGGTAATTTTAGTTGAGGATACATGAGTCAAAACACTAAACTAGAAGAAAGCTTTATTATTATTATTATTAAATAAAAAAGAAAAGTGCTAATAATTCTCGTCCAAAGTAGAAATGTCCCCAACATATCATAATCATGGTTTCCACCAAACGAGATTTTTGTTTTGCACCGAACACTAATATTTCTTTACTATTTTATATTTATTTATCTATCTATCAAGATGAAGGAAAGAATTATTGGTTAATAAAATATTATATTTTCAATTTCTTCTTCTTTTTTTTTTCTTTATCTAATTATATTTCAAATCTTATGTCTAGTAGGTAAAGTGCATGTACGATCTATTTTAATTAGCCATAATTTTTAGGGGGGGATTTTGTATTAGGTCTTTATCAACTCTAATCCTACCTATGTTGATGAATTAGAAAAATAAATTAAAATCTTGCATAATTATCTCCATTGGAGATAGATTATTTATGGATGAGAAAATGAAGGAAGATGGAAGTGTTAGACATCGACCCTTCTTATTTCATTCTGAAAAGCTTTTTATTTAACTTACGATTGATGGTGGGACAGCTTTGAATGTTGGTAGTTTTTCATTACTGGCAGCAATTTGCCAGTGATGAGATGATGATGGCAGAGATGATGGTACATTGTATATTGACTATTTTCTGGTCTTAGTGCTTTACTGGTGATGTTGTCATCTGAAAATATTGAATTAATGGGCTTCGACTAAAATTACCATTCTAACATGAAGAGGTTCTAGTTTAGGTCTTAGTGCTTTAAATTTTCAGGTTCTCTGATATATATAGGATAATTTGTTGTTGTTTAAACAATAGTACAAGGAACACTTATTATTTCTCTAAAATCCTGGAACATTAAAGTTCGTCATCTTGCAAAACAGAATTGGATCAGAATTTAAAATCCATGCATTTGTTTGTTATATGATCAAGATAAATAAGGCAGCACTCACCCTTTTAGTCATCATTTGTATATCGTGTGATATTATCAAGATAAATAAGGCAGCAATTTGTTTAATTTTTTTTTCTAAAAGCATATAGTATAATTTATCAATGTGCTTTTTATATTCTTTCTGAATTTAAATTTAAATCTTTGCTATATTTACTTCAAAAAACTATTACGCTTAATTATATTTGTAAAGGTTTGATGCAGGTACCTTTGAAAGTTTGAGGTGTTGTTTATTCAGTTGGCAATAAAGATCCGAAGTTTTCTTTGCCTACATGTGGCTGTGAGTATCTAAACAAACCTGGCGCCATTCTAGAACTACAAAGGTATGCATCACTCTCCCCTTTTTTTCAAATTCCTTTTAGAATCTAAGCTTGCAATTTGCTAGCATACAAGTAGAGTAAATTGGCTATTTTCATGCTTTTAGTCAGTTTTCATTGTGAATGTTGATGTTGTTGTGAGGTTTATTTACTCTGGAATTCAGAAATTTTTGCTGCTCAACTTTAGGTGTTTTAACAAATTGGCCCCTACAATATTAAACTGACTTGATAATGAAGCCAGTTGAGAGTTGAGACACGGTATGCATTGGAACGTGGACATTCAGGAATAAAGCGCATACGAGGATTTGTCAAATTAAGAATAACTTTAGGCTATAATAAACATTTTATGAATTGTTTATGACTTTTCGTTGTTACTGTTATATATGCATGTATCATTTTAGATATATTATTAGCAATATTATACATTTGTAAATAATAATTTATTCATTAATATATATATTTTTATATTAAATATTGAGTAAATATAAATTTTTTATTTTATTGTTTAAATAATGAAATTTTCATATTAAATTAATAAAAATAAGTTTATATCAACATTTAGCGAAGATAAATCTTATATTTGTAAAATCCTAGCTGAATTTAGCGAGGATATCAGTCGTTGCCAATTTTTGCAAGGATTTTGCGAGGATTTAGTCATCGCTAATTTTGCGAGGATTTAGTCCTCGCTAAATTTTGCGAGGGTAATGCAAAAGTTAGCGAGGGCTAATTCCTCGCAAATGTTAGCGAGGATTAAATCCTCGCAAAATATAGCGAGGACTAAATCCTCGCAAAATTAGCGAGGAATAAATCCTCGCTAATTTTGCGAGGATTTAGTCCTCGCTAATTTCATCGCAAAAATTAGCGACGATTAAAGTCCTCGCTAAATTCAGCTAGGATGACTTTTGTTACAAAATTTTTTTCCTCGCTAAATCCTCGCTAAACTGATTTAGCTACGAAAAATCATCATTTAGCGAGGACTTTTTTCCTCGCTATTTTGCTTTTTTCTTGTAGTGTTACAGTGATCATGGATATAACCGCATTGAGTGCTTTACTGATACAGATTGGGCAGGATCCAAGACCGATATAAGATCAATTATAGGCTATTGTATTTTTGTCGGAGAAAACTTAGTGCCTTGGAGAAGCAAGAAACAAACTGTAGTATCCAGGTCAAGTGCAGAATCTGAATATAAAGCTATGTCAGAGGCTACATGTGAAATCTTATAGCTTCGTCATTTGCTTGTCGAAATTGGTATGAATTTCTCGTCTCCAGCAAAACTTTGGTGTGATAACAAACTGCTATCCATATTGCCTCCAATCCAGTGTATCATGAGCGGACCAAACATATTGAAATCGACTGTCACTTTATTCGTGAAAAAATTCAAGATAATGTAATTTTAACTGGGCATGTGAAGACAGTAGAACAATTAGGTGATTTATTTACAAAAGCTTTAAATGGACCACGAGTCAAATATTTATGTAACAAGCTGGGCCTGATCGATATTTATGCTCCAGCTTGAGGGGAAGTGTTACAAACTGTCATTGCATTATGGCTAACATGATTGTAGGAGTAATTAGAGCTGTGATTGTAGGAGTAAATGTAGGAGCCGATATACTTGACTTTCTAACAGTGATTTTGTGTATTTAAGATTTTGTATATAAATACATACCATTACTGAGAAATAAACACAGAAAAACATTTGTTCTTTTACACCCGAGAAACTTTGTACCCATAAAAAAACGCATGTATAAAGTACGAATCTTGGTGAGGCATCAAAAGAGATCACACTTCTTCTTCCAATTAATAAAAAAGATACATGCACAGAAAATCTGAAATTTGCCCAAAAAAAAATCATAACTCAAAAAAATCTAATCTTCATTTATATTTATATGTAATTTTTCAATTTCCAGCAAATATTGTATGGCTACTAGTGTATTAGTGACTGGGTGGAGAATGCAAGCTAGCTACTAGAGTACCAGCGATTGACCGGAGAAAGAAAAAAAACTCAAATAAGGAACGTTAGAGTACATATATATCCACTCCTTCCAAAATATAAGGGCAATATTGACGTGCAAGTCTATAAGCATATTCAGCATTCATATAATCTGCTAGCTCATATATAGTATGCCCTTACGACCTTCATAAAGAGATAAGATGTCACGTCCCAGCTCTCTATAAACCTAAAATTTACGAAAATTTGGCAAATTTTCCCTTAAAATATTACTATCCCACCTGCCATACATACTCAAATTCTTTCATACAACCCAAATCAAGCATCGATTTCATCCACAATAAGTGTTCATCTCAACAAATCCTTCATGAACATATGCTTAATTGAACATTTGCATACATTTACTGAATTAATATTAATAATTCCATTATAAGCCGCTTAGACATTATATAACATTTTACAATACAACATATTGGTCCAACCTCTTCTATGGCAAAAAGAAGGAAAAGTTGTAATTAAGTTCCTTGAACCGAGCTTGTCGACTTTTATCTAATATGAAATGTTAAAATTAAAAGGGATGTGTACGAATACTCAATGAGCGAATAAAAATATAATAAAGGAAAGCTTACTTACCTGGGACAGAACCCAATCTGTGCTATACTGCTTCTGGGAAAGCTTTTGAAAGGCCTCCAAAGCATCCTGCAGTGTTAAATGTGTTTCAATGCATATAGAACTACTAAGAGCAGAATACTTGCGAACAACATATTTTTCTCTTAAACTCAATGAATTTAATTAAAAATAAATTAAATTATATTAACTTAAAATTAATATTAAAAAATTAATTTTACGGATTTAGTGACCATAAAATAGTGATCAATCAACTTTAAAAGTATACTAATAAGGACTAGTTTTTTATGTAATCGGTAATTCTCAATTTCCCAGTGAAAAGATCTAATCCGGTCCCAAATACATAAAAAATCCGGGTCCCTGATAATAGTTTACCGTTGATGTCCACAAGTTCAACATAAAAACTATTATAATCTATGCTGCATAGGTATGGATGTGCATAAAATCATACAAGTACAGATACATGGGTTAGTTCCGAATCGGGTCATTTCGTGTTCCTAGTCAAGTCGGGTTTTACATAATTGAAGAAATATATCAAACTTATAGTACCATATATATATATATATAAGGTCGTATTCAAACCGCACCATTTGGTACATACTGGGTACAAATATTCAAAATTAAAAAAAAAAAAGCAAACTAGGCAAGTATGGTTTGTACCAAGTAAGAATATTTTCTTGTAATATTATTAAAATCGGACCGATTAGTTCGACTAATTTAATTGCGAACTGCCAGCTTTTCAATGTATAAAAACGGGACTGCCAAAAAAACGGAAGGAAGCGTTTATGAACCAGCCAAAATGTCAGTTAAACCGGTGAAAACATGCTGAAATTTAAAAAACTGGATGAAATCAGAAAAAAAGGTTTAAATTTGAAAAATTCAATTTTGCCCAAAATATTTATGCAATATTTTTTTTTGCTGGAAAAAATAAAATATAAATATAAATACAAAATGCAATATTTTTTTGCTAGAAAAAAATAAAATATAAGTATAAATATAAAAAAAATTGAAATTTAAATAATTTTGATGAATTTTCAATGAATAAAATAAAAACTACAATTTATATTTGAATAATTTTTTCGAACATGATTTGCAATTTTTTACTATATTTATCTTAAAGTTTTATTATAAATGTTGAATGATTTGAAAATATTATCTTATTATTAATATTTGATGATGAATGAATTTTTAAACTATTTTTAATTTTTTATATGGTGATATTTTCATCATTATGTGGTGATATTTTCATAATATTTATATAAAATTTTAAAAATAATATCATTTAAAAAAGAAAAAAATTCTATTAATCCCAACAAACAGATTGAGCCGTAGACTCTTTATCTTTCCAGTTTTTTATCCGGTCTAGTTTTGATAATATTGTTCACTAGGGACATATCCTGTATATATGGATATTCCGCTTCTTAACTTATTAGATTATAAAAAAATAAATAAACAAAGGAACCATAATTGGAAGTTGAAAATAAGAAACCACAAGAGTACTTTTGATTTATTGAGAAAATTAATTACCTTTCAACGGTGTTTCAATTTTTTAAGTGGTTGTTCCTTCTCATCCTCCTCTTCTATTATGTCATCATTGTCGTCTTCGAACAGAGGATGAATCCCACAAGCTATTATGCCATCACAACCTTTACCTCTAGAGAATTCAAAGTGAAGAGTACATGGACCCCCAACTCCCACCTCACTCCGTGGATTGCACTTTCCATGCCAAAGCAACAAATGTGTGTCGACGTCAGTTGGATTCATGGCGTAATGATAAGAGCAATCTAAAGCATGGAATTTGTGTCCCAACTCATCCGCAAGAATGGCTTCACATAAAATGGTTCCGAAAGGAAGACACAATTTGTGGTCAAAGACGACACAGAGACAAAAAGTGAGGTCCTCCAATTGTTTGTATGAGAGAGAGAAGGACAAAGAACATCCATTCTTATTTTTATATTTCATCGTTCGCGGCACTTCACTTCCTGGAATACGTAACTCAAACTTATTGTCCTGTGTCGTGAAAAACCACAACCAATAAGCTTTATAATAATAATAATAATAATAATAATAATAATAATAATAATAATAATAATAATAATAATAATAATAATAATAATAATAATAATAATAATAATAATAGTTAAGAACTATCAAATTTGACCTTTTAAAGTTGACAAAAATGTGCCAATTTTTTATTGGTTACATTTTAAATTATATAAATTTGTCCTAGTCAATCGAAACCTAGGTAATAACAATAACAACCAAAACAAAAGAGAACAAGTAAGAAAATTGGTACCTCATAAGGATATGACGAAATTGCATAATAAGGATATGATGAAATTGCATAGTCAATGATTTGATTGTATTCTTCTTCATTCAAATTGAAACAATTCTCGAGTGCTAAGCGTCTGAGCTTTTGTTGCTTGTGTAATAATTGGGATGAACCAAACACCGATTTCAAAGATGTACACCCATTCAAATTTAGATAGCCCAGTAGTGGAAGTTCCGGTAGGTATTGGAGTCTCTTGCAGTATCGTAGATCAAGTGATTTCAAATTAGAGAGTTGTTTGATGGTTTCAGGTATGCTCTCAAAGTCATTGCCACCAATATCTAATTCCTCCAATGAGACCAGACCGCAAAGAATGTTGGGAAATTTCCACAAATGATTGATATAAGCTGCTCTAATGATCTTCAAAGATTTTAATTTCCCCAAGTTATTTGGTAGTTTATGTAGATGCATACAATCGCTGACATCTAAAAGTTCGAGACTTTCCATATTGCAAATGCTTTGTGGCAGCTCTTCTATAGCGGTGTTTGATAAATCAAGTTCTATAAGAGATTTTAAATTCCCCAAATTCTCTGGTAGACTTTGAAGACTATAACAACGTGTCAAATATAATATCTCAACCTTTGGGGCTTTTGAAAAGTCTGGAAGTCCGCTTAGTATCTCAGAAAATGAAAGATCAATCAATTTCAAATTCCCAAGTTGCTGTGACAAAGTGGGAGACAAAAGAAGATATTAACATTGTCATACCTAAACTTCATAAAGCATTTCCAGATTTTTTAGAGATGCAATTGTAAATACAGCCTACGTACCTGACTTCCACTCCATAGTTCTGTCAGTTGACTACCACGCATTCGAAGTTCAACTAGATTTTCTAGGAAAGAATTGGATGGCAAAGATTTCAACAGGCATCCATCCCATTGGAGAAGCCTTAGCTCAGGAGGAAGACAGGTGAGCCCTCCAAGAACATATACCTTGTTTATACTTTCGAGTCCTAGAAATGATGAATTGTGAAACTTAAGGTACCTGAGATTACGCAGTCTTCCAAATGTTGTTGGTTTTAGTTCAATGTCCCTGATTTTGGACATGTTTAATGATATGCCTTTAATTGCTCCAGTCCCCTAAATGGCAAAAAAAAATTTATGAGACAATTCAAACAGTGATCTCTTCCAAAAGCTACATTTCTTATTAAATTTAAACAATGGGAAACAAAAAAGGTTGAAAGCATTTGCGTCTTTGCCTCATCATTAGTCAACAGTTCATGAATATCCTCATGACGCCACAGGATCATGCGTTTTCCGAGCTCATTTTCTTCACAAGTAATATCCTTGCCCATTTGTTGTAGCAAGTCATGCATGCCTGTGCAGTTTCCAGTAATTGATATGAGAGATTTATCACACAAACTTCTTAATCCAATTATAGAACCAGCCATGTCTAGCATTCTCACAACACGATCTTTATCTCCCCCTTTGAAGAAACATGCAGTATAAAGAAATATTTCCTTCTCTTTTTTATTCAGCCTGTCATAGCTTATTCTCAATATGTTCCCAATTGTTTCGTCAGGCATATCTTTCAGGTTTTCTAATTCATCTTCCCACTCTTCTACACTTCTGGAGTATAGATTTGAACCTAAAACTTTGAGAGCCAATGGATTTCCTTGAGCATAATTTATCGCCCTTTTCGACAGTGCCTCGTACTCATGCTTTGGAGCACTTGATTTAAAGGCATGCATGTAAAATAGGTGAAGAGCCTCATTGTTATCCAAAGCTTCAACTTCATATATTTCAGAATTTACAAGCTTAAGCAAATGTTGATCCCTACTCGTGATAATTACTATACTCCCGGGGCCAAATATATCAGGTTTTCCTATCGAATTTTCTATTTGCCTTATATCACTAACATCATCAAGAGCAAGGCAAACCTTTCTTCTTCTGAGCCCTTGCACAATGGAAGGTGACAACATGGTGCAGTTGGCTCTATTTGCAATGGTTGGTCCAAATATTGCACAAAGAATATCATTCTGCACACTATTTAATTCGCCATTTTCAAATCTTTCCCTAATATTTTCAACAAAGCATTGGATTGTAAATGCACCTTTAATTCGATTGTATACGTTCTTAGCAAGGGTTGACTTGCCTATACCTCCCATTCCCCAAATACCTACAATCTGTACTTTTGAGGAACTATGATATAATAATGACTCAACGCACTTGATACGACGATCAATCCCGACTAACCCTTCATAATTATCAGAATTACTATGATGTTCCAGACGGAGTAGTAGTTTTTCCCAAGTATGGCTGATAATCTCATCAGTTAAGTCGGAATCATACCTATAGTCACACATAAAAAGAAAAAATAATTAACCACCTGACACGTAATGGATAGATAGCAAGAGAAAAAATTAGTTTATATATGTAATAACAATGACATTTTAGGAATAATTAGTAGATTCTCCATAAAATAAATTAAATTTTGCTTACAGGATAAAAGTCGGATCAAGAAATCATTATCAGAAATCAAGGGTCAATTAGTTCTGATCTGACTCTTATCCTTTAAACTCCCAACCTTATATAAAAAATCCAAATAAAAACAAAATTATTGCACAACTAAACAAAGAAATCTACATAGCTTAGTGTACTAATTTAAATATATATATTTTATTTTTCATTCTTCTAAATTTTGATATTATTTCGAGATTAACAAACTTTATTTTTGTTTCAATTACTTTGAGGCTAAGAGATTTTCAAATCTGAGCAGTGATGAAGGCTAAAAACAGAAAAGAAATTACTTACTTGGTGGGATGGGAAACCAACCCAGACAACTCGGCTATTTCCTTGAGAGCATGAGACCAACTCTCCACCTCGTCTAAACAATCCTTAAAATCATTTCTGTGCTGGGAAATTGCAGCACCGAAATTCCCACTCAGCTCTTGAACATCGGTTGGATCTACACGGTAAAAGACCGGTATCACAATCTGCCCCATATTATTCTTGCACTCCACTATTTTAACCAGTTCCTCCAAACACCATGTCGAAAATGCATAATTTTCTGAAAAAATGACAACTGAGACGTATGAATCTTCAATTTTGGCCAAGAGGGAAGATGCGATCTCTTCTCCTCTTTCAAGATCTTTATCCACAAAGGCCTTAATATCTTCCTTTTTGAAAGCAGCTTCAAGATGGCCTAGAAATGTATAGCGAATGTCTGCACCTCTAAAACTAACGAACACATCATATGTCTTCGCCATGAAAGAAGAAGAAGAAGAAGAAGAAGAAGAAGAAGAAGAAGAAGAAGCCATAGTAGGAAATAGATAATAGAGATGACAAAAACGGAGAGGAACTTTAAAGCAGCAAGACCGAAGACGTCCCCTGTCTAAGAAAACGGAGAGGAACTTTAAAGAATTCATCACAATAAACTGGCTTTTAAATTTTTATTATCATTATTATTTTTTTAGTATTTAACTAATCAATTTATGTCTAATAATCCAACTATTAATTAAACATCAAACTAGTATTTTTTAAAATAAAAATTTTAAAATAAAATTAAAATATTTTTCGGATTAAATTATATAATAATTAAGATAAAATTAAAAAAATTTAAAAATTTTTTTCGCTTGTTTATTAAATTTTTTAAAATAAATAAAAAATATATATTTTTTTAATTTTTTTAATTATTTTTTATCTATCAAAATATAAGAATACATATCTTGATCATATCTTAATATAAAAAATAATTTTTATACAATCTAATTTTTTTAACAAACTTTTTAAAAGATCTAAAAAAGATCGAAATGATTTTTTGAAGACCGAAGACTTCCACAAAGTAAACGGAGAGGTTTCTTTCTTGGTGGCTGCCTTTATTTATTCTCTAGAGATAATAGATGCATCTATTATTATTATTATTATTATTATTATTATTATTATTATTATTATTATTATTATTATTCTTCGTCTTTGAAAGGGAAGCAGGATGCGATTTTGACATGTTCAAATAGAAAAGTCGTTTGAAAACAATCTCTTGCATCCGATTCCTTTATATTTGCTGTCAAATTGAAACTTTTTAATTTAGAGAGGAATCCAATGCCCTTCTGATCTTGGTGATATCTTTGCTAATGATACTATGGGAACTTCGGTCCCTAGACTGATTAGGATGTAACCGGTTTTTTTTTTATTTTTTCTTATTCGTTTTGTAAAAAAAATAAAAATAAATTTTTTTTATCCATTTAAGGAAAAAGGAATTTTATAATTTTTTTTAAGTCTATTCTTATTTTTTAATTTAAAGCTCATAATATTTTCAAGCCTATTTCTTGTTAAAAAAGTTTATTGTTAATTTAAAAGTATTGTATATTGAGCACTGGAAGTCAAAAACTGGTTTTGATGAAAATGATTGTACAAGAAAAACAAACAGATATTATCTGCAAATATTATTTGAAATGCAAATATTATTTGAAATGCAAACATTAATAATAGAAGAAATATTCCTAATATTCTCAATATAGGCAATAGCAATTAAATTATCACCAATATATTGAGCGGTGCAATTAAGGTAGCATTGCAGTCATTATTAAGCCTGGCATTTTTCATGCATTAGTTTTATTATAATAATTGCAATGAATAATATACATAAATTTTTTATACAATAAATACTGATCAAAATTAGACTAAAAAAATATAGATTAAAAATAAATACAACAAATCCAATCAAAACTCCGTTAGCTGTTGAAAGAAACACACAACAGAGCATGCTCAATAAGCTAATAGTAAATAACCCCATAATCAAAAAACTGATTAGATGGACTAATTACAATGAATAATTATTATGTTTTTGCTCCCAAATACCCTTAATTCCAAATTCAAACTACAGTAATGTATAACCAGGCATGAAACCCTATGCTCGAACATAGGTCCGAACATCAGTGTGCTACTATTGATAATGTCTCGTGATTATCTTAATTCATTTCATACTTTTATATAGGTAATTATGTACTTTAAATTTGGTGCCTAATTTCCAATTTTGGTTTTGCATTGATTTATCACTATTCATTTGATAAAAATTCGACCACCATAACGATTATATAATCATGCTACAAAAACCTATAAAGTTTCGAATTTACACTCTCAATAATCATCCTCCACCTCCAATACTCCAACAACAGCACAAGCATTTCTAAATTTTCAACACGTAAACTCATTCACACATCATATCACAAATTCGGATCTCGAGCATTAATGTCACGTACATAACCACATAATATATTATTATTATTTTGCTTGTAATGGTTAGCTTTACTGATCTTTAAAGCAACACTGATATCATCCTACCATCGTTCTACTTAGGTTCACTGCTGCACTATTTTACAAACAAATTGCAGCACTGTTGTGTTCTCCTGAATAAATTGCTAAGAGTATCATATTGGTGAATATTCAACCTTAAGCTCAGAAATTCATCATGAACTAGAACTACAAATTTGCCTGAAGACGACAAATTTGGGCTCAAGCAGAATTAGCTATAGAAAAAGCAGAAATTATGTGAATATTATTTAGATCTCAAATTCTCAACGCAAAATACAAGAAACGTGCTTTTTATGTTAAGAGCTCTAATGTAGACAACATTTCCGCAAATAAATTAAACTATGAATTACAAATGCCTTGATGTGATGAAGGACATTGATTTTCCCTACTGTTTAACTTAATCCTTACAATGAATTTCCTAATGGAAAAAGAACAAAAATTTTCTACATAGATTAGAATGAACAAAGATGAATCAACTACAGAAAATCAGTAGAATTTATTATCAAATTAGGGGAAAAAGATTCGTTTCAACTAAACAGAATTGAAAGGAAAAGAAAGCAGCAGCCATGGGAGACGATTACCTGAGCAAATGTACAGTAATGCGCTCCGTTGGATGAAAACTGAAAGAGGAAGTGAAAGTAACTCTTGAAACAACAGCCCAACAAGGATGAAAACTGAAAGAGGAAGTGAAAGTAACGGGTTATAATGGCTACAGGATTCAGCTGCTTCTATAATTAGTTGAACACCAATTGAGTTCAATTGAGAGAATTTTCAGAAAATCAAATTTTGAATTGAGAGAGAAATGAAGCAGAGCTGGAATAGATCAATACCAGCGTTTGTATCTATGGAAGTGGGCTTCATGAGTCCAAAAAACAAAGAAAAAGGCCACACAAAATATTATTCTATTTCTATGGATTGATTTCTAGGAAAATTAGCCAAGCAGCCAAAATGAACAGTACTTTACCAGCCCATTCATCAGTGTCGTCGACCGCCACTGTCAGCGGAGGCGGCGGTGAAAGCAGCGCCACTTTGGAAGATTTCCATTTCCCGTCCGATCTCATTTCCGTCCAAGATCGCAAGGAAGAGGCCATGCTAGGTCTGCTCTCTCCCTCTCGAATAGAAAATTCAAAATTTAGCGTAGTAGATACTTCTGAAATTAAATTTAGCGAATTGCTTGAAATTTCCCATCATTATGTTTCTGCAGTTTCTCAATGGCTTGAGAAATTCTTTTGATTTTTCATTCAAAACTTCAATTGTGCAGCAATGCACAGCATATGGAGAAGAAATTAAATTCCTTTCCTTGATTCCTATTTATATGCACATTATCTTTGTTGCAAGAAAATGAGGAATCACACTGTTGTTGGCGTTGGTTGTTTCTTGCCTCTCCAGTTCTGAAAGGTGATCTGATGGCTGCACTTAACAAAGAGGTTAAATCCTTGGATGAAGATAACTGGAAGTTTGAAGGACCTCGCTCGCGAATCAACCTTATATCAAAGCCTGGTTAGTGTTTTGATCCATAGATTTCCCTTTCCTTTCTTTGTATGTGCATGTCTAACGCTATTTTGGGTTTTTAGCCTGTTTTAAGCTTGAACTGCCTGCTTTAATTGTCAACTTCTTGCCTAACTCATTGTTTCTCTTCTTACTGCCGGTGTGGACAGTATTATTGGTTATATTCATATAAAGATAATCTAAACTCTTTTGTTATTAATTTCAATTTAGGTGGATTTCTAAACAAGAAGATGGAAATAACAAAAAGTAGAAACTTGGCTCCACCAAGATAATATGGATTCTTTAGTCTGTTGGTATATGTTCAGATTGCCTTGCCTGCAGACAAAAATCAATATGTTCTGTTGCTGTACTTCAAAATGAGTAGCATCAAGTCAGTAGATTACAGAGCCATTGGCATTGTAACTTAAAATGACATTAGGTCTGTTACTTAAGAGACGATGTTAGTGGATTTCCTTTCCTAGTTTCTGGTTGATGCTTCATTAGCCAGAAATGAAGTTCCACCTCCGTGCGAACATCAACTGGTTGGTGTATTTAGATACTATATAATGCAGCTAGGATATAAAGTTTCTTTTACTCTGTCTTCAAGCAGAAATTTTTTGTTTTTAGTTTTTTCAATCATATGATGCCATTGGTATTTGGAATCTGACTGCGGCAATCAGAAATCAAGTGTGGAATTCAAGTGTCGTGCAGTTGTTTTTCATCTTCTAGCTATAGACATTTTACGTATGTGGTGACTTTGTTTGTGGTTGATGGTTTGTATATGGTGTACCGAGACTGAGCTATCACTGTTTAAAATTGTCTTGTTATTATGTTGAGAAAATGCTGGTAATTGTTATCAGGACTAAGATTAACCATGAAGAATTTTTCATTTTTTATTATTTTATTTTATTAAGCTTCATTTGTATTTTCATGATCGTCTCTTAGAATGCTGAGTGAGGCCATTTTTACTTGTATGGCTCAAGCAATTCTTGACTGTATTTAGCTTTTTTTTTTTTTTTGAATGAGGAAACTGAAAGAAAAACTATAAATGGGAAGTAGATGGATTACCAGCAAGTTATGCCAAAATACTTTTAGCCTACATGTCATTTAAATTTTTATTTGTTAGTCATCTTCACTCTGTTTTTGAACAGAAGATTGGTATGACTCTATTGAATAATTTAGGCTTAATGCATGATTAGTGCTTAACGCCAGCCCCTCAACTTGTTAATTCATCCTTCTTCATCGGATAGAATGTTTGATAATGGGAAACTAATGGCCTAGAAAAGTAGTCAATGCATTTTGGCTTGCTTGGATAGTGGACGACCAACAGAACTTGGAAACAAATTCATATGATACTCCACCTCCATGAAGGACACATGCAAGTGACATTCAGTTTGATGCTTTAATATTCAAGAAAATTATGTTTTTACAGGGTGGATATTCAACTCTGTTTACTTCCACCTCCAACTCCACTGCCTTGCTCTGCTTCAAAAACCCACATGCCTGACATTCAGTTTAGCTTTAATCATGTTACCATAATAGCTAATGGTGCAACGCATGCCTAGGCAAATTTTACAAACAGGTGGTTTCTGATCCCACCTTAAAGGTGCGTGGAAGTTGCTATGTCGAAAGATATTTATCTTGAAAGCAAAAACATACAGCATCTTTAAAAATGAATGGAGTGTATCTTTGCACTGGCAGCAAGAAATGCTTAAAAGCATCCTGTATCAACTAGAAACTCTAGAAAATTCAAGTCTTCATATGAGTTACAAAAACTCATGTGAAAGTTGTTGCTAATTTCTTCAAAGTAACAGCACAGGAGGCACGACCCGCCCAACTAAGGCCAGGAGTGCATCTCCGGCAGAAAGGATGAGCCGACAGGTGAACACCGCAAGGTGGACCGGTCGACCAAGGTCCAACCGAGACTTACACATCGGGTAATTTAAGGAAATGATAAGAGCTTAGGATGTCATGAGTAGGCGTTTCATCTTCTAATATTAAAGAAAAGAAATTTAATGGGTTGCAGTAGCTAGCTAATTTATTTCATTTGAACACAAAAACACAAGTTTTATTGAATGATATAGATGGAGAAACACAAACTAGCAACTTATTGAAATCATAGTGTGACTTCTAGAAAAGTATGAAATAAAAATCATGGCTGGCAAAAAGCAATAACAACAAGGCCGAAGACAGAAGAGCAGAAGACAACCCTCAAGTAGTACGTAGGTGGCTGTTGAACATGTTAATCTGAATGGTTGGTAGCAGTAGCGATGCAGTGTTCAATGACTTCCTTAGCAGTCTCAACCACAAGATCAACTATTTCAGAGATGGAAAGGTGAGTTTTTTCCTTGTGAAGTTCATCCATCTTGTTTTGGATATAAATATCCACCTGAAATTTGGTAGATGCATGGAGTGGTTTGGAATTTGGTGGTGCTTCGTCGGAGTGGCGGTTACACTCCACATCATCGACAAAACAGTGGACGATAGACTTAATTATGGTGCACCCAATGCATACAATTTTGGATGGGGAAATGGGTAGAGCCACAGCCTCAGCCTCAGGATTTGGTTTGGTTGGGTGACAATTGCACTCAGCGCTAATGCCAAAAAAACAACCCAAGATACCCTTAGCTGACTCAAACAAAAGACGTTTAACTTTCTGCAGTGGAAAGCTTATTTCATCGGCGGTGGTTGTGGTTGCTGGGTGGCAGTGGCATGACTTGGAAGCACCCACAAGGCAGTTGAATATTGTTCGAGTTATACCACGTACCAGGCACAAAATTTTTGGAAGCGGCAAGTCTATTTCATCAGCACCTGATACCACCTCAAGGGTTGCAACATCTGAAGTAGCAGATGCCATATCGCTCGCTTATGGGAACAATTAAGATTGATGTTGCTTACTGGTTTTGATGCTTTGTGTTGTGATCAAGGATTGCGAAGTCTGAGTCTTATATATAGAGGATTGCAACACACTATTGTACGTTTAGGAAAGAATTTTCCTACAATATATATTATATTGACCATATAATTAATTAGGTACGAGTAGAATTTAACTCACAAAACATATATTATATTTTCCATCTAATCTTCGTTATATTTATCTATAAATTTTTCTTTATTTTTATTAATATTTAACATTTATTATATTTGCAAACTAATCTTCATTTATATTTATCTGTAATTTTTTCTTTAGTTTTATAAATAATTAACATATATTATATTTCCAAACTAATCTTCATTTATTTTTATCTGTAATTTTTTATTTTATTAATATTTAACATATATTATATTTGCCAACTAAACTTCATTTATATTTATGAGTAATTTTTTTCTTGATTCAAATATATCTTTAAATTTTTAGGCCTTTTGTAATTTTGGCAGTACGTAGTTCTTAATTGATTGCAATATCTGGGTTGGGTTTTTTTTACTACGGTTTCTTTCAATTTTTTTCTTTTTTTTTTTTTGAGAAATTTCATTGCTTCATTTTCTATCTTTGCTGAAGTTCCTCTGCTCAATTGCGCTTTTCCTCATCCGTGGAGCTTCAACTGCTCCTTCACTGCTGTTCTCTTCTTTCATTGCCTTTCTACGTTGAAAAGGTTGATGAGAATTAACAATATATATATATATATATATATATATATATATATATATATATATATATATATATATATATATATATATATATATATATATATATATATACACGCGTGCGCGCATCGATACAGATGTGCATGCCTGTACCTATGCAACATAGATCATGATATATACGAACTTAAATAAATAATTTAAACAAACAAAACATAAAAATAGGTCTATTATCATATTACATGTCATAATTAATAAAAATTAGGTCCATGCAATTCAAATATGCTAACGTAGTCTAGCATTAAATTTTGTAGTTAAAAGGGGAAAAAAATTTTGATTTGCCCCTAGCCTCAACATTTATTTTGGAACTGATTTATCGTTAGTGTTGTGATATTGTATACTCCATCCGGTTCATTTTAAAATGTACTTTTCTATTTTTCATGAAAATTAAGAAAATGATTTAAATACCTCAATTTCATAAAATAACTATAGTAATTAACAAAAATATCTTTTTAAATTTTTAAGAATTTCATTTAATTTTAGTTAAAAGTAGAAAGTAACAAGAAAGAAATATTTAATAAGTTGTATAATAAATAGGAGTATACATGTAAACATATCTCTTAAATTTTGAAAAGAACATTTGGAATGGGACAAACTAAAATAGGAAAAAATAACTTTTAAAATAGGAAGGAGGGAGTACTAATTAAAATGCCACTCCATGTTCCCTGAATTTCTTAATCTTATGTTTTCACTCCAATTCAATTTATTTTTTCCAAAGCTTTTTTACTTTTAAATTATGTGCAAAACCCATGAAATTATTTCAAAATACTTCTATTAAACTTTTGATATCAATTGAAACGAACATGATCTATGGTATAAATTTTCTAAGTATATATTTTAAGCAAAATTTTAGAGCTAGGGATATTTAACTTATTTTCTAACTATACTTAGTAATTCTACAATTTCACTTATAATAGTCATTTTTTTAATATAGAACACACTCATTTTAATTGATATCAAAATTTTATTATAAATATTTTAGAATAATTTTATAAGTTTTGAACGTAATTTTAAAGAAATTAAAAAGAAGTTTTGGAGAAAAAGAAATTGAATTGGGATAAAAATATAAATTGAAAATTTAAGAAAAAAATGGAAAGGCATTTTAGTACACATATCAAATAGTTAGGGGCATATTAACTTCAAAATAAATATTAGGGGCAAATCAACTCCTTTAACAAAAAGTTAGAGACAAATGAGGACATTATTCCTTAAGAAAATTAAATGATACAGTAAAAAGTAAAAATTAAAAAGTTAGAAGAGAAAATAATTTTAGAGAATCATGCATAATTACCAAATCGATGATTCTTAAAATGAAGCATTTTCATAATTCTTGAATCATAAATAAAAATCATGGATTATAATACCTTGTGGAAAATCATTTTTCCAAACATGAATTTCCAAACACATGCACTCTAAAATTTCTAAGCTCCATATACATTTGAGCAAGACATTGATGCCATTACAATCACAAGGTCCGGTTTCCAGGTAATTTGTACGTGTGTATAGAAGATATTGGAACTGCCATTGATGTGGATCTCAACACCAACCAACAAACTCCATAAACTGCAATAAATGAAGAACAAATATTAAACTTTGGAAGAATGATGCAATTAGAGCAATTTTCAATACATGGACGGTGAAGGAGAAACATAAGCAATTGGGTCAGAAAAGACTCCATGGGGAAGTCCGTCTATAAATATAACCATAGAAAGGCAATTGGGTAGCTAACATATCAATCTTGCAAATTCAATTAGAGAAGGCTATTCTGTTTCTCAAAATAAGATTTCCCAATGCATTTCTTGGAACATAAAATCAAGTTGCTGGCACTAGAATTTAACTCACACATACCTACCTGTAACCTAATAACATGCTAATTAGAGGGAACCTGGAAATCTCTTCTCAAAATAATAATTTCTAAGCTCCATATACATTTGTGTATAGAAGATATCGGAACTGACATTGATGTGGATCTCAACACCAACCAACAAACTCCATAAACTGCAATAAATGATGAACAAATATTAAACTTGTGGAAGAATGATGCAATTAGAGCAATTTTCAATACATGGACGGTGAAGGAGAAACATAAGCAATTGGGTCAGAAAAGACTCCATGGGGAAGTCTGTCTATAAATATAACCATAGAAAGGCAATTGGGTAGCTAACATATCAATCTTGCAAGTTCAAAAGGCTATTCTGTTTCTCAAAATAAGATTTCCCAATGGATTTCTTGGAATTTAACTCACACCTACCTACCTGTAACCTAATAACATGCTAATTAGAGAGAACCTGGAAATCTCTTCTCAAAAACGTCGAATGAATTCTAGACACAAGCATGTAAATCTCAACATCAACCAGCAAACTTCATTAACAGCTAACAAATATATATACACACACACACACACACACACACACACACACACACACACACACTTCATCAACAGCTAACAAATATATATATATATATATATATAACTAAACGGACAGTAAGTAATTAAACTGAGAATAAGAGTTGGCATTTGTTAAAAAACAAGAGATGAGGTGACCACGACTCCTACACAATAGTAAGGCAATGCCAATAGGACTAAGACCTCTACATGATGAACATGGAAACTATCATAATAAATAAATGAACGAATCATTATAGGAAGTTGACAATAATTAACAACTAGAGTGTACTTGTGATTTATTGAGATAATTAATTACCTTCAACTACGTTTCAATTTTTTAACTGGCAGTTCCTCCTCTTCTGTTATGTCATCATTGTTGTCTTCCAACAGTGGATGAACCCCACAACCCTTTATGCTATCACAACCTCCAACAATAGAGAAACTAAAGTCAACGGGACATCGACCGCCAAGTCCCACCTCACTCTCTGTATGGCAACTTCCAAACCAAAGGCACAAATGTGTTCTTCGGTCAGTTGAACTCAACATGTAAGCAAATCATGCATGCATATGTAGTTTCCAGTAATTGATATGAGAAATTTATCACATAGACTTCTGATTCCAACTTTCGAACCAGCCATGTCTAGCATACTCAAAACATGATCTTTATCTTCCCGGTTAAAGAAACATGCAATAAAAAGGAATATTTCCTTACTCCACCGCATAAAAGAGAGAAAGAGCCCCGGTATTAGGGTTTTAGCCAATCTTCAAGAAACATGCGATCCATAAATATTTTTTCTCAGCTCTTAACGTCAATTGGGAAGATGAGCTGAATAATTTGATACCATTATCAGATGAATGTTGCATCTACAGATTTCCCAAGACACTTCATGGGTTAAACGACGTTGCCTACAAACCACAAGTAGTCTCCATTGGCCCATTTCTTCATGGCAAACCAGAGCTAAACATTTATCTCTTGGTAAAGCTACATTTCTTATTAAATTGAAACAATGGGAAATAAAAAGGTTGGAAGCATTTGCATCTTGCCTCATCATTAGTCAACAGTTCACGAATATCCTCATGACGAAACAGAATCTTGCGCTTTCCGAGCTCTTTTTCTTCACAAGCAATATCCTTGCCCATTTGTTTTAGCAAATCATGCATGCATATGTAGTTTCCAGTAATTGGTATGAGAGATTTATCACATAGACTTCTGATTCCAATTTTCGAACCAGCCATGTCTAGCATTCTCACAACACGATCTTTATCTCCCCCATTGAAGAAACATGCAATAAAAAGAAATATTTCCTTCTCCATTTCACCCAGCGCATCATAACTTACTCTCAAAATTTTCCCATTTTGTTGTTAGGCATACCCTTAAGTTTTTCTAATTCGTCTTCCCACTCTTCTACACTTCTGGAGTATAAATTTGAACCTAAAACTTTAAGAGCCAACGGATTTCCTTGAGCATAATTTATCGCCCTTTCTGACCGTGCCTCGTACTCATGCTTTGGATTATTTTGTTGAAAGGCATGCAAGCAAAATAGGTGAAGAGCTTCAAAACTATTTAATGCTTCAACTTCATATATTTCAGCATTTAAAAGCCTAAGCAATTGTTGATCTCTACTTGTGATAATTATTATACTACCGAGGCCAAAAATATCAGGTTTTCCTAATGAATTTTCTATTTGCCTTGTATCATTAACATCATCGAGAGCAAAGCAAACTTTTCTTCTTTTAAGCCCTTGCACAATGGAAGGTGACAACATGGTGCAGTTGGCCCTATTTGCAATTGTTGGTCCAAACATTGCACAAAGAATTTCATTCTGCACACTATTTAATTCACCATTTTCAAATCTTTCCCTAACATTTTCAACAAAGCATTGGATTGTAAATTCACCTTTACTTCGATCATATACTTTCTTGGCAAGGGTTGACTTGCCTATACCTCCCATTCCCCAAATACCTACAATCTGCACTTTTGAGGAACTATAACATAATAATGACTCAACACACTTGATCCTATAATTAATCCCAACTAATCCTTCATAATTATCAGAATTGCTATGATGATCCATTCGGAATAGTTCTTCCAAAGTATGGTTAATAATTTCATCAATTAACTTAGAGTCAGACCTGGTCATGCATAAAAATAAAAAAAGGGAAAAATTAACATAAAGAATAATAATGAAATCTTAAAAATGGTTAGTAAGTCCTACATAAAATTAGTCGATCTATCCACATCCCAACCCCACATAATATCCAAATAAAAAAATTACAAAACCAAAGAAATCCCAATTCATTAATGAAATCTACATAGCTTTGTGTACTAATTTAATGATATATTTCCGTTTTTGCACACCTTTAAATTTCGATATTATTTGAAGATTAATAATTTTTTTAGTAAAAAATCATATTTTAATCTTTGTACTTTAATAATTTTAAACATTAAGTCCCTATATTTTCAAAACTATATATTGAATTTTTGAACTTTTTAAGTAGAACATATTAAGTCCAAAATGGACAGTACAAATGATAATTTAACACATGTTCAGTTAAAGTCACGTGTATTTTGACATAACGCTATTATTTTTAACATTTGTTGGACTTAATATGTTCTAATAGATAAGTTAAGGGATCTATTGAGTAGTTTTGAAAGTTTTATGAATGTAATGTGTAAATATATAAAATTTGAGGGACTTAATGTGTAGTTTTAAAAGTATAGAGATCCAATATATAAAAACGTTAAAATTCAAGCAATTAAATTATGAATTTTGCCTTTTTTATAGATGTCAAATGGATCAGATTGAGTTTGAAATGGATCATAAATGGGCGAATCATAAATGAATCATTTTTTATAAGTCATAAATGGGCTAATGCTCAGAAGGATTGGATGGGTTTGAGTCAACGCATGGGTTTGTTATATGTTGAGTTGTATAATGCCCCAAGTGGACGTATGGTGACCAAATGGGTCACATGGTAATCCTAATGGGTGAAGCTATGGGTTAACCCATTTAACCCCCTTTTTTTAATGAAAATTAACTCTTGATACAACTAAGTCATAATAAATGGGTTGAGTCAAATTCAGACCAAATCCAGATGGATCTAGTTACACTACAAAAAAACTGCAAATTTCGTCGCTAATTCAAATTAGCGACGCTACGACAGGAGTCGCTAAAAGGCCAGTCGCGAATATATTAGCGACGAATTTCAAATCGGTCGCTAAATAGCGACAAATTATTTCGTCGCTAATTTTTTTTCTCTAAATTATATTCATAATTATTTGCCGGAATTATAATAATAATATTTAGCAACTACATTTTGCGTCGCTAATTATAAATTTACTGTAAAAGCTAGCGATGAAATTTTAGTCCCTAATATTGTCGCTAATTATTTCTTTAATTATATCTATTACACATTAGCGATAGTTTCTATCGCAAATCCGTTGCTAAATTATTGCATCATTAATTTTTTTTGCTATATTTTAAAATTTTAATCCTGTATAAATTATCGCTATTTATTTATTTTAATCCTGTACATAACAATGATCTCACACATACAAACATATATTTATTTCAAATAAAAATATGTTCCAAAATACACATATATATAGAAAATTATTTGAAACATTACATAATAAGACCCATTTTGTAAGAAAACAGTAAACATACAAGAATCAAATATTAATCCTTTGCTGTCAATCAACAAGTTACAGATGCAAATAATAAAATAAGAATAACCAGTCCAGCCTAACCAAGACAATCAGGAGTCAAATCATTTACAGAATTCACAGCTTCTCCTCCACAAGCTAAAACCAGGCGTTCCATATTTCTTCTCATAGCTCTTCGAAGGGCAATTATCTAGAAAATATATATAACCATCACAAACTAAATCAAACATCTGAGAACATACTTGTTTGCATCATAACTTGAATGCACTTATTAAATAATGCAAATAGACACTTCATGACTTACCCATGCATGGGCAAGAAGGTCAAGCGATGGGGGATCGATACCCTTTTGATTAAAAACAACAAAATTGTTGTCATTACCAGAACAAACCTACATGTGAGCATACATGTTAGCATTTTCTTAACAGCAACTGCATATTTTAGACAAAATAACATTGGCAATGCCATCTGCTACAAGAATTAGATAGACAGAGCCAGCATATATCAAATAAAAATGTCTAAAACAGAATTGTGTACCATCTGAAAGGCAGCACAAAATGCATGCAACTTAAAATTTTGAAGACCAATATCTTTATCAAGACTGCTCCATCTCTGTGCACTCTAAACAAAATAATAATCACCAAATAAATCCTCAAGTCATCAAATCAAACAACACCTGCTTGGATATGAACATAGTACTTCATAAGAGGCACTACTGCTTAATTAGCCACTTATAACAGAGATTGTGCCAGCAAATACTGCCTGCTCTAGGGCCAAAAGAAAAAAAATGGTATAATTATGATATCAAAATAAGTAGATGAGAGTTAGTTTTAATTTTCACAATTAGACTCAATGTATGTGAATTCCTCATGTAATTAACTCTTTGTCAGTCACCCAAAGAAGTATATAAAGAAGGAAAAGGTTTTCTAACCACTAAAAAACCTATTTGACTCTGCCTCCTGGTCATTGTACCGTGCTCTTCATGCTTTACACTATCAAAAGCTGCAAAAAAAATCCTCATCCATGCCTTACAGCAATTTAGTGAAATTTTGAAGACCTTAAGATTAAATTTACAGGGTTAGATCGTAAGCTGCATGCTCAGAGGTACACAGTTGTAGCATCCAAGTGAGCAAAAGTTGTAGCCGGAGCTGGGTCAGTCAAGTCATCAGCAGGCACATATATAGCTTGGACAGAAGTGATGGAACCTTTCTTGGTGGTTGTAATACACTTTTGCAAACCTCCAAGATCTGTAGCCAAAGTTGGTTGGTATCCGATAGCATATGGGATACGACAAAGCAAAGCAGACACCTCTGAGTTATTACAAGAATGCAAAACATCCAAATTTAAATAGAAACAATACTTACTGCAACAAAGCTCCAAGTGACATGGTTTGTAAACAATGAGGCTACTCTAGCAAGAGAATAAACAACCTTATTAGCATTCCTACAAGTCCAGAATAAGGACAACATTTAAAATTGATTTGTCAAAGTTTCAGAGTCAAATAATTCAAAATTAATAATCCTAAGTTTAGTAGAGATAGAAGCTGAATTATTAAATGCATGAAAAGCTCTAAACAGTATATCTTTATTGTCACTTGGTTAAAATTGCATTATTTAAGGCTTAGTATATATAAAACGGTATAGATTTATATTTATTATTTATAAAATTAATAAGTATATATACTCAATAAATTGGTACTAAAATTTAAATATTCAAATGTTTATATCGGTTATGAGTGAAGAGAGGTGATCGCATTAGAAATCCATGCCCAAATATTCATTAAGAATCTTAAATGGTTAAGATAAATTCTTAAATAAATATATAGGAGTAATATACTCATCTAAAAGAAAGAACGCCTAGCCAAAAGATTTACAGTTTTAAATTAAAGGTTGTTGCAAGTACCCTTTGGGACATCTTCAACAACCAACTTCAAAGAAACATTGGCCTAATTATAAATGAATTACTTCCAAAGTGGATAATCCTGAAAATCTTAATACCACATCAATAATGTAACATCCTAATAATTCAAACTTTATTAATTCCAAGATAATATTCCATAATAGAATAATGCCTAAATATCTGTCAGAAGCTTACACTACCAAGAGTCTTCATCAGTAATAAAATGTGCAACCTATGGAAAATAGTTCAAGACTTGAACAAACTAGTATAAGCATTTTTAAAGAAATTAGAGATCTAATCTATTTGGGCCATTTATAGAATAATCATCAAACAGGGTTTCAATTACAAAGTTTAGGGATTTCTTCTATTTGATTACAATTCCATCTTAAACAAAAATATAGTTTCCAGACATAGTAAACAACAATTTTGGATTCATTAATGTACAACCCTAGGTCCTCACACCAAATAAAAGTGGATGCCACATCCTTATATAACGAAATAAAGTAGGAAAATTCTAAACAGCCAGCAAAAATGTAACAAATGACTTATTTTTAAGTTTCACATACCAGAAAGCCTAAGAGAATAATGTCAATAGCAATTACATGCTTGTCTCAAAAATGCTTGGGTAACAAATACATCATTAGGATTCAGCTTTACTGACAGGAGAAATCTTGTATACATTATAACTGCCTAACAAGTTCAATTAAGTTTTTACTTTAAGTTTTTTTAAATAATCGTTCTCATAAAACTAATACAGTAATCTTACTTCCATAGTAATAGGCGGGGGAGGGATAACCATTAGGCAGATAGCACACAGTTGGATCCATTATATTAGGCAAGAAAGGAGTCAGCGACCGCTTAGATGGCTGGATCTGACCATTAGCAGAAACAGCCGAATCAACAGCCCTGTATTGGTATACAGAAGTCAGCACAGAATATATAAACAATGTTCAATTTATCCATTCCACTTCCACCTATAACATTTAACACTCATAATATAGTAGAAGTAACTGGTTAATCATATGTTACCTTTTTGGTAGGCTCAGGAATTTCCAGGGATTTAGTTTGAGATTCGATGGATAAATTCTGGAGCAAATATGCAGCTTCTGAATAAAGAGAAATAAAGGAACGCAAATTTCTTGATTTTTGACATAAAAAAGGGATCCCATCCAATTATAATTTCTTTTATATTCTAAATAGCAAATTGCAGTTATCAATAAAAAAAATCTCAAAGAACCCTCAGAATGAAATTGCAAATTCCAAAGTAGAGGCAGATTAACTAGTGCGGCAATTCAAGAAGTTGCCAAAAGTAAGTTTGAACTAATCAGATCACGGACAAGATAAAATTGCACATGCAAATAAAGGGTCCTATTACCGTAACCTTAAGAAAAAATAAAAAATAAGAACTTCAAGGACCCAATACGCATGAACCCTATGGAGAAGGAACCAAAATCACTAGAGGAACAATTGCAGCAACAGTATGAATGAAAATGCAGATCAAAATAAAGGGTCCTATAACCATAACCTTAAGAAAAAATAAAAATAAGAAGAACTTCAAGGACCCAATACGCATAAACCTTATGCAGAAGGAACCAAAATCACCAGAGAAATTATATACTGCAATAAAGCAAACAAACATCATGAGATATTCAGACCAAAAAAAAGATATTTAACTAACATAATTCTTTTTCTTGTTTCAGTCCGTAACAGAGCTTGATCGGAGCTTCGCCGGCGTGAACCGACCATATCTAAAGGTAGCCGATGTTGGGAGGTGTCCAGCGATGGTAGTCATGCGCCGAACAGCCTCCGTTCTCAGCCTAGATCTGCATCAAAAATTGCGGCTACAATGATCATCGATCTACTTAGTTCTGGTGAATGACGACCCGAAGAAGGTGACGTTGGACTCGCCTAATCGATAGGAACTCGATCGTGTAGGTAGTGATGCAATAGGCCGTCACCGGTCACCGAAAAAAGAACAAAGAGGGGTTCAGAAGGGAGATAAAATGGAGAGGAAAGAGGTGGTGTTGATGATGGGCTGATAATCAGAGAAAGGGACAGCGAAGAAAGGACTGTGGCAAGAAAATCATTGGTGGTCGGCGTCGTTGGCCAGCTACCTTCTTCCCCTAATCCCGATCTCCTCTCTTTTCTTTTTCCTTTTTTTGTTTTTGTACATTTGTGACTATATTCCCTCTTTCTTGAAAATTATAGGACTCCTTGTATGTAATGGCCTCAACACCGGGTCAGTCGGGAACAGTACTTTCCGATGGTAAATAGTACTTTTCGGACCCGAAAGTCAAAAATATTTTATTTAACCATCGGAAAGTATTGATCATGGTGAGTCCGGGATTGAAATTTGAATTGAAATTGAGGCCAAATAGGCCTCCAAAGGTCAAAAATACGAAAAATTTAGTTAGTCAATTTTCCTAATAAGAAAGGTGACTTATTTTTGCATAAATAATTAAAAATAGTAAACGAATTCCGAATATTGCCAGATTTTGCATGCCTACATGAATTTTTATGTAGAATATTTTAGTGAAAAGAATGGAATTTTTCGGTGACACCAACAGTTGTCGAATCGGACCGATAAATTTGAATCGGACCTATAATGAACTCCAATTGAGCCAAAAATTGACGTGCTAACTATTTTTTATGTGATAAGAGTGATGAAATTATTTTTAGAGTGATTTGATGGCTGAAAGAGAGAAAATTTTAATTGGGCCTTTAGGGGCCTAAATTGGGCCTTTTTAGTTAGTTGGACAAAGCCCAACATTTTGGCCCAATTTTGGGCCCATTGGAGAGATATTTAAAGACCAAAAATTTGGAGAAAACTCCAGAACTCAGATCTTCTCCTTCCTTCCTCTCCTTGGCCGAAATTCCCTTTCATCTTCTCTCTCTCTCTCTTGCTTCATAACTACTCAAAATCTCTCCTAAATTTCAACTTAGGAGTTGTAGTTCCATCACTCTAGATCACTAATATAGCTTCACTTGATTGATTTGGGCAAGGAAAGTGAAGAAATCAAGGGAAGAAAGAAAAAGGGGTAAGTTGGAACTTCTGAATTTTAGTGTTTTAATTTGATTCCTTAGTGGTTTTCCATAGATTTTTGGGTGTAGATTATGATTATGAGGTTGGATTTTGCATTTGAAAACAAGAAATTGAAGAAAACTAAGCTTAAATGGGCTGCCCTATGTAGGTGAGCAAGTGGAGGGGAGTTTTTCCAAGAACAAAGGCAAGGGAAAGGAACCTTAGACTCCCTAATTCAAGATAAATTTGTAAGTGACTAATTAATCTTTACATTTTCTAAGTTTATGAATTTTTCTTAATTATGTAATTAGGGTAAAAATATTTAAAGTTATTAATTGATGTAAATGTGTTAGGGTAATTGTAATTAAGTGAGAGAAATGATGAATGGAAGATGAAAATGAAAAAAAATACAATTTTTAGAAAGGTGAAGTTGGGTTGGCCGAATTTAATCAAGGGGTATATAGTGAGAAAATTGCATAAAAATAATAATTGTTAGCTTAAATTAATAGTAGACATGAAAATTAATGTCCATGAATTTTTAGAGAATATTTGAAATTAATTTGAGAATTTTCAAGATTATTTATAGTGTATGTATATAGTAAAAGTTGTGATTTATAGTGAATTAATTGATTATTTTAATGAAAAATGATAATAAATAATAAATAATGCATAAATAAATTTTATTGGCATTTATTGAAATTATTGTGATTTTATTTAGAATTTAATGTTAATATGTATATTGAAAATAATTGAATTATTGGTTAATAATTGCATAAAAATGGTGAAAATGGTTAATTTATATGAAATTAAATTAATGTCAACGAAAAGAACTAAAAGGTCAATTATTGAATTTTTCGGACTTTAAAAGAATTAATAAAGTAATTATTACTGTGCCCTTAGAATTAGTCTGGCAGTAAAAACTAGTTCTGGATATAGTTGGCTAGCCATAGGAACACCCTTTATCGCGGTGCAGGTCATGGCGACTTGCTTTGCTATGGGTAGGATCATTGATCTCCATAGCTTAAGTGTTAAAGTGAAAGTGAAAAGTGCAGTGTTCTGAAAATGGTTCCTTGGGAATCATTTCTCTTTTTAGTGGGGCCCGTGGGGTCTATGTTTCGTGTATTCGGTCTGAGATTTTTTGCCGGATCTATACTAGGGACATAATGGTAATAAATTGAGAAAGAAATGAAAAGATAATGAAAAGTAAGAAAAGAAAGTGAAAAAGGAACCATAATGAGAGAAAAAGGAAGTTTAGGGGCAAAATGGTAATTTTTTCAAAAACTGTAAAAGGTAGTAAATTAAGTGATAATTGATTAATTAAGGATAAAACAGTCAGATAATAGTTAAATTACTTAAAAAGTGAATTTTATGGACAATAAGGACTAAAATGTAATTTTGCTTATAAATGACAAATTAAGTGTAAAGAAACGTAAATTGCTTTATTTATTAGTTTAAAGATAATAATTGAGCTTATAATGGCAAAATTGTAATTATGTGACTAAATTGAATAATCTTATAGAAAATGTTAAGTTATTGTTTTAAAGGTGATAATAATTGATTTTATAATTATGTTTATATTTATATGCTAATACTTAAGAATAATAATGAAAATGTTAGGAAATTTATCGATTATTAGTCACCACTGAGCATATTGAGTGGTCAGCGTGTAGTTTTACTGCGCGCAGGTAAACAGGAGCAGGAGCAAGAATTCAGATTGCAGGATTTCTTTTAGATTGATCTAGTTGTATAATTTTGGCATGTATATATGAGTACAAGCTTTACTTATGATTATGTATTGTAAACGAAAGCTATTTTAGTAAGTGGTGTTTGGATTGTGAATATATGGAATGGATAGAAATGAATGAATATTACTGTTGTTATTTTGATTGTTGTGCCTCTGAGAGGCTGTGTGGTTTGTTTGCTTTTCAGGGGACTAGTACTATGTACAGCCGTTATATTGCAAAATTTTTATTAAATGTATAGTAAATTAGACAGTTATAAGTCAGCGGCGAAGGGTAGTTTTTGATTAAGTAAATGTCGATAAGGTTTTTAAGTATAAAAGTTAAGTTGGAAAAAAAAAATTTCCGATCTTCGGTACGCCGGTACAGTGTCAGGAGGGATAAGGGTGTTACATTTTATGGTATCAGAGCAGTAGTTTAGACGGTTCTAAGATCGGAGTGGGTGTAATGTTTGATTTAAACTAAATTATATACATGCCAATTGTTATTTTGAGAAGTTGTTTTGGAATTAATGAATTCTTGATCCTTTTTGTTTTATAGTGAAAAGATGTATGGTGAGCCGAGCCGTGAGGCAGGAGATGATAGGAGTGAGGCCTCAAGTAATATGGGGCAACAGGAGGTCCCACAGCAGCAAGCACCTCCACCAGTAGCGTCTCCTCCACCTCTTCCTCCTCAGCTGGATTTTCTTAACCTGATGTCAGATTACATCCAGCAGCGACTTCAGGTTGCACAGGTTCAGGCACCGTCACCAGTGATACAAGTTCAGCAGCTTGCTCTGCCTAGAAGAAGACCTATATTAGAGCAATTGAAAAGATTGGGAGCAGAGGATTTTTCTGGTGAGGACCCTTTGACGCCAGCAGCTGCAGAGGCTTGGCTTTTTAAAATAAAGAGGCTGTTTGAAATCACCCATAGTCCTGAAGAAGAGAAGCTTGAGGGTATTATTGCCTTGCTTCAGGGTTCAGCTTTCATTTGGTGGGACTCAGTCCGGAGGCACACACCTGCAGACCGATTGACTTGGAAGTTTTTCATTGATCAGTTTGAGAAGAAATATGTTGGGTCTGAATACAGGCTTGCTATGCAAGATGCTTTCTGGAGGCTGAGGCAAGGAAATCGCACAGTAGCTGAGTATGATAGAGAGTTTGAGCGCTTGAGCGCTTATTTAGATGAGGGCTTGGCTACAGAAGAGAGATTGTGCCAGCGCTTTGAGAGGGGATTACATACTGAGTTGAGGCAGATCATTGGGGCCCATAAATACCCAGATCTGAGATCCATGATTGATGTAGCTCTCAAGTTAGAAACTACTCAGGTTGAGCAAGCAGAGAGGCAGTCCCGATTTCAGCAGAAGAGAAAGCAGGGACAGAGCAGTGGAAAGCCTGGACAGGATAAAAAGCAAAAGGGTCAGCAGGCATCTCGGGGCCACCCACCAGCAGGCAGGGGACAGGGTAGCGCCTCCCGTGGCAAGTCTTCTGCCACTACAGTAGCTAGTACACCTCGAGGCAGAGAGAGTGGATCAGCAGTATAGTGTGACCACTGTGGCAGGACGCACCCTGGGGAGTGCAAATTTCTGACTGGAGCTTGTTTTAAGTGTGGGTCCAGAGACCACCAGATCAGAGATTGTCCGATGATTCAAACTGCTTCAGTAGCTTCACCAGCTTCTGGTACTGGATCTTCTGCACCTCGTGGCCGTGGTAGGGGAGCAGCCCCTAATCCATCAGCCTTCAAACCAGTTGGCCAGTCGTCTCAGGGACAGAGGCGGTCAGGGGGACAGACTTATGCTGTGAGAGCACGTGAGGAGGAGGATGCTCCTGATGTGATTGTGGGTAAGTTCATTCTGTTATCTGATTCTATATATGCATTGATAGATCCTGGCTCCACACATTCCTATATTAGCATAGAAATGGCACGGGGTAAAGGGATGAAAGAGGCCTACTTGGACCAGGACATCTTGGTGAGTAATCCTCTAGGGCATAGTGTGGTAGTGAATAAGGTATATAGACAGTGTCCTATCAGTGTTCAGGGACATGTATTCCTGGCAAATCTTATCGAATTGCCCTTTCGTGAGTTTGATTTAATTCTTGGGATGGATTGGCTATTCGCCCATCAAGCGACTGTCGAGTGCAGAAAGAAGAGGGTTACCCTACAGCTTCAGAATGGTGATAATATTACTATTGTAGGTGTAAGGTCTGACTTTCTATCTGCTGTGATATCAGCTACTACAGTAAAAAGGTTGATTAGAAAAGGCTGTGAAGCATTTGTGTGTTATGCAGTGGAGGCAAAGAAGGATAGTTTAAAGGTGTCAGATGTGCCTACAGTTAGGGAGTTCCAGGATGTGTTCCCAGAAGAGCTTCCAGGCTTACCACCTGACAGAGAGGTGGAATTCTCCATTGAAGTCACTCCTGGTACTGCTCCTATCTCTATTATTCCGTATAGAATGGCACCTGCAAAATTGAAAGAGTTAAAGATTCAGCTCCAGGAGTTACTTGATAAGGGGTTTATCAGACCTAGCACTTCTCCTTGGGGAGCACCTGTCTTATTTGTAAAGAAAAAGGATGGGACTCTTCGACTGTGCATAGACTACCGGTAACTAAATAAAGTGACAATCAAGAACAAGTATCCTTTCCCTCGCATCGAAGACCTGTTTGATCAGTTTAAGGGAGCGGGTGTCTTCTCCAAGATAGATTTGAGATCGAGCTACTATCAAATGGGGGTAAAAGAAGCTGATGTACCTAAGACTGCTTTCCGTACTAGGTATGGCCATTATGAGTTTTTGGTCATGCCATTTGGGCTTACAAATGCACCAGCAGCTTTTATGGACCTGATGAACAGAGTTTTTCACCCCTACTTGGATCAGTTTGTGGTGGTCTTCATTGACGACATACTGGTGTATTCCAAGACACCAGAAGAGCATTATAGACATCTGAGGATTGTATTGCAGACATTGAGAGAAAAGCAGCTTTATGCCAAATTTAGCAAATGTGACTTTTGGCTAAATGAAGTATCCTTTTTGGGTTATGTTATCTCCGTAGAGGGTATTAAAGTAGATCCTTCAAAGATTGAAGCAATCCTTCAGTGGAAGCCACCCAAGAATGTAATCGAAGTGCGAAATTTTTTGGGTTTAGCGGGATACTATAGGAGATTTATCAAGGGCTTCTCCACCATTGCAGTTCCTATGATACGACTGCTACAGAAAAATGTCAATTTTGTGTGGACTGACAGGTGCCAAGAGTGTTTTGAGGAGTTAAAGACGATGTTGACAGAAGCTCCTATCCTTACCCAACCTGAGGCAGGCAAGGATTTCGTGATCTACTGTGATGCTTCCAGGAATGGTTTAGGCTGCGTTCTGATGCAGAAGGGCAAGGTAATAGCTTATGCTTCCCGACAACTCAAAATTCATGAGAAAAACCATCCCACTCATGATTTAGAGTTAGCAGCCATTGTTTTTGCATTAAAAATTTGGAGGCATTACTTATATGGAGAAAGATGCTACATTTACTCAGATCACAAAAGTTTAAAGTATTTGCTTACCCAGAAAGAACTCAATCTTAGACAGAGACACTGGTTGGAGTTGATCAAAGACTATGATTGCTACATCGACTACCATCCAGGAAAAGCAAATGTAGTGGCTGATGCGCTCAGCAAAAAATTTATGTCAGGTAATGTTAGTGATTGAAGTGAATTTGTACAAGGCATTGATAAGTGTAAATGATTAATAGTGATTTTTGCAGCTCTTCGGGCAATGAATACCAGCCTAAGTTTAGCGACAGATGGAGCTATAGTAGTTGAACTTCAAGTTAAGCCAAATTTTGTGCATCAGGTGAAGGCGGCTCAGAAGGAAGACATCAGTCTAAAGGCTATTGTGGACAAGCTACATCATAACAGTGAAAGTGACTACTCATTGTCAGATGATGGAAGCCTCTATTTCAAAGGAAGACTTTGTGTGCCAGAACAGAAAGAGTTAAAGAAAGAGATTCTTACAGAAGTACACCATAGTAGCTATGCTATGCATCCTGGGAGTAATAAAATGTACCAGGATTTGAAAGTCTACTATTGGTGGCCAGGCATGAAGCGGGATGTGGCTGAATTTGTGGGCAAATGTCTGACATGTCAACAGGTGAAAGCAGAACATCAAGTTCCTTCTGGACTACTTCAACCACTTGTTATTCCAGAGTGGAAATGGGATCAGGTGACCATGGACTTTGTGACTGGGCTATCCATGACTCAGTGGAAACATGATACCATTTGGGTAATAGTTGATCGCCTCACCAAATCAGCCCACTTCTTGCCAGTTCGGATGGATTTCTCTTTGACCAGACTAGCAGAACTCTACATAAAGGAGGTGGTTAGATTACATGGAGTGCCTACATCCATTGTATCAGATAGGGATCCCAGGTTTACTTCTCACTTTTGGAAGAGTTTTCAGGATGCTTTGGGTACTCGACTCCGTCTCAGCACAGCTTTTCACCCTCAGACTGATGGACAATCCGAGCGGGTGATTCAGACATTAGAAGATATGCTTCGATGTTGTGTCCTTAAGTTCGGCACTAATTGGGAAAAACATTTGCCATTAGCTGAGTTCGCTTACAACAACAGCTATCAATCTAGTTTGAAAATGGCTCCATTTGAAGCATTGTATGGTAGGAAGTGCAGGACTCCTTTATACTGGACTGAATTGAGTGAAAGAAAGCTTTTGGGTTTGGATTTGATTCGTGACTCTGAAGAAAAGGTCCAAATTATTAAAAGCAGATTAAAGAAAGCAATGGATCGTCAGAAGTCATATGCAGATCTGAAAAGGAAGGATATCGAGTTCCAAGTCGGAGATAAGGTTTTTCTGAAGGTATCTCCATGGAAGAAGGTTCTGAGATTTGGAAAGAAGGGCAAGTTAAGCCCTAGGTTTATTGGTCCATATGAGGTACTTCAGCGAGTGGCTCCTGTGGCCTATAAATTGAAATTGCCATCTGCTTTGGAAAAGATACATGATGTCTTCCATGTGTCCATGCTCCGGAGATACAGGTCTGATCCGAGCCATGTGATAGCACCTGAAGAGATACAAGTTCAGGTTGATATGAGTTATGAAGAAAGACCAGTAAAGATTTTGGCCAGGAAAGTTCGACAGCTTTGGAACAAACAGATTCCTTTGGTGAAAGTTCTATGGCATCACCAAAATGTCAAAGAGGCAACATGGGAACCCGAAGCAATGATGAGAAAGTGTTATCCTCTACTTTTCAATTCAAGTAAATTTCGAGGACAAAATTTCTTTTAGTAGGGGAGAAATATAATGGCCTCAATACCGGGTCAGCCGGGGAACAGTACTTCTCGATGGTAAATAGTGCTTTCCGGACCCGAAAGTCAAAAATATTTTATTGAACCATCGGAAAGTATTAGTCATGGTGAGTCCGGGGTTGAAATTTGAATTAAAATTGAGGCCAAATAGGCCTCCAAAGGTCAAAAATACGAAAAAGTTAGGGAGTCAATTTTTCTGGTAGGGAATGTGACTTATTTTTGCATAAATAATTAAAAATAGTAAATGAATTCCAAATATTTCCAGATTTTGCATGACTACATGAATTTTTATGTAGAATATTTTAGTGATGAGAATGGAATTTTTCGGTGACACCGACAATTGTCGAATCGGATCGATAACAAACTCCAATTGAGCCAAAAATTTGCGTGCTAGCTATTTTTGATGTGATAAGAGTGATGGAATTATTTTTGGAGTGATTTGATGGCTGTAAGAGAGAGAATTTTAATTGGGCCTTTAGGGGCCTAAATTGGGCCTTTTTAGTTAGTTGGGCAAAGCCCAACATTTTGGCCCAATTTTGGGCCCATTGGAGAGATATTTAAAGACCAAAAATCTGGAGAAAACTCCAAAACTCAGCTCTTCTCCTTCCTTCCTCTCCTTGGCCGAAATTCCCTTCCATCTTCTCTCTCTCTCTCTTGCTTCATAACTACTCAAAATCTCTCCTAAATTTCAACTTAGGAGTTGTAGTTCCATCACTCTAGATCACTAATATAGCTTCACTTGATTGATTTGAGCAAGGAAAGTGAAGAAATCAAGGGAAGAAAGAAAAAGGGGTAAGTTGGAACTTGTGAATTTTAGTGTTTTAATTTGATTCCTTAGTGGTTTTCCATAGATTTTTGGGTGTAGATTATGATTATGAGGTTGGATTTTGCATTTGAGAACAAGAAATTGAAGAAAACTAAGCTTAAATGGGCTGCCCTATGTAGGTGAGCAAGTGGAGGGGAGTTTTTCCAAGAACAAAGGCAAGGGAAAGGAACCTTAGACTCCTTAATTCAAGATAAATTTGTAAGTGACTAATTAATCTTTACATTTTCTAAGTTTATGAATTTTTCTTAATTATGTAATTAGGGTAAAAATATTTAAAGTTGTTAATTGATGTAAATATGTTAGGGTAATTGATATTAAGTGAGAGAAATGATGAATGAAAGATGAAAATGAAAAAAATACAATTTTTAGGAAGGTGAAGTTGGGTTGGCCGAATTTAATCAAGGGGTATATAGTGAGAAAATTGCATAAAAATAATAATTGTTAGCTTAAATTAATAGTAGACATGAAAATTAATGTCCATGAATTTTTAGAGAATATTTGAAATTAATTTGAGAATTTTCAAGATTATTTATAGTGTATGTATATAGTAAAAGTTGTGATTTATAGTGAATTAATTGATTATTTTAATGAAAAATGATAATAAATAATAAATAATGCATAAATAAATTTTATTGGCATTTATTGAAATTATTGTGATTTTATTTAGAATTTAATGTTAATATGTATATTGAAAATAATTGAATTATTGGTTAATAATTGCATAAAAAATGGTGAAAATGGTTAATTTATATGAAATTAAATTAATGTCAACGAAAAGAACTAAAAGGTCAATTATTAAATTTTTTGGACTTTAAAAGAATTAATAAAGTAATTATTACTGTGCCCTTAGAATTAGTCTGGCAGTAAAAACTAGTTCTGGATATAGTTGGCTAGCCATAGGAACACCCTTTACCGCGGTGCAGGTCATGGCGACTTGCTTTACTATGGGTAGGATCATTGATTTCCATAGCGTAAGTTTTAAAGTGAAAATGAAAAGTGCAGTGTTCTGAAAATGGTTTCTTGGGAATCATTTCTCTTTTTAGTGGGGCCCGTGGGGTCCATGTTCCGTGTATCCGGTCTGAGATTTTTTGCCGGGTCTGTACTAGGGTAAAAATGTAATAAATTGAGAAAGAAATGAAAAGATAATGAAAAGTAAGAAAAGAAAGTGAAAAAGGAACCATAATGAGAGAAAAAGGAAGTTTAGGGGCAAAATGGTAATTTTTTCAAAAATTGTAAAATGGTAGTAAATTAAGTGAGAATTGATTAATTAAGGATAAAACAGTCAGATAATAGTTAAATTACTTAAAAAGTGAATTTTATGGACAATAAGGACTAAAATGTAATTTTGCTTATAAATGACAAATTAAGTGTAAAGAAACGTAAATTGCTTTATTTATCAGTTTAAAGATAATAATTGAGCTTATAATGGTAAAATTGTAATTATGTGACTAAATTGAATAATCTTATAGAAAATGTTAAGTTATTATTTTAAAGGTGATAATAATTGATTTTATAATTATGTTTATATTTATATGCTAATACTTAAGAATAATAATGAAAATGTTAGGAAATGTATCGATTATTAGTCATCACTGAGCATATTGAGTGGTCAGCGTGTAGTTTTACTGCGAGCAGGTAAACAGGAGCAGGAGCAAGAATTCAGATTGCAGGATTTCTTTTAGATTGCTCTAGTTGTATAATTTTGGCATGTATATATGAGTACAAGCTTTACTTATGGTTATGTATTGTAAACGAAAGCTATTTTAGTAAGTGGTGTTTGGATTGTGAATATATGGAATGGATAGAAATGAATGAATATTACTGTTGTTATTTTGATTGTTGTGCCTCTGAGAGGCTGTGTGGTTTGTTTGCTTTTCAGGGGGCTAGTACTATGTACAGCCGTTATATTGCAAAATTTTTATTAAATGTATAGTAAATTAGACAGTTATAAGGCAGCGGCGAAGGGTAGTTTTTGATTAAATAAATGTCGATAAGGTTTTTAAGTATAAAAGTTAAGTTGGAAAAAAAAATTTCCGATTTTCGGTACGTCGGTACAGTGTCAAGAGGGATAAGGGTGTTACATTGTAAATTAACATTATTATTTTTATGATTATTATTTTCTCTTCTCACACACACCTATTTATATTAACATTTTTTTTTGTTACTAAAGTGTATTTAATACTAATTATAAATTCAAAAGCCTATAATTTATATATATATTATTTATTTATTTTCCCATCACCCGTATAATTCTCCATTTTTCGGTTCAATTAACAACCTCGATATTTCGGGACGTTACACGGCAGGACTGTCGTGATCGAAGTTTTGGATGTGGAGGTTCAAAATTAAATCTGATCTTCTTAAAACAAATATAGGACCACCCAATTAAACCCTACCCCAAAATGATGTAGTTTTGTGTGTGGAGGTTGAAAATTTCAATCTAGCCCTCAAATTTATTTATTATTATTATTTTTTATTCACAATTAAACCCCAATTCAATTTACACTATTTTACTTCATCTCTATTAAATTTATTTATTTATTCTCTATTTTATTTTTTAGTCTAGACAAAAGTTGGGTTTAATTGACTATTACTCAGGTAACTGGACTTAGGGTGTTAATATTTTATGTTAGAATTTATTATATGTAATATATTATATTTTATTCTTTCTCTTATTTGTTATTATATTTATTTTTTTCATACAACTATGTATATATAAAAAAATAAAATTTTTTAATTGGTTAAACTCAATCTAAATTGGCTAATTTGTTGATAATTATATTTATTTTTGTATAAGTCAAAAATACCCCTACTTTCATATGTACAATATTTTATTAAATGGAGGATAATTTCATAGATAAATTTATATAGAATTTTTATTTGCATCAATCGATATAATATGTATGCATTATTATAATTATAAAATTATATACTTGTATATAATTAATTAATTAATTTTTAATTTTAGTTATATATAATTTACTTTATTATAATTAATATAATGTTCTAAAATTTAATTTGTCGATAAATATATCAACCTTCAAATTATATATATATATATATATATATATATATATATATATATATATATATATATATATATATATATATATATATCAACCTTCAAATTATACTTGCTTGTATAGGATCCTCAATAAATTGATCCTCGTGAATCGGTATCAGAAATATTGTTCACATATTAAAAAGTATTTATCGGATAACTCAAATTTTAGGGCGTTACAGATCAAACTCCCCAATTTCATATTTTATTTCTTATTTCCATTAAGATAACTTATATTTTTTTAGTATTATGATAAGTTCATATTTATTTATTTTTTAAAATTAATTAAAATTTAATGAACAACCAATTCTATTTATTTGGATGCTAATTTTCATTTGATTATAGATAATTATGTGATCACACATAATGAATACATAATTTATTAAGATATATGAAAAAAAAGGTCAATTTCACTATGTGAAGAAAAATGACAATTTCACTAGTTCTTATTTTTTTACTATGTGAAGAAAAAGGTCAATTTCACTAGTTCTTATTTTTATCTTGCTATTGAAAATAGCTATTTTCAATTGAAACAGGATAGAGAGAGGTGAGGGGAGAGAAAATATTATTTTTATATGTAGGATAAATTTTTGAAATTACTAAAATACCCCTACCAAATTTCATCATTTTATCCTTATATTCAAGGATAATTTTGTAAATATATATAACTAAAATTTTTAATAATTTAAAAATTTGCTCAAAATTTTAACAAAATAAAAAAAAATTATAAATTTTTCATAATCATTTTAAATGAAATAATAAATTTTATATTATTATTATTATATAAATATTTATATTTATTATTTTTCATAATATGACTATATAATAATTATAACAATTACTTTATTATTATTACTAAAAATGTAAATTTTTTAAATAAATAAATTTATATTTGGGGATAATTGATAAAGAAATCAATAGAATTTCTAAAAATTTAATATTTGATTTAAATTTTATAAAATAAAAATAAATTACAAAATTTTTTATTATTATTTTAAATGAAATAATAAATTTTATATTACTATTTTATAAATATCTATTTTTATTAATCTTGAACACGCAAATATATAATAATCATAATAATTAGTTTATTATTATTATTAAAAATGTAAATATTCTAAATAAATAACTTTAGATTTTGATATAATTGATGAAAAATTATTATCAACTTATAAAATAATTTATAATTTTCAGTTACAAAATAAAATGTTGATTTCATATGGTGTATATTAAAATCACTTGAAACTATACGTAAATCATGTGAGTGAAATTAAAAAAATATTTTTAATTTATTTGCGACGAATTAGCGACTAATAATTTCCGTCGCTAATTGTTTTATTATAACAAATTACTATTACCTACAGATCAATTCTGTCGCTAAACCATTGCAAAAAAAAGGCGCTATAATTTCTCTCCAAAATTAGCCACTAAAATGTTCGTCGCTGAATTTTCTGGAACTAATTTCATGAATAAAAAATTATAAAATTTAGCGATGGAAATATTTATCGCTAATTCCATCGCAAAACATGGTGCGTATACTTTCCGCCAATAATTAGAGTCCGCCAATAATTAGAGATTGTTATTCATTCTGTCGCTAATTCATCGCGAAAAAGTAAAAAATATCCTCCCCATGACGGAATTGTAAAACAATCGCGAATCCGTCGTAAAATTTGCGACGAAAATGTTTCAGTCGCTAATTGGCAATTTTTTTACAGTCTTAGGATCGGGTCTAACTGAAATTTGAATTTCTTTTTTACTCAAGCCTATATAAATAAAATACAAGCCTATTTTATACTGCGCTGGGTTAGGTTTGGTTCGGTCCAGGCTAGAATGGATCAAGTCTAATCGGAATTTGAAAATTCTCTTTCTACACAAATTTGCATAAAATAATATATAGGCCTACTTTGGGCTAGATCAAGCTGGACTGAGTTCGAACCGAGCCTAATTTGAATTTGAAAATTTTTTTTGCATACGTCTGCATAAAAAAAATTCAAACCTAGTTTTAGTTAGGCTGCATTGAATTTGGTACGGGCCCAGTTCAAACCGAACTGTGATGGGTCAGATTCGGACTAGATATAAATGAAATTTGAAGATTTTGTCTACATAATCCTACATAAATTGAGCCGAATTCAGGTTGAGATGGACAAAGTTCTGTCCGAAATGGGATGGGTCAAATTCAAACAGAGCCTAATCGAGAATTAAATTTTTTTTTCTATATAAACCTACATAAATAAAATTCTGATCTATTTCAGGCTGAGCTATGTTTGGATTAGGATAGGCAGAGTTCGAACTAGAGCCAAATGGGTCTGGATGGGTCAGGCTAGGTTCTTGCCATATCAGTTTTGGGCCTGAATGGGTTGAAATTGGATTGAACACGTTTGGTATAAAATAATGCCCGTTGGGTCACATGAAATATGCCAATTTGAATCAAAATTTAATAGAGTTATTTTGAGTTAACCGAAATATACATGTTTCTTAATTGGAATTTGAATAATTTTTTAGGTGGATTTGTTAAAAGTTTTTTGATAGGACCAAATATGTCACCTCTGAGTATCTTTTGTTTTTCAAATTATCTACCCATCAGAGCAGCGTTGAAAGCTAACAAAAACGAAATCATAATTTAAGAATAAAAGGAAATACTTACTTGGTGGGATGGGAAACCAATCCAGACAACTCAGCTATTTCCTTGAGAGCATGAGACCAAGCCTCCATCTTGTCTAAACTAGGGATGCTCACGGGGCGGGGCAGGGGCGGGGAAGGAGTCCCCACTCCTCGCCCTATGCAATGTCGGGGATTCCCCGTCCCCGCCCCTGCCTAGAACACGGGGAGAAAACCCCCCCCGTTCCCGCCCCGTGGGGATCCCCGTTCCCCAATGAATTACTCAATCTGTCCTCAATGAATCCTGGACCCAATCCGAATTAAATATTTTTTATAAATTGTATTTCATTTGTTTAAAAAATTTCACATAAAATTAAAATAAAAATTTTAATAATTAATAAATTAAAATTAAAAATATTTTATACCATTCAAATACAAATATTTATAAACATCCCATACAATTCAAATTATAAAATAACATTAATTCATTAACAATTAATAACTTCACTTGAAACATTTCCATTCCGTCGTATATCAACCTGAAATATCAATTAATCAAATATAATAAATTACTTATATATTTGTATATAAAATGACAGTAAAGTAATTGAAATTGAAAAAAGCTAAATTTTATAATTGCATTATAATTTCATAATAATAATAAACAAAAATAATAACATCATCTCATGATAATTTTAGGACATAGCAATTTCATTGTTTTTTTTTCTAACAAGTTGTTGGCCTTGTGTCTCCCTAGATTAATTCAACTTTGGAGAAAAACTTTACATTCACTACTTAGTTTTTAATGACACTACAGAAAAAAAATATTTCAGATCTGAAAAAAACAATGTGAAGATGCAGCAATTAAACTTAAAGTGGTTAAAATAAAAATATATGATTTTAAGAGTGAAAATTCCACCGTGATACATTTTTCCATTTATAATTGAATAAGATAACTTTTGTTTCCAAATAAATAAAAAGAAAAAATGAATAAATGAAAGTAAAAGAATTTATTTAAGTAGCAGAAAATCAAACCTTCAATTTCCTGCAAAATTCTTGATTACTCCAAGATCTTTCATCAACATCAACATCTTTACAAATATTCTCTTTCCAAATAGCTGTTTCCAAAGAAGAACTAAACACAAGAAATACCACACCACTTGCAGATCTAACGAGAAATACCACACCACTTACAAATCTAAAAAATGCAAAAAAAGGAAGACAATAAGGAAACAGTGAAGAAATGTGCAGAGATTCAGTGGAGAAAAATCTCGACCAAAAATAAAATGGCCAAAAGGGATTTCATGCAAGTTTTCTCATATTGACGATTAAAAAAACAACTAAAATACAGAACAATGAATTTAAACGATGGATACCCCAAGATCACAAAGGTTAAAACAAACAAATCTCAGCCTCCATATAACTATAAGCACCTGTAAATAGGAAGCAAAATCAAGCACCGCAAATAGAGATTGAACTCGCTGATCTTTGAGAAGAAGAGACGACCTACTGGAGCGAAGGAGGGGAAGATCAGAGGAGAGAGAGAGAGAGAAGAGGATAGGAGAGGCTGCGGGAGGAGAAGAAAGGTAAGAGAAGAGGTTAGGATTTATTAGGATATATTTATAGTCAATGGCACAAAGGTAAATAAATAGAAAATTAGGGATATTATAGTAATAACATACCGGGGTGGGGATCCCTGCGGGACGAATACCCCATTTCCCGCTCCCACCCCGAAATGCACCGTGGGGATTTTTTAATCCCCGTCCTCGCCCCCGTGGGGGGAAAAATCGGAGAATCCCTGCCCCGTTTGGGGCGGATTCCCATCGGGGTTAGGTATTCCTCGCCCCGTGAGCATCCCTAGTCTAAACAATCCTTCAAGTCATTTATATGCTGGATAATTTCAGCACCAAAATCCCCTCTGAGCTCTTAAACATCAATTGGATCTACACTGTAAAACACCGGTATCACATTCTGCTCCATATTATTCTTGCACTCTAGTATTTTAACAAGTTCATCCAAACACCATGGTGAAAATGCATAATTTTCTGAGAAAATGACAAGGGAGACGTATGAATCTTCAATTTTGGCCAAGAGGGAAGATGTGATCTCTTCTCCTCTTTCAAGATCTTCATCCACAAAGGCCTTGATTTGTTTCCAATCGAAAGCAGCTTGAAGATGGCTTAGAAAAGTATAACGAACGTCTGCACTTCTAAAACTAACGAACACATCATATGTCTTCGCGATGGAAGAAGAAGAAGAAGAAGAAGAAGAAGCCATGGCAGCAATTAGGCTGCAGAGATGAAGACTTCCACTGTTTAAGTGTTCAATAATAGAGTAAAGAATTGTACTCACATGAACTTGATTGAAGGTTTGATTTTGACAAGGGAATTGTAGAAATTCAAAGGCCTATAATTATCCTTAAAATTCAAAGGAAAATTCATGAAAAGTTTTTGAACATATCTTAATCAGTTAATCTTGGATATATCTCTACATATCTATTTTTTACGTAATAAATTATTATCAAAGCATAATTATGTATAATAATGCTAATTTATTATTTAAAAAAGTTTTTAAAAAACTATTATAATTGAATACATGTGTAAAAGTAGGGGTGAGCATGGACCAGTTAACCGGTCCATTAGCAAAAAATTAACCACTCCATTAATATTAATTTTTAAAAATCACTAACCATTAACCAGTTCGTTGCATTCGGTTAATCAGTCCATCGATTTCGATTTGATTAACCAATAGTTTTCGGTTAACCATTAAAATTTATAACATATATAAAATTATTAAAAAAATTAGACAAAATTCAATTCAATTTCAAATGTGTAAAGTAATTTAATATAAAAATTACGAAACAAACATAATTTACTAGTCAAAATTCATGTTATATAGATTAATAGCTGATATTATAAAATAGATTTGATATTTTTTGAAAATTAGAATATGTTTGATTTTAAGTTAAATAAAATTTTGAATAATATTAAATGTTATAACATAAACTCTAAAATATAAGAAAATGTAATTACATGCTATTAAGTAAAATATGAACACCAATATATGATAAAAAATAATATATATAAAAGTTAATCGGATATTATATATAAATATTACTATATAACTAAAGAGAATGACATAATATAAATTTAGTTATATAGTAATATATAACTATGTTGCTTAATCCTTGTTATTGGTTCTTGTAATCTTCTACTTCACTGTAATCACATCTCTGTCTAATAAAACAAGTAACCATCTCCGGCTTGTTTCCGGGATGGTTTTTTTTTTTTTTTTAATAAAAGCCATGCATCCTACAAAAAACATTGCATAGCTGTACTCCCGCAGTGGACAGGACACCCCCAGTTTAAACAAAATAATACTAATAATTATACAAATATACATATTCTTACGTATGGGCATCTTGGTAAACCTTTTTGGAAAGTAATGGATGTAGAACAATGGACTTGGACTAATTACTCAATTTCAAAAGTAAATTTTGTGAAATGTAAATACTTAAAATCATTATAAAAATGAATAAAAAAACTTTATTTTTATAATCAATTAATTTAATGCAAAAATACGAAAACTAATTTATAAGATGAAAATTGTTAAAACTATTAATTTTAAACGAGCACTTAATTCCTTTTTTCCCATTAAACTAAAAACACATATTAATTTTTATTTATATTTATTATTTTTTTATTATATTTTGTGGGGATGGACATAACATCTAAATAATTTCATTTTTATTTATCTATTTATTAATTCGGGTACATAAACAAAAGTTTTTTTCTAATATATTGCATTGTGCAAAGTTTTATGGCGCTAAATAGCGACGGAAAAGAGGAAACAGTCGCTAAATTATGGCGGGCAACAATTAGCTCCTTTTTTGCGACGGATTAGTCGCTAAAGTTTTTTCAATTATTTTGTTTGGAAAATTGATGTGTTGTAATATAGCGACGGTTTGTTGGATGGTAAATTTTGCGACGGATTAGCGACAGACGTTTTAGTCGCAATTTAAAGCGGGATTTTTTACCTCTTTTTTTTGCTAAAAATTTAGCGACAGTTTTTAGTATATATAGCGACAATTTCGTCGCTATTTTAAAAAAATTTTATATACAGCTTTAATTTTGGGAAAAATTTAAAAATTTTTATTATATATTATAATTATTTTAAAAAGATAATAATTTTTTGTCAATTATTTCAAAATTTAAACTTATTTATTTAAAAAATTTACATTTTTAATAATAATAATAAATTAATGTTTACAATTATTATATAATTACATTATAAAAATTAATAAAAATAAATATTTATAAAATAATAATATAAAATTCAATCCAAATAATTTTTGCCTTTTAATTTATGTTAAAAAGATTTATAAATTTTATTATGAGAATTTTTATATATTATTAAAGCAATGTATTATATGAACCCTAAATTATTATATATTATAATTTATTTTGAAAAGATAATAATTTTTTATGAATTATCCCAAAATCTAAACTTATTTATTCAGAAAATTTACATTTTTAATAATAATATTAAAAACTTAATTGTTATATTTATTGTATAATTACATTATGAAGATTAATAAAAATAAAGATTTGTAAAATAATAATATAATATTTATTATCTTATTTAAAATAATTATGAAAAATTTTATAATTTATTTTTATTTTGTTAAAATTTTGAATAAATATTAAATTATTGAAAATTTTAATTATATATTTATCAAATTATCCTTGAATATAAAAACAAAATGGTAAAGATTGGCTGGGATATTTTTGTATTTTAAGAATGGTAACCCAAGATATAAATGCTATCTTTTTAAGCTAATAAAAGAGAACAGATATCGTGAAAGGAGAGGAGGAAAAATAGTAAGAAAAGAGAGAGAGAGGGGCAGAATCCGGTGTCCACGCCACCGCTTCCTCCCATCTCCGGCCACAGCAACGGCGTACTTCCCCGTCATCAATGGAGCTGCGTTTTCTTTTTCGCTCATTTTTTTTCTCTTATCCCGTGCCCCGGTGTCCCCTGCTCCTCCCTACTCACCGGCAATGGGTAGATCGGGGTTGTAGTCGTTGCGATCTTTCACCTCAATCTCCGGCCAAGAATGACGGTGGTTGAGCGAGTGGTGACCTGCCACGGGACCCTGGGGCTTTAATCTCTACGAAGGAAGTATTGATGCATCAGATCTGTATTTATGTCATTGCTTGCTGGAGCTCTTTGATCTCTAATTAGAGTTGCGTCTGAATCTCATCCTTGCAGGTATATTAGTCTTGCTGTGGTTTTCTTGATTTTGATTTTCTTTTCCTTAATTTTGTGTAAATTCACGATGAGAAACAGTTCACGATTAGAGGAGTCATGGCCGTCAAAAGTTTACGATGAGAAACAGTTAGACGTTGAGATTCCTGAAACTGCCCACCAGATTAGCTGTGGTTTGTTTACTAGTCTCTTGAAGATTCTTCTTTTCTTGTTGTTTTGGGAATTTTCAATGGGAATTTTAAATTGAAGTTTTCGTTGATGCCCATTTTCCATTGATGTGTTTTGATGTTTCATTGGATATAATTGGAATGGTCAACTATTTATTGTTGGTTCATGGTTTTCGTTTTGGGTACTGTTTGGTTTAACATAGACTGCATTGGCATGTTTTCCTAAAATAAGGTTATGTTTATGTTCCTGGGTATCTTTGTGTTTTGGCAGAGGTTTATGGTACAAAGACATTGGTATCTGGAGCTCATTTCAGTTCTTCTTTTGGGAATTTACAGATTCATGGTTTCAAGTGGGTTTTGTGCTCACAACTGGTGTCAACAGTGCATATGTACTGGGATATTCTGGGACAATCATGGTTCCTCTTGGTTGGGTGGTTGGTGTAATTGGTTTGATTGTTGCAGCTGCAATATCATTGTATGCAAATGCTCTTGTTGCCAAGCTCCATGAATTTGGGGGGAAGAGGCATATCCGATATAGAGATCTGGCAGGAATGGTGTGAGGGGGTGTGAGTTACCCTGGCATGTGATCTAATTTAATAATACTGTAGATTTATGGATCTTGAAATTCTCGATTATTTATGTAGGTTGATACTGCTATTGTTAACCTCGTTCTTAAATCAAAGGTTTCTGAAGGAATTGGAAATGAACATGAAACTTCAGGTTTGTGTATTTCATACATGTATATGTACATATATATGCATGAGAGTTTCTATAATTGCTTTGTTTTGATAAATCAGACTTTACTTTGTGAATAATCGTAACACTAGATGATGGGAGCAAGTCATCTTATGTTATGAAGAACAAAGGGAAAAGAAAGTAGCTATAAAGCAAATAAAGGACAACACACATTGCACACACAACAATGACAACAACTACATTTATAGTCTATTGCTTGCACTAACATCGATTACTTTCTGATGTTTATTCGGATGCACATTGCATGAAAACGATTTCATTGTTTATATCAGAAAGCTAATATTGTAGAGTAATATCACTAAACTTGGTCACCCATATTTGCATAAAAGCTGCACGAAAGTTGTTTGTCTTGGAAATAAATAGCATATAGCATACATTTGCAATGTAACCTTGATTATTTCTTGGAGTTCCTGGAGTGATGGTATTCCAAGTTGATGTTTGTCGTCCATCTGGCTCCTATGTATCGAACATGTTAATTTTTCAAAGAATTTGGACATTGTTCATCTGCTTTCTGCTAGTACGCAGAATTAGTCACATAGCATTGTTGTTTTAGAAGCACAGTTATTGTTGTACTATTTTATTAGAGAAAATCCATAAAGCAAGATCATCTTTTAAGACCGTTTGATTCGGTAGAGGTCAAACGGTAATTTTTTTTTTCTCTCTGCATCTTGCAGGCGTTGTGTTGAAGTTTTCAGTTTGTGATCCTTATTGGTCTGAAAGACAAGAAGCAATTAAATCCTTGGATATCAGATATAGAGATACATGGAATGTTATTTCGAAGTGAGTTCTTGATTGGTTACCTTGAGATTTCTGATGCATATGCACATTCACTCAATACATAATGTTTTATGAATTAATATACTAGTTTTGCCATATGCCTGTTAAACCTTGTAATATGAATTGTTGTTGTTGTTGTTATTGTTATTGTTGTTGTTATTATTATTATTATTATTATTATTATTATTATTTTGTTCTCCATGCATTTTGGTTCCATCCTATATTAGTCACTTTGTGTGGCACACCCCGCTACCCCCAGGTCTTTGAAACAGTTTTTTTTTCTTTTTTTTTGGGTGGATGTGGTTCTTTTTTTTTCCTTTTTTTTTTTAAACTACCGCTTCCTTCCTCTGATACAGCTTTGATAGGGTAAAGGATGGCAGTGCTTTTGCTGGGTCCAATGAAATGACCATGCCAAAATGTTATCTTTTTGCGTAAGTGGATGAAACATATTTTTTTATTATATTTTCTTTATTAAATTAAAAAGAAGCTGAGAGGCTTTCTAGCAAAATGACTTTGATTTCTTCATTCACTTCTATAGTATTTGTTTGTTATGGTGCATGTTGGACTTTTATGTTGTATCTCATTGTTTCCTCTTTTTATGTTGTGGTTTTATAATTAATGGGACTGCTTTGGTCCTTGATAAGTTAATTGTCGGTATCAACCCTTTTTGCTCTTATCCGAAGATATTGGTTCATTCAGCAGTCCTCTATGTTGCTTAAATTCTGCTGTTGAATGTTGTGTTTGAGCTAGGCTAGTTTGTAATAAATTTGATGACGCTTTGTATCTTGTTTAGTCAATCTAGTATATTTATCTGTCACAGTGAAAATTTGATTCTTTTGAAACAATAGTCCTTTCTCCAGTCTTATCCTACTCTATTTGATTCTTGCAAGTTTGTAAACTATTAAAGTGAATAATGTATTTATTTGTGAAATGCTAGATTTATACTATATTTTGGTTAAATATATTTTTATTGTCTAGAATAACATATTTACATAAAAAGTTATAAGTGTGAAATTGCAAACCTTGTATCCATTATTCTATTCATGTGAGGTTTACAGAAAAAGAAAGGATGTGCCATGTTATCCAATTCTTTTTCTTTATTCATGTTCTATATCACCTTGTTACGGTGTTATTTTTCTTACATTCAATATAATATGCATGTTTGATTTTAATTTTATTCTATATACAATATCCAGCTTGGTAGATCTTTTGTCATTTCCAAGTTGAAGGATTGTCCACAGTTTAGGTCAGTTGCAAATGCAATCCAGAAATCTGGCTTCAATGTTGAAGGATTGTCCACAGTTACAGATCTCAAAAACTTTGCACATGCAGTTCTCTAAGACTTGTAAATCATATGGGTCTCAAAGACCTTGTTCAGTGGTCTACACAGTTCATGCTGCTATTCAAAACAAAAATGGCAAGTTAATTATTCATTACTTTTAAATTTAATTTTCTTTTGTTATTAAGGGTTTCTTTCTGATTATTATTTTGTTTCAGGGGAGACAGAAATTGAAAAGAAAATAAAAGAAATGGAAAAAGATTGCAAGAAATTGGTCGTTTTTGGTGTTGATGTTTTGGATTATCAAAGCATTTTAATTGCTTTAAAAGGTTGCTCTGCTTTGTTTTGCTGTTTAGACTCTCCTGACTGATATGATGTAAGATTCCTTTTTATTTTTTTCTCTGTTTGGGGTCTAATTTATGTGATTTAGGATTAATTTTTTTTGTTTTTGATTAATGGGTATATATATATATATATATATATATATATATATATATTGCATGATAAAATGGCTGATTTGGAAGTAAGAAGAGCAATTAATGAAGTAGAGGCATGCGCACAGACTGATAGGATAGAAAAGATTGTGTTTAATTCAGAATTATTATCTAAGTGTCTAGTTGTAATTGCTTTTATGAAAGTTCATTACAAATGAACTCGTAGAATTCTTGAGAATCAATTATCTCTTAAATTATGATCACAATTATAGTTGTATTAGAAAAAAAAGGTAAAACATAAAAATATCAACAAAATATACTCAAATACCAAAGCTAAAATTTAATTAACAATATGAGCCTATTTATACTATGTATGATAGTATGCAGTGCCAGAAATTTTATACTCCATAAAATTGTACATGGTGCTACTATAGCGTAATTTATAATACTAGATGTATTATAATATATTTGAAGTATGATGTGGCTGCCAGTTATTATTTGCACAAAATTTCCTTAATTTATGTGCTTTCATATTTGTTATAATCTATAAAGAAAATTTATTCAGACCAGATAAGTAGCTATGTTTTTCTTGCCGGGTCTTTTATGATATGTGCAGCTGCACGGCTGGTGAGATGGACATTAATTCAGATAAGAGTCGGGAGCAGCGTGCTCTGCTTGTAGAATCAAGAAAGTGAGTTTTGGTTATAGAAATATTATAAGCCTTCATCTTACTGGAAAAAATTTTTTTTTCTAAATCATGGATTGCTTGTTGGTTTCCAAGAAATATTATTTTATTTATCAGTGAGAATCTGTGAGGACCTAAATTGAGTACATGTGATATGTTTAGTAAGTGAATTTCTTTTGCAGACAGGAGGTTTTATTCTTAGATAATGAGATTACCTTCAATGAGGCTATCATTGAAGAAAGAGAGCAGGGAATACAAGAAGTTCAACAGCAAATTGGTGAGGTCAATGATATTTTTAAAGATCTTGCTGTCCTCGTTCATGAGCAAGGAACTATGGTACTTCCATTCTCTTTTATGCATGTAACTTCTAGGTTCATTCTAATTACTCACTCCTGCTAACTCTAGCCTCCTTTTTATGTGTATAATTTAGATGATATTGGCACTCATATCGAGAATGCCCAAGCTGCAACTGCACAGGGTAAAACACATCTTGTAAAAGCAGCAGACTCAAAGATCAAATTCATCTCTGGTAAGCATTAACTACTGATATTCTTTGTTTTCCTTAACTGATTTGCCACGCACACTCATATGTTCTGAGAAGGAGCTTGTATCTGGAAGCTAGTTTGAAATTCTCATTATGAAATAAGTATTATTTTCATTTTCAAGTATTCGTGGTGCTCTTTGGGTCTGATTTTCTTATGAAAATTTTGTAACCCATGTTTATAATCATCAATGACCTGTGCTAAAGATATGTTGCAATTCTAATTCAAGTTTTAATGGAATGCAGACATGCTTGTTACTGGTGATATTTGGGATTGTTCTTCTCATTGTCATAATAGTACTCGCAACATAAGTAGAAGTTATTGTGATTGAACCTGTTGGCAATATGAAGAGGTGCCGGGAAATGAGATAAGAACATGTTTTACTGATTGGTTTGGTTATGTTGTTTTGCGATGACTGGTGGCTAAATCGAGTCTCACTGGTGGTGCTGGTGAAGAGGGGGTATATACTTTGCTTTTTGGGGATTTGTTTCTGTGGGTGGGTTGTGTGTTACAGCTTTTGTAACTTTTTGTTTCTCGTATATTTTACAGTATAATAAAATATTCATTCTTTGCTTGCTCTCTTTTTTGTTTTTTTTTCCTCTCTTTGAGTATAATAAATTACTCACCAATCTGGCATCTGAAAATTTGAATCGAAGTGAAAATTAAAATATTGTGTACAGGATGAAAATTTAAAAATACAATAAAAAAAATTTAAACTATGCAATAATTTAACGACGGATTCATGACAGCAACTGTCACTACTGCACAAATGTTAGATTTTAAAAATAATTAGCGTCAAATCTTACTATCATTAGCTAAGTATATACATGCTAAAAATACCTAAAAGTTTAGACAATTCTTTTCTTCAAGCTTTCCTCCGCTGTGTACTATGTTCCAGCTCCTCTTCAAAATCTACACGCAATAAAAACTACGCGCTGAGCACTATATATGCTCATTGGTGACTACAAAGCCTACAATTTTCAAGTTAAGTATAATTATCATATTTATGCTAATTTTTACGTTAACTAGTCAATTCTTATTTTGTCTTGCCAACATTCTTTTTAATAATTTTGACAGTTTTTTCGATTTTTTAACAACATTTTTGGCAGGCTTGTTACTTGAATTCTAAACGGTTCAATTTACTTCAAAACATTTCTTTTGTCATTGCAATTGCAAAAGTTACGTTTCTTTTCTTATTTCTACTATTGCTTTTATTTGACTTAACTTTAACTTCTATTCAAGTTCTTATTTAATCAGGTCAATACCATCATTAATTCTTTAATGATTTACATTATTATTTGCCACTCTAATGGCAAATTTTCTATTCAATACTTGATTTCTTCATTCGTCACAATTTACCCATTTTAATAGCAAACATACAATTTTTGTTGTTTATTTCTTTATATCACTTTGCCTTTTTGATTTATTTATCAAAAGAAACTCATTGACACTTTAACATTTACTGCTCAGTAATATTATTACTTAACAACTTTACAATTAAATCTTTGTTTTCTTATTTCATTACAAAATGGTATTGTTTAATTTAATTATTGCAAAAATCGTCATTTTTACTTATTATTTGCAAACTAGTCATTTTTATGAAAAATTACATTTTTAAATAGCTTAGCTATCAAATGATTATTTTATCTATTTATAAGCATTTAATAGTAAATTTTCTCTTTGATTTCACTTTTTATGGAAAATTACCATTTTGCCCCTGAATTTATATTTTCCTTCACTTTAGTCCTTTTTCACTTTTGCTCATCAATTTTTCATTATATTTTTACATTTTTAGCACTATACTTTCTTTATGCCCCTGATGCAATGTGTCAGGACTCTCAAATAGGATATACGGGATATGTACCCAAAGACCCCACTGATAGAGAAATGACTCTTAAGAGGCCCTTTCTTCAAAAAGTATTGCACTAACACTTTCACTTTTACATTGAAACTATGGAGATCAGAGATCCTACCAATAGCTAAACAAGTCGCCATTACTTGCACCGCGTTATAGGGTGTCCCTATGACTAACCAATTATATCCTGAATAAAAAAATCATCACCTGACTATTGCTAAGGGCAAAAACAATCAATAAATTTTTCAGAATAATTTTCACAATTCAATAATTTAATTTTTTTCTATTTTTTTAAATAATACATTTTTGTCAATCACACTTTTTTTATACTATTGACTATATAATGACTTTTTCTTTTCGATTACTTTTTCGTGAATTATTTTACAATAATTCACTATAAACATGTATTACTCTTTCGATTTTTAACTACTTATTTTCTCAATGTTTTTTTTTCATATTTTGTGAATTATGTCAGGATTATTCACTTTTTTTTCTTTCTTGGTACTTATTGAATTATTTCTTTATAATTTAAAATTTTACTTTTACAGTCATTTTATTTACTTTTTGACTTTTAGCTAATCTCTTACATTTTTCGGTCTGAATTTGCGATTATTCAAAAATTTCAATACTCTTATACAGGTTGTGAATTATTTATAATAATTCACCATTTTATTCGAATTATGAATTATTTTGTAATAATTCAATATATTTATTTTATCCAATGTACTTTTTATTTTCTTGAAATATGTCATTTGACTTTTTTATTTTCTTTACACGGAATATAAATTAATTTACATTAATTCACTAACATTTGCTTGTCTATTGAATTATTTTCCAATAATTCAATATTTTCACTTAAGCATATTCAATATTTATTTTTCAAAAATATTCTGATAAATCACATAAATTCTATAAAAATTTATGTGAACATTATTCTTTAATTATTATCATTTTTACTTATTTTATGAATTATTTTACCATAATTCATCATGTGCATTATATACTTATATTTGTCCTTAACCTTAAAACTTCTTGAATAAATTCAATAAATTTTCTAAAAATTTATAGACAGTATATTTCATGTTTTACCTTATTTTATGACGTAATTTCATTAAATTGCTTAGTATATTCATTCTTTTTCTTTAACAATGGATTTTGGTTCTTAAGGAATTTTTCCTTAAAAATTTATTTTAAGTAAGATTCAATTATATTATATTAAAGGTAATTGCAATATACATATATTTTCTAATTTTTTTTCTAAATTACATATTCAATAAATATTCTAAAAATATTCACATAATATCTATAAATTATTCCACAAAAATTTATACATGCATTATTTCACATATATTATTAAATTAAGGCTTAAATTCACTACAATACTTAACATATAATTTTTTTCTTCCTCAAGAATTTCGGACACTTCACTAAAATTTCCTATAAAATTTTTTTCATACAAATTAAACATTCTTAACACACTTAATTAGGGTCTAATTGCACTATTATACAATTAATTTCAAATTTAATCAATTATACAAATTTTTCCTTAATAAATCCTAAGGAAAATCATTAAATTAAATGGAAAATACTAAAATTTAGTAGTCTCTAACCTCATACTTGCCATTAGCATTGCACAAACTTCATTTTCTTAGCCTCGAACCAATGAAAATCATTTTTCCTCAAAATTATCTTCCATGGGAAAAATTTTTACCTCAATTTTCACCAAGATAAAAATTATTTTAGCTAAAAATAACTTCAAAAATATACTATAGGCACCTAAATCTATCTATAGGTGCCTTAAAATCAAATTAAAAATCAAGATTTCACTTACCTAAAATTGACCTCAATGCCTTTAATCCTTATTTTCCTTAGCTTTTCTCCCTTTAATCTTTGGATTGAACTTGGATCCAGCAACTAGAGAGGCTAAGGAACATTTCTTATGATGGATCAAGGTAAGAAAGTGAAGAACTAAAGAAGAAATTTGTGAAAGAAGAATAAAGCAAGGTTTTGGCCACCCAAAAGAACAGAGAGCTGCTGGACGTGGGATCTTCTGGAACAAAGGAGTAGTTTCTTCCCCTTTATGTACTCCTTTCATTTGGGCTTGGGCTTGGGTTAGGTGTAATGGGCCTAAATTAATTAATCAAGCCCATTAACTACCCAATAACATATTTTAATTCATTTCTTTCACTTTCAAATTTCAAATCACTTCAAAAATCATTTTATAATTTTATCACCTCAAAAATAGGTTGCACGCACATTTTTAGCTCAATTCGAGCCCATTTTAGATTCGGTTCAATTAATTCGGTCCGATCTAAAAATATCGGTATTACAAAAAAATTTACTTTTTATAGCCAAAATAATCTATATATTATTTTAGGCTTAACTTCAAACTTTGATATTTTTCGGAGTCTATTTGCTATTTTTAAATATTTATACAAAATTGAGTCAGTTCCCTAATAATAGAAATTGACTCGCTACTTTTTTTGTATTTTTGAATTTTAGAGGTCCATTTAATCTCGATTTCACTTCAAATTTCAACCACGGACTCACGATAACCAATATTTTTCAATGGTCCAATAAAATATTTTTCACTTACTGGTGTATTTTTTATCCCGAAAAATACTATTCACTATCGGAAAATATTGTTAACTGCTAACCCGGTATTGAGTCCATTACATTTTTTCCCTACTAAAAGAAATTTCATCCTCGAAATTTACTTATAACAAAGAATAGAGGACGCAATATTATTATCTTATCAAAAATTCTTCCTCATTTGATGGTTCCAACGCATGCTTACTTATGAAACCTGCTCGTTCTTGAGCTAACCGATTTCTAAATCGAAAATATTTATCAATCTTACATCACAGGTCGTATCAACCTATGTACAGATTTCTTTTATATCACAAATCAAATCAAATTTTATTAGCTTCTGTATACTCACATATGTCCAACTTGAAGGATCTTGACATTTTTTTCAGATAAATATGCCAAATAAAGTTATCTTCGATAAGACTGATAGCTATCATTATAAGTAAACTCTGCTAAAAATAAGTACTTTTCACAATTATTATCAAATTTACATACACTTCATTGGAACAGTTCTCCTAATATTTAAATTATCCACTCTGACCGACCATCAGTCGAAGGGTGGATCATTATGCTAAAGTGGAGATTATAAAAATCCCACAAATAGCAACACATTCTTTTTGAAACACAGATAGGAAAATGGCAAAATCCATGGCCCATTTGTCTTAATTCCACTATGATATCACATGCATTAAGGCGATCCCGAAGGAACCTGCTTACTCCTCTTTACTTACTTTTCAACTGAGCATACTCATTTCGGAGCCGAACTATATTAACACTTACAGTTCAAATAGCTGCAAATACTATCATTAATTGTTTGTACCTATTCATCGCTTAAATACATGCGCTTGAAAATATTTTATTACCGGCTCTTCTTTCTAAAGCTGAGTACATTAGCCAATGCATTACCTCTCTGGTAGTACCCGGATATATCCAGGAACTTCTCATTTAGTCAGAATTCACATTAACTAATCTCAACAAATGGTTACTTTTTCTTCAATACTGGCAGAACAAAGCCCAAATACTTATCACATTCGGTCGGTGTCTTAGAACACATCAGCATAATACCATTAAAGATAATTATAAACAAGTCCAAATAGGGATAGAAAACCCTATTTATCAAGTCTATGTAGGCAGTCAGCACATTTGGAAATCTGAATGACATGACCAATAACTTATAATGGTCATATCAAAATCGAAAAGTAATCTTGGATATACTATTCCTTTTTACTTTATCACAGTACAATGGTAATCATTTCTTGTTATTAGGTCATTTCTATACTCATCATATCTCCTGTCAGTTTTTCCATACCATGCGGGGTCTAAACAAATGATATGATGCAAATCAGATGCTGTCACACAATGTGAAATGCTATGCAATGAATGGATGATTTAATATATGCAATAGAATACTGACACGTATTCTTATATAATACAGATATCGTAGCCCAACCCAGAACTATGAAACTTCTAATCAAGTACTCACACCCGTAAGGAATCACTGACAGATATATATATATATATAAAGCATCTTAAATGACCTCAACTTATCATCAGAACCATTTCAACTATCAGAAACTTTCTCCGACTATATCACTTCTAATTCGATAACAATTTAAACCATGACATGGAAGTCAGGGTTTCTCTATGTCCTTTACAGTCTGTCTGAACTTTATATACAATTCCTTTCCAAATTTCTAGCATACCCTTTTTATTTCATTCATCAACAGACTAATTCTCATTCACAATGACACATAGGTACTCAGGTCACACTCAAATTCAGTCAACCATTCGTCGTTCTACTTTAGCCTCCATAAGACCTTAAGCAACAACACTTTCATTCTGACTCTCTAATGTCTTTACTATGCAGAATCAATCACTTTACACCTGACAATCTCAGTCAGATGTCAACTTTTCACTTTCAAACATAATAGGGAGCAAGTACACATCAGACTCCTTATCACTTATCCACTGACTTTTGGCATGTATATACATATAAATCTATCACTTAATCTTATCCCACTTCGATCTTAGAACCGCCTAAACCATCGCTCTGATACCACTAAATGTAATGCCCTTAACAGAATAGTTCACTCCTATATGAACTTATGTGATTTTCCTGAATTTTTTTTACATCGATAATCAATCTTATGCAACCACAAGTTATCGAAAATTCAGGCAGTATAACAGCTACCCATTAAAAGACCTCCTAGAAAACAAACAATACACAGCCTCCAAGAGGCACAATAATTAATTTATTATATTCAACAGATACGTAATATTGCATAAATCGCATACCCATCATAATCATTTACTGACATAACAATAATTACTATGCATACAATAACAATCCAAAAGACGGTCAAGTCTTACTATCATTAGCTGAGGATTTACATGCCAAAAATACCTAAAAGTCTAGACAATTCTTTTCTTCAAGCTTTCCTCCACTGTGTACTATGCTCCAGCTCCTCTTTAAAACCTGCACGCAATAAAAACTACATGCTAAACACTATATATATTCAGTGGTGATTACCAATCCTATAATTTTTCAAGTTAAGTATAATTATCATATTTATGCTAATTTTTACGTTAACTAGTCAATTCTTATTTTTTCTTGCCAACATTCTTTTTAATAATTTTGACAGTCTTTTCAGTTTATTAACAACATTTTTGGTAGGTTTGTTACTTGAATTTTAAACAGTTCAATTTACTTCAAAACATTTCTTTTGTCATTGCAATTGCAAAGGTTACGTTTCTTTTCTTACTTCTACTATTGCTTTTATTTGACTTAACTTTAACTTCTTCTATTCAAGTTCCTATTTAATCAGGTTAATACAATCATTAATTCTTTAATGATTTACATTATTATTTGCCACTGTAATGGTAAATTTTCTATTCAATACTTGATTTCTTCATTAGTCACAATTTATCCATTTTAATAGCAAACCTACAGCTTCTGTTGTTTATTTCTTTATATCACTTTGGCCTTTTGATTTATTTATCAAAAGAAACTCATTAACACTTTAACATTTACTGCTCAGTAATATTATTACTTAGCAACTTTGCAATTAAATCTTTGTTTTCTTATTTCATTACAAAATGGTATTGTTTAATTTACTTATTGCCAAAATTGTCATTTTTACTTATTATTTGCAAACTAGTCATTTTTATGAAAAATTACATTTTTAAATAGCTTAGCTATCAAATGATTATTTTATCATTTTATAAGCATTTAATAGTAAATTTTCTCATTGATTTCACTTTGTTGGAAAAATTACCATTTTGCCCCTGAATTTATATTTTCTTTCACTTTAGTCCTTTTTCAATTTTGCTCATCAATTTTTCATTATCTTTTTACATTTTTCGCACTATACTTTCTTTGTGCTCCTAATGCAATATGTAAGGACTCTCAAATAAGATATACGGGATATGAATCCAAAGGCCCTACTGATAGAGAAATGACCTTCAAGGGGCATTTTCTCCAAAAAGCACTGCACTAATACTTTCACTTTTACATTGAAACTATGGAGATCAGAGATCCTATCCATAGTAAAGCAAGTCATCATAACTTGCACCGCGGTATAGGGTGTCCCTATGGCTACCCAATTATATCCTGAATAAGAAAATCACTACCTGGCTATTGCTAAGGGCAAAAACAATCAATAAAATTTTCAGAATAATTTTCACACTTCAATAATTTAATTTTTTTTATTTTCTTTAAACAATACATTTTTGTCAATCACACTTTTTTTTACTATATAATAATTTTTTTCGATTACTTTTTCGTGAATTATTTTACAATAATTCACTATAAACATTTATTACTCTTTCGATTTTTAATTACTTATTTTCTCAATATTTTTTTTCATATTTTGTGAATAATGTGAGGATTATTCACTCTTTTTCTTTCTTGATACTTATTTAATTATTTCTTTATAATTCAAAAATTTACCTTTACAGTCATTTTATTTACTTTTTGACTTTTAGCTAATCTCTTATTTTTTTCGGTCTGAATTTACGATTATTCAAAAATTTCAATACTTTTATACAGGTTGTGAATTATTTATAATAATTCACCATGTTATTTGAATTATGAATTATTTTGTAATAATTCAATATATTTATTTTATCAAATGTACTTTTTATTTTCTTGAAATCTGTCATTTGACTTTTTCTTTTTTTTTTTTATACGGAATATAAATTAATTTACATTATTTCACTAACTTTTACTTGTCTATTGAATTATTTTCCAATGATTCAATAGTTTTACATAAGCATATTCAATATTTATTTTTCAAAAATATTTTGATAAATCACATAAATTCTATAAAAATTTATGCGAACATTATTCTTTAATTATTATCATTTTTACTTATTTTATGAATTATTTTACCATAATTCATCATGTGCATTATATACTTATATTTGTCCTTAACCTTAAAAATTCTTGAATAAATTCTATAAATTTTTTAAAAATTCATAAACATTATATTTCATGTTGTACCTTATTTTATGGCTTAATTTCATTAAATTGCTTAGATACTCATTCTTTTTCTTTAACAATGGATTTTGGCTCTTAAGGAATTTTTCCTTAAAAATTTATTTCAATTTAATTAAGCTTATATTTAAGCTTAAGTAAGATTCAATTATATTATATTAAAGGTAATTGCAATATACATATATTTTTTCAAATTTTTATCTTGATTGCATGTTCAATAAATATTCTAAAAATATTCACATAATATCTATAAATTTCACAAAAAATTATACATGCATTATTTCACATATATTATTAAATTAATGCTTAAATTCACTAAAATACTTAACATACAATTTTTTTTCTTCCACTTCACTAAAATTTCCTATAAAAATTTTTTTCATGCAAATTAAACATTCTTAACACACTTAATTAGGGTCTAATTGCACTATTATATAATTAATTTCAAATTTAATCAATTATACAAATTTTTCCTTAATAAATCCTAAGGAAAATCATTAAATTAAATGGAAAATACTAAGATTTAGTAGCACTAACCTCATACTTGCCATTATCCTTGCACAAACTTCATTTTCTTAGCCTTGAACCTATGAAAACCATTTTTCCTCAAAATTATCTTCCATGGCCAAAATTTTCACCTCAATTTTCACCAAGATAAACATCATTTTGGCTCAAAATAACCTCAAAAATATTCTCTAGGCACCTAAATCTATCTATAGGTGCCTTGAAATCAAATTAAAAATCAAGATTTCACTTACCTAAAATTGACCTCCATGCCTTTAATCCTTGTTTTTCTTAGCTTTTCTCCCTTTAATCTTTGGTTTGAACTTGGATCCAGCAACTAGAGAGATTAAGGAACATTTCTTATGCTTGGATCAAGGTAAGAAAGTGAAGAACTAAAGAAAAAATTTGTGAAAGAAGAAGAAAGCAATGTTTTGGCCACCCAAAAGAAGAGAGAGCTGTTGGACATGAGATCTTTTGGAACAAATGAGTGGTTTCTTCCCATTTATGTACTCCATTCATTTGGGCTTGGGCTTGGGCTTAATGAGACTAGATTAATTATCAAGCCCATTAACTATCCAATAACACATTTTAATTCATTTCTTTCACTTCCAAATTTCAAATCACTTTAAAAATAATTCTATAATTTTTATCACCTCAAAAATATGTTGCACGAAAATTTTCAGCTCAATCAGAGCTCATTTTCAATCCAGTTCAATTAAATCGGTCCGGTCTAAAAATACCGGTATTATAGAAAATTTTACTTTTTATAGCCAAAATAATCTATATATTATTTTAGGCTTAATTGCAATTTTTGATAATTTTCGAAATCCGTTTGCTATTTTTAAATATTTATACAAAGTTGAGTCAGTTTTCTAATAATAGAAATTGATTGGCTACCTTTTTCATATTTTTTGACTTTTGGAGGTTCATTTGATCTCGATTTCACTTCAAATTTCAACAACGGACTCACCATTGCCAATATTTTTTTATGGTTCAATAAAATATTTTTCACTTTCGGGTGTACTTTTTAGCTCGGAAAATACTATTTACTATCGAAAAATATTATTTACGGCTAACCTAGTATTGAGGCCATTACAAATTAAGTCAGATCCTACCAGTTTTTTTCGTTCAGTTTCGTTCAACACAAGGGAGTTCTGCATTTTCTTCCATACAAAGCTTCAAAAGAAGCAATCTTTATACTAGACTGGTAGTTGTTGTAGACAAACTCTATAAAAGACAAGTACTTTTTTCAATTATTACCAAACTCTAACACACAACATCGCAACATATCTTTTAGAATCTAAATCATTCACTCAAACTGGCCATCTGTCTGAGGATGAAATGTTATGCTAAAATAAAGCCTTGTGTCAAGAACTTCTTGCCAACTTTTTTAGAAATGGAAAGTAAATCTCGGATACCTATCAGAAATAATGGATGATGGCACTCCATACAATCTCACTACTTTATTGATGTAGATTTTTGCCAGCTTGGTCAAGGGATAAGCCATCCATACTAGCAAAAAATTAGCATATTTGATGAGTCTGTTGATGATCATCCATATGGCATCATGCTTCATTTGAGTGATAGATAATCTTGAGATAAAATCCATAGTTACCCTATCCCATTTCCACTCAGATATTAAAATGGGATGAAGCAATCTCGAAGGAACCTGATACTCTGCCTTAACTTGCTAACATATCAAACATTTACTCACAAACTCTATCACATCCCGCTTCATACCTGGCCACCAATAGTAACCTTTTAAATCCTGATACAATTTGTTACCTCCAGGATGTATGGCATAACTGCTATGGTATGCTTCGGTAAGGATGTTTTTCTTCAATTCCTCTTGATTCGGAACTCAAAGTCTTTTCTTGTAGCGAAGGCTTCCATCCACATTCAAGGAGTAATCTCCTTCACTTCTATCTTTCAACTTTTCATGATAATCAACAGTCGATCATCCTCCTTCTGGGCTATTTTCACTTGATGCACAAAGTCAGACTTCACTTGCATTTTAGCTAATAAAGCTCCATCCGGTGCCAGATTCAAATTGACATTCATAGTCCGAAGAGCTATAAACATTATTATCAGTCAACTACGCTTATCAATCACTTATACATATTCATTTAAAAATATTTACATTATCTGACATGAATTTTCTGCTTAGTGCATTAGCTACTACAGTAGCTTTCCCTGGATGGTAATCGATAAAGTAGTTATAGTCTTTAATTAACTCCAACCAGTGCCTCTGTCTGAGGTTGAGTTCTCTCTGAGTAAGCAAACACTTTAAGTTTTTGTGATCTGAATAAATATAACATCTTTCTCTATACAAATAATGCCTCCAAATCTTCAGTGCAAAAATAATAGCTGCTAGCTCCAGAGCATGAGTAGGATAGTTCTTCTCATGAGTCTTGAGCTGTCGAGAGGCATAAGCAATCACCTTGCCTTTCTACATTAGAGTACAACCTAAACCATTTATGAAGGCATCACTGTAGATCACAAAATCTTTGTTTAACTCAAGTTGTGTAAGAATAGAAGCTTTTGTCAGCATACTTTTAAGTTTCTCAAAATATTCTTGGCATCTGTCAGTCCATACAAACTTAGTATGCTTCTGTAGCAGTTGAGTCATACGAACTGTAATGGTGGAGAAGCCCTTTATAAAACTCATATAGTACTCGGCTAATTCCAGAAAAATCTTCACTTCTGTAACATTTTTAGGTGGCTTCCACTAAAGAATCGCATCGACCTTTGAAGAATCCACCTTTATGCCCTCTACAGAAATAACATAACCCAAGAAGGATACTTTATTCAGCCAAAAGTCACATTTGTTGAACTTAGCATACAATTGCTTTTTTCTCAGTGTCTGCAGAATAATTCTCAAATGCTGGTCATGCTCTTCCGGTGTTTTGGAATACACCAAGATGTTGATGAAGACCACTATAAACTGATCCAAATAAGGGTGAAAAATCATGTTCATCAAGTTCATAAAGGCGGCCGGTGTATTTGTAAACCCAAATGGCATGATCAAGAACTCATAATGGCTATACCTAGTGCGAAATGCAATCTTAGGCACATATGTGTTTTTCACTCCCATCTAATAGTAACCCGACCTCAAGTCAATCTTTGAGAATACATTCGCTCCCTTCAGCTGATCAAATAAGTCTTCAATGCGAGAAAAGGAGTATTTGTTCTTTATGGTTACCTTGTTCAGTTGTCTATAGTCAATGCACAACTTAAGTGTTCAGTCTTTCTTCTTTACAAATAGGACTGATGCTCCCTAGGAAGAAACACTAGGTCTGATAAACCCCTTGTCAAGCAATTTCTGTAGCTAAACCTTCAATTCTTTTAATTTCGTAGGTTCCATTCTGTAAGGAGTAATAGAGATAGGAGCAGTGCCTGGAGCAACATTAATGAAGAATTTCACTTTTTTATCAGGTGGTAAGCCCGGCAACTCCTCAGGGAATATATCAGGGAACTCTCTAACAATAGGCACTTCTGACACCCTTGGCCTATCTCTCTTTGCTTTCATTGCATAACATATGTAAGCTATGCACCATTTTTTATCAATCTTTTAACAACAGTAGCAGATATCACATCAGATAAGAAGTCGGCTCTCACACCAACTATGATTTCCTAAACTTCTTCAAGCTTTAAAGTGATCCTCTTTCTTTTGCAATCAACAATAGCTTGGCAGGTGGACAACCAATCCATCCCCAAAATTACATTGAACTCGCGAAAGACCAACTCAATCAGATTTGCCAGGAATACATGATCCCGGGCATAATAAGACACTATCTATAGACTTTACTCACCACTATACTATGCCTTAAAGGATTACTCACCAAGATATCATGGTCCAAGCCTACCTCTTTCATCTCTTTATCCCGTGCTAAATCAAAGCTAATGTAGGAATGAGTAGAACCAGGATCTATCAAAGCATGTATTGAATCAGATAACAGGAGAAATTTATCTACTATCATATTTGGAGCATCTTCTTCCTCTCTGGCTTTGACAACATAAGTCTGGCCTGCCGCTTACCTTTGTCTGTGGGATGCCTGCCCAGCTGGCCTAAAAACTGAAGTGATAGGGGCCACTCCCCTACCATGACCTCTCAGTGTAGAGGACCCAGTACCTGTCGCTGGAGAAGTGGCTGAAGTAGTCTGCGCTACTGGACAATCTCTGATCTGGTGATCTTTGCACCCACACCTAAAGCATGCTCCAGTCAGATATCTACTCTCCCCTAGGATGAATCTTGCCACAATGGTCACAGGCTACTCCTGTTCTACTGTCTCTATCTCGAGATGTACTGGCTACTTGTAATGGCCTCAACATCGGGTTAGCCGTGAATAGTACTTTCCGGCAGTGAATAGGGTTTTTCGGGCCCGAAAGGACACCCGAAATTCGAAAATATTTTATTTGACCATTGGGAAGTCTTGGTCACGGTGACCTCGGGGTTGAAATTTGAAGTGAAATTAAGGTTATTTGGGCCTCGAAAAGTTAAAAATACGAAAAAGGTACCGGGTCGGTTTTGGTTTGACCAAACTTTGACCTAATTTTAAAAATAGTAAATGGACTTCAAAAATTGATAAATTTTACAGTTATTCATGAAATTTCATGAAGAATATTTTGGTAAAAATAAATAAGTGTTTCGGTGATTTTGACAGTTTTTGAATCGGACCGACCGGTTTGAATCGGACCGGTAACAGACTCTGATTGAGCCGAAATTTATGTACAAGCTATTTTTGAGGAAATAACACTAATGGCATAATTTTTGAAGTGATTTGATGTATAGAAGAGTGAGAATTGGCTTGGGCCTTATATATATATATATATATATATATATATATATATATATATATATATATATATATATATAGGATTTGGGTCAAAAGTGTAATAAGGGAAAGAATGAAAGAAGAAAGAAAAAAAAAAAGAGAAAGGAGATCGGGAACGGGAGGAGCGGAAGGAGGAAAGGGCAGGTGGAGGCGCTGCCGCCGGCCAGCAGGCTTGCGCCGGTGACCGGCGCGGCTGCCACCCCTTCCCCGACCTTTCCTCTCCTTCCGGTGACCGTTGGATCGGCGTGAAAGAGGCGGATCTCTCTCCGTCGGCCGGGATGCTTTTCTTCAATTTCCGGCGACATACGGCGGCTGACGGCGACACGGTGACCACCGGGCGACTCCTCTCGGCAAGACGCATCGACCGGTGGCAACCGATCGTCCCCAATCGCCAGCGTTGAGCAGATCGGGAACGGTGGTTCCCGGCGGTTCCTGTGGTTTTTTCGGCGAAACGAAGCCACATTGGAGCGCGTGAAGGCCACCAATGGACTTCTGGTGATGCCGGCTACAAGTGAGGAGTGTCGGTGCAGTCTCCGGTGAGGCTCCGGCCACGCGCCGGCGAGGCTCCGGCGAGACTCCGGTGACCAAAAAAATGAAATTTTCGACACCGACGGGTATGTGACTATAAAATCCTTCAATTTTCCCTAATCTTACTGAATTTTGCCTTTAATTGTAATTAGAGAAAAGTATTGAAGTTAATATGAATTATTTGAATTAATGTGTAATTGTTTAATTAGATGTTAAATTAAGCTTAATTTTATATGTAATCTAAGTTAAGAAAATTATTGGTATTATTTGAATATTTGTGAAATATGTATTGTATGTTAATAATTAATAAAATTAAGGAATTTTATTAATTATGCCTTAAATTGATAATAAGTATAAAATTGGAAATATCCATAATTTTTAGGAAAAATATGGAAATTTATTAGAGAATTATAAGTCCAAAATTGGAATGTATGTTATAAGAAAATAATGAATTATTGTTAAATAATTCATAAGACATACATGATTAATTAATATAATTAATTAATGTAATAAGTGAAAAAGGCTAATAAAAGTAAAATAATATGTTAAATTCATGAAATTTAAATGAATAATAATAAGAATAATTCTGAAATAATTATTGAATTATTGACAAATAATTCAATAAATAAGCCCAAAATAGTAGAGTAAGATAAATTAATTTATGTTCCTTACAATAAAATGAAGGAAGATGACAGGTCAAATGATGAACTAAGAAAGTAAAAAAAAAATATAGTACATGTAATGATAAAATGTTACTAAAATGTTCTTAAATTCAAATAAATGAGTGAATTATTACTAAATAATTCACAACCCGTATAAATATTACAAATTCCGAATAAAAGTTAAAAAGTTATAAATTAAAGGTTTGACTAATTTATCACATAAATTAGTCATAAAAAGGTTAATTACTGAATTATTGCAAATAAGTTACAATAGTCAACACAATAAGAAATTCTGCACTGTAATGCTATAATTTATAAAACGTATGAAAAGATTGAAAAGTTAAAGTACAAATGCGACTAATTTATCAAAATAAATTAGTCAATATAAAAGTATTAAAAGACTAGATTATTATAAAATGGATCAGTATTAATGGCGTATCCGAATGACTCAGATTTCAGATAAAAGTAAAATGAATGCAATTACATAAAAAGAATGAAAGAAATGTGAATTATAAATGTTTATAATTCATAAGTGTATAAAAGGGCTAAAAAGTGACTTAAAGAGCATAATATGAAAAGAAAGTGAAGCAATAAAAGAGAAAATCTTTAAGTGATCAAAAGCACTGAAAAGAGTGTAACTGACCCAAAAATGTAAGAATTTATAAGAAAGAAAATAAAACGTTCGGAAAGGTTAAAAAGTACTAAAAAGATGTGAATGTTTGTAATGTGTCGCAAAAGTGCACACATTACTTGAAAAGAATTTAAATGATGTTGTACAGAAATTAAAAGTGTAAAAAGAAAACGTTTAACAGCTTAATGTAATGTTTTATGCCCTTAGCAAATGTCTGGCAGTAAAACTTAGTTCAGGATATAATTGGCTAGCCATAGGGATTACTGTACCGCGGTGCAAGTCATGGCGACTTGCTTTACTATGGACGGATCGTTGATCTCCATAGTATATATATATCATACGTACTGTCATATGTTCATATGTTGTGAGAGATGACTTTTAGAGGTTATTTCTCATTTTATTGTGGCCCTGTGGGGTCCACGTCCCGCATATCCGGTCTGAAGGTTTTCTGCTGGGTCTGTACTGTACTAGGGGCGTACTGGAAATGAACAAATCAATATTGTTTAAATGAAAGGAATATGAAAAGTCATAAACGCAAAAGACTTCTTTAAAAAGGAAGGAACTGTTTTAAAAAGAAAAAGAAAATGTTTTATAAGAATTAAACCATAAATGATCATTAATTGCATAATTATAAAGAAAGTGAAAGTTAAAAGAATGAAAAGGAAGTTATAAGTGAAGATTAAAACTGAAAAAGGACCTAAGTGAAAAGAATTAGAAGTTTAGGGGTAAAAAGAGCAATTTGAATAAGAAAACGTATAATAAGGGTAAAATAGTAATTTGGCAACTTAAAGATTCCAAAAATGACCTTTTTAAACAAAAGGACCAAAAGCGTAATTTTACGCTAAAAGGTCAAAACAAGGTAAAATGAATAGTTTACAAGTATTTTGAACATGAGTAAGTGTAAAAAGAATAATATGAAGATTTATATGTAAAATATACATTTTAAAAGTAGTTGAATATGATTAATGTAAAAAGAATGAAATAAAGATCCATAAGTAAAAGTTAAAGTAATTAAGAAACTGTGAAAGTACAAGTTAAGCCAAGTAAGAATCATAAGAAATAAAATTAAAGCTAGAGTTAAAGTAAAGAAGATCGTATAAGTAAAAGATAATATGAAGTTAATGAACTTAAAGAACTAATGTTAAGTCAAGTTACATGAAATAAGAAAGGTATTGTCTTTAAAGACGAAATTATGCTTAATTGGGAAATTCTTGGATTTATAGTCACCACTGAGCATATCTAGTGCTCAGCACGTAGTGTTTACTGCATGCAGGTTACAAGGTGTTCAGGGAGCACAGAGCAGTGAAGCTTATTACACGAAGAATCAGGGCAAGAAGATGAAGTTATTGTATCTTTGTTTTTGTAAGCGTGGCATGTATATACTTAGTTAGTGATAATATAGAAATGATATGTAATTGAGATAAGTTTTTAATATGTTAAAGACTGTTCATATGAGAATTGTCAGATGTGAATTGTAAATGATGAATATGGATTGAATGGATTGTTCTATTGTTATATGATTATTGTTTATATGAATTGTGATGCCTCTGAGAGGCTGTACTTGTTTGGATTTTTCAGGAGGCTAGAAAGTACTAGCCGTTATGCTGCTGGAATTTCGAAAAAAATAATAATGGTATGAAATTGGATTCAGTATTAGGTTGTGATTAATAAGTTAAGCAAAAAAAATAAAAATAAAAAAATAAAAAAAAAATCACTGTTACGGTTAAGTTAACATCGGAAAAGACTGTTCATAGAAGGGTGTGACACTACTGGAGCGATTAGAGCTCTGCCATGTGGTGCACTACTCTAACCTCGGCCTGCTGGAACTGATGGATGGCCCTGAGATGCTGAAGATCTCTTAGACTTCTTATCTTATCCTTCCTTGCCATTGGACTACCCCTATTTCCTCTTTTGCAGGAACCAGGACTGTCTGTCAGCCTGCTCTGCCTGAATAGTTTCTAATTTGATTGCTATCTCAACCATAGCTCTTAATTTGGGGTGCTTCTGGATCCCAATGATCTGTCTAAGCTCTGTATGCAGTCTTCTCTCAAATATCTGACATAGCTTTTCATCTGTGGATTAGCTCTCATCCAGGTAAGCACTAAGGCGCTCAAACTCGTGCTCATATTTAACTACTAATTTATTTCCCTGCTTAAGCCTCCAAAAGGTATCGTGTATCGTTACTTTATACTAAGATCCAATATATTTTTGCTCAAACCGAGACACAAAAAATTTTCAACTCAACTGATCTACTGGGGGATGTCTCCTGACAGAATCCCACCAAATAAAGGCTGATCCTTGAAGCAATGCCACTATGCCCTCAAGCTTTTCTTCTGCTAATCTATTTGTAATTTCAAATAATCTTTTTATTTTGAACAACCAATCTTCTGCCTGTGTTGGTGTCAGAGGGTCTCATCCAAAAAAGTCCTCAGCTCCAATCCTTTTTAACTACTCCAGAATAGGCTTTCATCTAGGTGGAGCTGGCTGAACCTGTGCAGCTGCCTGTGAGGACTGAGCCTGACCTACCTACAACCACTGCTGAATATAATCGACCATTAAATTAAGGAAGTCCAACTGTGGGGGTGGAGATGAAGCTGCTGGAGAAGAAGCCTGCTGCTATGGGGCCTCCTGCTAACCAGTACCTATAGATGCCTCACTCTCACCGATCCCCACCTATCTATCTTGATCAAAAGATATCTTTGCACCATAGAATAAAAAGGAGCAAGTACACATTAGATTCCAAAACTATCTTTTTACTGATAATTGGCGTGTATATATAGACAAATCATTCACTTAATTTCCACTCCGATCTTAGAACCACTTAAACCATTGCTCTGATAGCACAAAATGTAACACTCTAACTATAATAGTCTTACATATTTAAGTGATTAGCCTGAATTTTTTTTTTCTTTTCTTAACTTAAAAATCCTATTCTTAACCATATAATTCCTTAATAAATAATGCTTATCTATTATTCATGTTATAAGTTCAACCAGTCGCTGATCTATAACTGTCCAAAATTTACTATTCATTTAGCAAAAATTCGGCAATATAACAGCTATAAACTTAACTAGTCCCTTGAAACATAGGCAATTTTCACAGCCCCTCAGGGGCACAACAGTTCAAAATAATATATACATCTCATCCACATAACTCAATTTCATTCCGATCATACACAGATCATCCACACTAGTCAACCACATATTTACATATATACAGTCATGTACTAATATAGATCAATTCTTTTACTTTAACTATTACAAAATTATACATGCCAATACAAAAATCATTCATATTCCTTTAAAATTCTTCATCTCATATGTACTACTGCTCCAGATCATCTGTACCTGCACGCAGTAAATTTTACGTGCTGAGCATTAAATATATTCAATGGTGATTAACAATCGTAGTATTTTTAAACATACATAATTACACTAATTATGCAAAATTTTTAATTTTTCTTATTAAAAGCACTTTTCACTATTTTTAGCAGTTTTTTCAATTCAATACTAAAACTTTGGTAAACTTTTCATTTTAGTCCTTAATTTTTTATTTTATTACAAAAATGCTATTTTTACATATTAATTACAAAATTGCCATTACTTTTCTTATTTTCACCTTTTAATTAACTTTTGGCATATAAAATAATTAATCGATCTTTGTTTTATCATTTTATGCAAAATTATATTTTAGTGCCTATACTTTACAAACATTTATTTTTGAACTATTTGATCACTAAATTACTATTTTGCTATTTATAATAATTTCTTAATTACTACTCATTAAGTGCAAGTTTTGAAAAAATTACTATTTTACCCTTAAACTTTTTATTTTTTTTCAATTAGGTCCTTTTGCACTTTTAACTTCATTTTTAGCTTTTTTTTATGCTTTTAACTTATTATTATTATTATGTCCCTAATACAATCCCGACAGAAATTTCAGATCGGATATATGAGATGTGGATCCTACAGAACAACAATACAGACTAAGAAATGATGCCAAATGACCATTTCTCATAGAACAGATAACAGAGCAGACAGATACTATGAAAAATTAGTGATCCTACCATAGCAAAACAAGCTGTCATAACTTTTACCATGATATAAGTGTCCTTATGGCTAGCCAATTATATCATGAACTAGATTTTAACTGCCTAACTATTGCTAATGGCAAAAATTCATATATGTTCAAATTATTTTTCATAGTTTCAATTACTTTTTCAATTCAGTACATTATCAGTTAACTTTTTAGTACTTTTTTGCACAGTTTGTGAATTATTTCATAATAATTCACCATTTTTCACTTGTTTAATGAATTATTTCACAATAATTTAACAATTTTTTTTGTACATAAATAAATTTCTTCTAAAAAATATTCAATTAATTTTCATAAATTTTATAAAAATTTATGGACATATTATTTCATTTTTATAATTATTTTATGGCTTAATTTCATCAAATTATCCAAAATACACATTACTTCCCCTAAGGTAACCATTTAGCCTACATGAAAAGTCCACTATACATATTCCTTTAAATTAAATTAAGCTTCCTAATAGGCTTATTCAAGATCCAATTTCAATATTCTAGTGTCAATTTCAATTTTACACATTATTCCTAAATTTTTCCTAAATTACATAAAGAAAAATCATGCAAAAATTAAGAAAAATAGAAGAATTTATTAGTTATTAATCAAAGGATAGAGGCTTAAATAATACTCTAGAGAGACAGAACTTTCTTTCTTATGCTTGGATTTAGTGAGAATTCAGAGTAAGATGGAAGAAATTTGAGAGGGAGATGGAGGAGATGAGTTCGGTCAAGGAAGAGGGAGATGAAGGCTATAGAAAAATCTGATTTCTCACAAATTTTTTTGCCCCTTAAGTGTCTCTTAGATGGGCTTGGGCTTGAGCCAATTAATGGGCTTAAATCCAGATTAACCTAAATCCATTAATTACATAATAAGCAATTCTAATTATTTTCTCCCACTTTTCAAATTTAAATCACCCCAAATTTAATTACATCACTCTTATCACTTCAAAAATAGGCTGTACATAAAATTTCAGCCCAATCGAAATCAGTTACTGGTTCGGTTCAATTAGATCAATCCGATTCAACCAATACCGGTGTTACCGAAAAATTTACTTTTTGCAACCAAAATATTTTACACATTATTTAAGGTAAATTTGCAAATTTTGGCAATTTTTAGACTTTATTTGCTATTTTTAATGGCTTGGTCAAACCTTGATCAACTAATTAACCTAAAATGAAACAGTTTCGTTTTTCGTATTTTCGACTTTTGGAGGCCTATTTAATCTCAAATTCACTTCAAATTTCAACTTCAGACTACTCGTGACCAATATTTTTCGATAGTAAAATAAAATATCTTTTACTCCCGAGTGTACTTTTCAGTCCGGAAGCACTATTCATTATCGGAAAATATTATTCATGGCTAACCCGACATTGGAGCCATTACAAATACACTTGATACATTTAGATACATAGCATTAATACACTCAATAAAACATACAATCATATTACTATCTCATGTTATTCATATTCAAATATACTAGAGATACAGTATAACATGTTAATCATTCATCTAATAACATATAATATTGCTAATATAACTATTTATATTCATTTATGTTCATTAACTATACCGATTTTTATGCGTTAAAGCTTAGTATTTAACTTTACTTCATTAATTCATTATACTTTACACTCATTTTATATCACTTATTACTCTTGTTTTTACACTTAAAATACTTTAAAAGTGTTTAGGGAGGCTTAAGTATGCTTTGGTGATAAAGATTCGAGACATTCCAAATTGCAAATGCTTTGTGGTAGACTTCGAAGATTAACACAATTATACAAATCCAAAATTTTAACCTTTGGGTTTTTGGAGAAGTCTGGAAGTCTGCTTAACATCCTAGCTCCCCATAGACTAATAATTCTCAGATTCCCAAGTTCCTATGTTGAAGTGAGAGACAAAAGAAGAAGAATCAAAAGAAGAAGAAGAAGAATATATTAAGGTTCTAATATATAGAAAAGCAATTGTAAATACGGCTTACCTGAACTCCACTCCATAGTTCTTCAAGTTCACTATAAGGCATATGAAGTTCAACTAGATTTTATGGAAAAGAATTGGATGGCAAAGATTTCAACGGGCTTTCATCCCATTGGAGAAGCCTTAATCCAGGAGGAAGACAGATAAGCCTTCCTGTTTTTACTTTTGAGTCCTGGCCATGATGAATTGTGAAACTTAAGGTACCTGATGAATTATGCAGTCTGAGACAATTAAAATAGTGAATGCATTAACTTTTATCTCCTGTAAAAGCTACATTTCTTATTAAATTGAAACGATGGAAAACAAAAAGGTTGAAAGCATTTGCTTCTTGCCTCATCATTAGTCAAAAGGTCGCGAATATCCTCATGACATTTGTTGCAGCAAGTAATATCCTCGGCCATTTGTTGCAGCAAGTCATGCATGCGTAACCAGTTTCCAGTAATTGATACGAGAGATTTATCACAGACTTTTGATCCCAATTTTCGAACCAGCCATGTCTAGCATTCTCAAAACATAATCATCATCTTCCCAATTAAAGAAACATGCAATAAAAAGAAATATTTCCTTCTCTATTTCATCCAGCCCATCATAAGTTACTCTCAAAATTTTCCCGATTTTGTTGTTAGGCATATCCTTCAAGTTTTTTTATTTCGTCTTCCCACTCTTCTACACTTCTGGAGTATAATTTTGAACCTAAAACTTTAAGAGCCATCGGATTTCCTTGAGCGTAATTCACCACCCTTCCTGACAGTGTCGCGTAGTCTTGCTTTGGAGTACTTTGATTAAAAGCATGCATGCAAAATAGATGAAGAGCCTCATTGTTATCCAAAGCTTCAACTTCAAATATTTCAGCTTTTAAAACCTTAAGCAGTTGTTTATCTCTACTTGTGATAATCACTACACTGCCATGTCCAAAAATATTAGGTTTTCCTATCGAATTTTCTATTTGCATTATATCATCAACATCGTCAAAAACAATACAAACTTTTCTTCTTCTAAGCCCTTTCACAATGGAAGGTGACAACATTGTGCAGTTGGCTCTATTTGCAATTGTTGGTCCAAATATGGCACAAAGAATTTCATTCTGCACACTATTTAATTCGCCATTTTCACATCTTTCCCTAACATTTTCAACAAAGCATTGAAATGTAAAATGACTTTTAATTCGATGGTATACTTTCTTGGCAAGAGTTGACTTGCCTATGCCTCCCATTCCCCAAATACCTACAATCTGCACTTTTGAGGAACTAAGACATAATAATGACTCAACACACTTGATTCGATAATCAATCCCAACTAACTCTTCACAATTATCAGAATTACTATGATGATCCAGACAGAATAGTTTTTCCAAAGTATGGTTGATAATCTCGTCAATTAACTTGGAGTCCGGCCTATATTCACACATAAAAGGAAAAAATAATTAACCACCTGACACATGTAATGAATAGTTGACAGTAGAAAACTTTAGTTTATATATGTAATAATAATGAAATTTTAGGAATAATCAGTAGATCCTCCTTAAAATAAATTAGGCCTAGCCATAAGAGTCAGATCAAGAAATCATTTTCAGAAATTTCAGTCCATGTTGCCCAACCAGACCAAAAAAAAAATCTACATAGCTTCGTGTAGTAATTTAAATATATGTTTTTCTTTTTCACTCTTCTAAATTTTGATATTATTTCAACATTAACAAACTTTATTTTTGTTTCAATTCCTTTGAGGCTAAGAGATTTTCAAATCTGAGATGTGATGAAAGCTAAAAAAAAAAAAAAAAGAAACAAAAGAAATTACTTACTTGGTGGGATGGGAAACCAACCCAGACAACTCAGATATTTCCTTTATAGCATAAGACCAAGTCTCCACCTTGTCTAAACAATCTTTAAAATCATTTGCATGCTGGGTAATTGCAGCACCAAAATTCCCTCTGAGCTCTTGAACATCTGTCGGATCTACACGGTAAAAGACCGGTATCACAGTTTGCTGCATATTGTTCTTGCACTCCACTATTTTAACCAGTTCATCCAAACACCATGGTGAATATGCATATTTTTCCGAGAAAATGACAACTGAAATGTATGAATCTTCTATTGTGGCCAAGAGGGAAGATGTGATCTCTTCTCCTCTTTCAAGATCTTCATCCACAAACGTAATAATTCCGTTCCGATCAAAAGCATCTTGGAGATGGCTTAAAAGAGTATAGCGAATGTCTGCACCTCTAAAACTAACGAACACGTCATATGTCTTCGCCATGAAAGAAGAAGAAGAAGAAGTCATAGCAGGAAATAGACTACAGAGATGAAGAAAATGGAGAGGAATTTTAAAGCAGAACACCGAAGACTTCCACTAAGTCTTCCACTGTCAAAGAAAACGGAGAGGAACTTCAACGAATTGTATAAAGAATTTTCCCACTATCAAACTCGCTTTTATTTTCACAATAAACTTGCTTTTTAATTTTATTTTAGGCGTCCCGAATGATAAAAATATCTTCATTCTCTAAAAAAGCAGGGAGTGACAGGACAATTGAGAGAGGACAAGCTCTGTTTTCTTCATTTTCATTATTGAGAATAGAAGGCAGAAAAAGCAAGGAATCTCTAGGCTATACTTCAACTTTGCTTCTGGGTTAATTAGGTAAATGGACTTTACTAAATTAACATGCCATTAGAAAAAATATATTTTTTAATTTGATCAATATACTCTCGAATGTCTTAACCATACATTTGAATCGAGGATGGTTATTGTTTTTGCTACTTCTACCACCAGCCATCATAGCATGAATAAAATTACTCATTAATTAGGTTCTAAAAACAAAAACATTAGCAGATGTTTTTTACCATATGCTTAAATGTTGTATTCACTTTTGGTTAAACCGAATACAATGTATTTCATTTTTTTTTTTTCAACTTATTAATGGAATGAATTTATATTTTCTTCTTAATATGTATATTACAGTGTAATCAATTTCGACAATTTATATTTTTTTTCTTTATATGATATTCAGTTTGATGGGATTTTCTGGTAAAATTTTTTTTGTAATAAAAATTTGCAATTTCAATTGATGGTGAATTTGTTTAGTTAGCTTTATATAGTAGGGGTCTATTTAAAATGTAGATGAGGGATTAAAGGAATATTTGTGATTATTACTATAGAAATTGCAAATTAATTTAACTTATTAAAGTCCAACTAAAAAAATTCCATACATTTCAGACGCCACAAACACTTTGAATTGTTTCATTGTTCATATATTTTATCGAAGTGCATAGCCAAATTCCTGAAAATGACTGGAAAATTCAGTAATTAATATTAAAAAAAAAACCGGGTAGTTAACCAGTTAAGAAAATAATAGAGATAATATTGATCATTTCAATCAAATTTGCCACTAATTTAAAATCCTACCTCATGTAGTGTAAATTTATAATTGTTTGTTTCTATTTTATCCAATCTGAATGCACTGCATTCATTCCTTCAAAAAAAAAAAAGAAGATACACTGCATTTATTTTTATCTAAATTAAATACATTTAATTTACTTTTATCTAAATTTAATATATTATATTTACTTTTGCCAAAAAAATGAACTGGATTCATTTTTATTAAACTGAATATACTGTTTTTACTTTTACCGAAACTGAATAAATTGTATTCAATTATCCAAATCAAATTCAAATTCAATCTTATTTTAATTGAAATTGAATTTGTAAACTTAATTTCAATTGGATTTAATCAACTAATTCGATTTTAATTAAATACTGCAATAACTTGTTCCAAATAAAAATGAGTTGAACATATATATATATATATATATATATATATATATATATATATATATATATATATATATATATATATATATATATATATATATATATATATATATATATATATATATATATATATAGTCAATTGCACATAAAAAAAATTGAACTAATATACTTTGATTATCACTAATACAATATGAATTTAATTTTTCAATGGCACCTCTTCTTTTCAACAATAATTTTTTTCTTTTAATTTTTTATAAATTTTAAAATAATTTTATTTACTTCTTTTAATATTGATCATTTCAATCAAATTTACCATTAATTTAAAATCCTCACCTTGCAGTTGCACCTACTACATAATACGAGCCAAGTGCCATTCAAAAGCTGAAGTTGCCATATAACACCTAGGATTATTACTGCTATTATCTTATCTTTTCTCCAATGGTTTGTTGAAGGCTGGTGATTCGGATGTTCTGATCTGTTTGTTGCTTCGTTCCCCAAATTCTGGAATTTTCCTGTTGAACGGACGCCTGGTTTATGTTTTAGCGGGCCTGTCTTAGCTCTTATCTGATGAATCCCTTATTTATTTTTTTGGCTGCTGTTTCCTGTGTTCAGCCATGGCCTGTTTGATTTGCTACAGTCTTAGATGCCTGGAACTATGCTGTTTTTCGGCTTCCTTTGGCTCTTTTGGTAGCCTTCAATTAATAATACACATTTGGCTTATGAAAAAAAATACAAGGTAACTAAATGTCCATTACACTTCCTTCTCAAACTGGATTATAGATGTTAATTATATCCAATTTGTTACAAATATATTCTATTTGAGGCCCATTTAACTAGGGTTTCCCACGATTCCAAAACCACCAATTTCGATTTTATAAATGGTGGAAATGAAACATAAACTGAATGCAAACGATTTTAAACGGTTTCGATTTTGAACAGTTCTTGTTTGGTTTTAGTTTTGGTTTTAGTTTCAAAACGAAACTTTTTTTTTTCATTTCATTTTAAATTTATTTTAACTAGAATAGATATGAACATTAATAATACAATTAAAAACATTTAACATTAAAATAAGCTTATTTTATTATTTTATTTTACCTTTAAAAAATTATGTACAAAAGATTAATGCTTCCGATATTACCGTTATTAAGTTGTGAAAAACTGAATCTTAGAAGTTAGTTGAACACTTTTGTTGATTTAATATTTGAAACAAGAAATTGATGTCACTACATTGTAGTTTAGAGAAGATATTGGAACTGACATTGATGTGAATCTCAAGATCCACATGTAATACCCTTACTATAATGATCTTACTAATTTAACCTATTGGCCGGAAAATTTTTGTTTCCTTTCTTAACTTAAAAATCATATTCTTAACCACACAAGTCCTTACTTAATAATGCTTAACCATTTTTCACGTCATAAGTTCGGCTTGCCACTGACCTATAACTGTCAAATTTTACTATTCAATTTTACAAAAATCCGACAATATAACAGCTATAAACTTAACTTCCTGAAACACATACAATTTTCATAGCCCCTCAGAGACACAACAGTTTAAATAATAATATAAGCATCTCATCCACATGCTCAATTTCATTTCAATCATACACAGACCATCCACACTAGCCAACCACATATTTACATATATACAGTCATTGTATCAATGCAGATCAATTCTTTTACTTCAACTATTACAAAATTATACATGCCAATACAAAATAAATAACTTCTATTCCTTCAAAATTCTTCATCCAAGTGTACTATTGCTCCAACTTATCTTCTATATCTACACGTATTAAATATTACGTGCTGAACATTAAATATATCTAGTGATAACTAAAAATCATAGTATTTTTCAACATATATAATTACACTAATTATGTAAAATTACCATTTTTTTCTTATCAAAAAGCATTTTTCAGTATTTTTAACGGTCTTTTCAATTCAATACTAATACTTTGATAAACTTTTCATTTTAATGCTTTATTTTTTATTTTATTACAAAAACACTCTTTTTACATTTTAATTACAAAATTGTCATTAACTTTCTTATTTTTACTTCATATTTAAGTTTTGGCATTCAAAATTACCAATTGTTTCTTGTGTTAACTTTTTATGTAAAATAATATTTTAATTTTTGTACTTTACAAAAGTTCATTTTTTGACTGTTTGGTCATTAAATTATCATTTTACCATTCCTATTCATTTCTTAATCATTGTTTGTCATTAAGTACAATTTTTTTAAAAAATTACCGTTTTGCTCTTAAATTTTATTATTTCTTTTTAATGAGATTATTTTTCATTTTTAGCTTTTTTTATATATTTTTAATTTATTCTTATCGTTGTGCCCCTAATACAATTCCGACAGAAATTTTCAGATCGGATATATGAAATGTGAACCCCACAAAGCCACATAAAAACTAAGAAATGATCCCTGAAAATCATTTCTCACGGACCAGATATCATAACAGACAGATACTATGAAAATCAGTGATCCTACCATAGCAAAGCAAATCGTCATGACTTACATCGCGATATAAATATTCCTATGGCTAACCAATTATATTATGAACTAGATTTTAACTGTCTGACTATTGTTAAAGGTAAAAATTTACTTAGTTTCAAATCATTTTTCAGATTTTTAACAATTTCAATTACTTTTTTATTTCAGTACATTGTCAGTCAATTTTTTCAATATTTTTTACACATTTTGTGAATTATTTTATAATAATTCATCATTTTTTCACTTATGTAATGAATTATTTCACAATAATTCAATAATTTCATTTTATACATAATAGAATTTCTTCTCTAAAATATTCAATTAATTTTCATAAATTCTATAAAAATTCATGAACACATTATTCATTTCTATAATTATTTTATGGCTTAATTTATCACAAATACACAAAATACACATTAATTCTCTTTAGAATACCATTCGGCCATCAAAGGAGTTCAACCTTACACATGCTTTTAAATCAAATTAAGCTTCCTAATATGCTTATTCAAAGTTCAATTTCAATTTTCTAATGTCAATTTCAATTATACACATTTTTTCTAAATTTTACTAAGTTACATAAAATCATGCAAAATTAAGGAAAATAGGAGGATTTATTAGTCACTAACCTTTCTCACTTGCTTTATCCTCCTTAAGCTTCCTTTTCCTTGCCTTTAATTTTAGAGGATTGTCCACCACCTTGAAGATCTACAAGAGGCCGAAATTTTCTTTCATTATAACCCTAATTTTTTGATATCAAAAGCTCAAAATAACCACATAAATGAACTATAGGCATCATAAAATACTTTTAGGTACCATAAAACCAAATTAAATCCATGAATTTCACTTACCTCACTTTGACACCTAAAACTTTATCACTTGATTTCTCTTACTTCTTTTCCTCAAATCAAATGATAGAGGTTTAGATAATGAACTAAAGAGGCAAAACTTTCTTTCTTATACTTGAATTTAGTGAGAATTTAAGAGTAAAATGAAAAAATTGAGAGAGAAATGGAGGAGAAAGGTTCAGCCAATGAAGAGAAAGATGAAGGCTGTAGAAAAATCTAATCTCTCACAAATTTTTCTGCCCCTTAAGTGTGTCTTAGATGAGCTTGGACTTGGACCCGTTAATGGACTTAATTCAATTTAACCAAAGTCCACTAATGACTCAATAAGCAACTCTAATTAATTTCTTCCACTTTTCAAATCCAAATTATCTCAAATTTGATTTTATCACTCTTATCATATCAAAAATAGGTTTTACACAAAAATTCAACTCAACCGGAATCAATTTTCTATCTGGTTCAATCAAATCGATTCGATTCAACCATTATCAGTGTTATCGAAAATTTTACTTTTTGTAACCTAAATATTTTACACATCATTTTAGACATATATACAATTTTTGACAATTTTTAGATTTCATTTGTTATTTTTAACGGCTCGATCAAACCTAAATCAACCTAATTACTATTTAAACCGAACCGCTCCGTTTTTCGTATTTTTGGTTTTTAAAGATTTATTTGACCATAATTTCAACCGGACTACTCTTGATCAATATTTTTCGATAGCCAAATAAAATATTTTTAACCTTCGGATATATTTTTCAGTCCGAAAGTATTATTCACTATCGAAAAATACTATTTACGGCTAATCCAGCATTCAAGCCATTACACGACAAACTCCATAAACCGTTATGTCAATTGAAACACTACAATTAAAGGATCCACAAATATTAAACTTGTGGAAAAAAATGATGTAATAAGAACAAATTTCAAACATGGAAGGTGAAGCTAAGTATACAACAAAAAAAAATTCGAATAACCATTTCATTAACTCCACCAGCGCGAAGTACATCTTGGCGGGGTGACCACAACTCCGACCCAATAGTAAGGCAATGCCAATAGGACTAAGACCTCTATAAGATGAACATGGAAACTATCATAACAAATAAATAAGGCAAAAAGCATTATTTGATCCCTGAACTTTAACATTTTTTTCATTAGGTCCTTGAACTTTAAAAACTATACACTGGATCCTCTAACTTTTTGCATAGAACACATTGAATCCTTATACTACACATTGAGTCTCTGAACTTATTTATTAAAACACATTAAATCTAATGTATAGAGATCTAATGTGTTCTAATAAATAAGTTCAAGAATCCAATGTGTAGTATATGAATTCAATATACTTCACGTATAAAGTTAGAAAATCCAATATGTAATTTTTAAAGTTCAGGATCCCAATAAAAAAATGTTAAAGTTCAATGACGAAATAATGCTTTATTCCAATAAATAGAGCAACCATAATAGGAAGTTGACAATAAGAAACAACTAGAGTGTGGTTGTGATTTATTGAGAAAATTAATTACCTTCAACTGTATGTTTCAATTTTTTAAGTGGCAGTTCCTCCTCTTCTGTTTTGTCATCATTATTGTCTTCGAACAGTGGATGAACCCCACAACCCATTATGCTATGACAACCATCAAAGTTAGAAAAATTAAAGTGAACAGCACATGGACCACCAATTCCCACCTCAATCTGTGGATAGCAACTTTCATGCCAAAGCAACAAATGTGTTCCGTCAGTTGGACTCATCTCGCGAGGATAAAAAGAACTATATAATACTAAAGCATGGAATTTGTGTCCCAACTCATCCATGAAAATGGCTTCACATCTAATAAATGCATAAGAAGAAAATTTGGGGTCAAAGACAACACAGAAACAAAAAGTGAGGTCCTCCAATTGTTTGTATGAGAAAGAGAAAGACAAAGAACATCCACTCTTATTTTTGTATTTGATCTTTTGCGGCACTTCACTTCCTGGAATACATAACTGAAACTGGTTGTCCTGTGTCGTCAAAAACCACAACCAATAAGCTTTATTATAACCAGACATTGTTTTCTTCACCAATAATAATAATAATAATAATAATAATAATAATAATAATAATAAAAGTCAAAAACTCTCATTTGACCTGAGTTTAAAATCATAATTCATATGCCGATTTTAAATTTTTGATTGTCACGATAAGGTTCGTATAGTGGTACAGTTTTTCAAGTTGGAGTGCAGGGATACCGATAGAAAATTTGAGTTGTGTAAAAGATACTAAATTCATGTATTTAAATTTTGATATATTTATAATTCTCATAAATATAAGAGAAAAAGTAAGAAAATCGATACCTTATAAGGATATGATGAAATTGCATAGTCAATGATTTGATTGTATTCTTCTTCATTCAAATTGAAACAATCACTGAGTGCTAACTGTTCAAGCTTTTGTTGCTTATGTAATAATTGAGATGAAGCAAACACCGACTTCAAAGATGTACAACCGGTTAAATTCAGATAATTCAGTAGTGGAAGTTCCGGTAGGTATTGGAGTCTCTTGCAGTCTCGGAGATGAAGCCTTTTCAAATTGGAGAGTTGTTTGATGGTTTCAGGTATGCTCTCAAAGTCATTGCCACCAATATCTAATTCTTCCAATGAGACCAAACTGCAAAGACTGTTGGGAAGTTCTAATATTCCACATGATGTCAGCTCAAGAGTATATAGGCAAGGGAAAATGACACCTTCACTTTCAACAGAACATATCCAGGGTGATTTCCGCAACTGATTGAAGGATGATGGTACTTTGTTTATACCGGATGCTCTAATCATCTTCAAAGATTTTAATTTCCCCAAGTCATTTGGTAGTTTGTGTAGATATATACAATTGCTGACATCTAAAAATTCGAGACATTCCAAATTGCAAATGCTTTGTGGTAGACTTCGAAGATTAACACAATTATACAAATCCAAAATTTTAACCTTTGGGTTTTTGGAGAAGTCTGGAAGTCTGCTTAACATCCTAGCTCCCCATAGACTAATAATTCTCAGATTCCCAAGTTCCTATGTTGAAGTGAGAGACAAAAGAAGAAGAATCAAAAGAAGAAGAAGAAGAATATATTAAGGTTCTAATATATAGAAAAGCAATTGTAAATACAGCTTACCTGAACTCCACTCCATAGTTCTTCAATTTCACTACGAGGCATATGAAGTTCAACTAGATTTTCTAGAAAAGAATTGGATGGCAAAGATTTCAACGGGTATCCATCCCATTGGAGAAGCCTTAGTTCACGAGGAAGACAGATAAGCCCTCCAACAACATGTACTTTGTTTATACTTTCGAGTTCTGGAAATGATGAATTGTGAAACTTAAGGTACCTGATGAGATTATGCTGTCTTCCAAATGTTGCTGGTTTTAGTTCTATAATGTCCCTGGTTTTGGACATATCTAATGATATGCCTTTAATTGCTCCAGTCCCCTAAATGAAAAAAAATAAATAAATAAATAAGAGACTATTCAAACAGTGAACGCTTTAAACTTTCATCTCTTGCAAAAGCTTAAAGCAATTGCGTCTTGCCTCATCATTAGTCAACAGGTCACGAATATCCTCATGACGCCATAGGATCTTGCGCTTTCTGAGCTCTTTTTCTTCACAAGCAATATCCTTGCCCATTTGTTTTAGCAAGTCATGCATGCATAAGCAATTTTCAGTAATTGATACGAGAGATTTATCACATAGACTTCTTATTCCAATTTTTGAACCAACCATGTCTAGTATACTCAAAGCATGATCTTTATTTGCCCAGCTAAAGAAACATGCAATAAAAAGAAAAATTTCCTTCTCTATTTCATCAAGCGCATCATAACTTGCTCTCAAAATTTTCCCGATTTTGTTGTTAGGCATAGCCTCAAGTTTTTGTAATTCGTCTTCCCACTCTTCTACACTTCTAGAGTATAAATTTGAGCCTAAAACTTTAAGACCCAACGGATTTCCTTGAGCATAATTCACCGCCCTTCTTGACAGTGTCGCGTAGTCTTGCTTTGGAGTACTTTGATTAAAGGCATGCAAACAAAATAGGTGAAGACCCTCACGGTGATCCAAAGCTTTAACTTCATATATTTCAGCTTTTACAAACCTAAGCAGTTGTTTATCTCTACTTATGATAATTACTATACTCCAGGGGCCAAATATATCAAGTTTTCCTATCGAATTTTCAATTTGCATTATATCACTAACATCGTCAAGAGCAAGACAAACTTTCCTTCTTTTAAGCCCTTGCACAATGGAAGGTGACAACATGGTGCAGTTGGCTCTATTTGCAATTGTTGGTCCAAATATCGCACGAAAAATTTCATTCTGCACACTATTTAATTTGCCATTTTCACATCTTTCCCTAACATTCTCAACAAAGCATTGAAATGTAAAATGACTTTTAATTCGATGGTATACTTTCTTGGCAAGAGTTGACTTGCCTATGCCTCCCATTCCCCAAATACCTACAATCTGCACTTTTGAGGAACTAAGACATAATAGTGGCTCAACACACTTGATTCGATAATCAATCCCAACTAACCCTTCAGAATTATCAGAATTACTATGATGATCCAGACAGAGTAGTTTTTCCAAAGTATGGTTGATAATCTCATCAATTAACTTGGAGTCCGGCCTATATTCACACATAAAAGAAACAAATAATTAACTTTTATAAATTAAATTTACTCTATTTGTTTTATCAAGATGCAAAATAATTTAAAGTAAATCAGAGTAACTTGGATTCTTCAAGTTATTCTCTGCATCCTAAAATATTTAGGTCAAATTTGAAAGTAACCATAAGTTACTCTATAATTTAAAGTATAATATATTTTTTTTTCTAAATTATAAAGAGTAACTCTGTATTTATTTTAAACTAAACCAAAAAAAAAATCTACATTGCTTTATGTACAAATTAAATATATATTTTTCTTTTTCCCTCTTCCAAATTTTGATATTATTTCAAGATTAACAAACTTTATTTTTGTTTCAATTAGTCTGAGGCTAAGAGATTTTCAAATCTGAGCTGTGATAAGGCTTAAAAAAAAAAAAAGAAAAGAAATTACTTACTTGGTGGGATGGGAAGCCAACCCAGACAACTCGGCAATTTCCTTGAGAGCATGAGACCAAGTCTGCACCTTGTCTAAGCAATCCTTAAAATCATTTCTGTGCTGGGCAATTGCAGCACCGAAATTCCCACTCAGCTCTTGAACATCGGTTGGATCTACACGGTAAAAGACCGGTATCACAATCTGCCCCATATTATTCTTGCAATCCACTATTTTAACCAGTTCATCCAAACACCATGCCGAAAATGCATATTTTTCTGAGAAAATGACAACTGAGACGTATGAATCTTCAATTTTGTCCAAGAGGGAAGATGTGATCTCTTCTCCTCTTTCAAGATCTTCATCCACAAACGTAATAATTCCGTTCCGATCAAAAGCATCTTGGAGATGGCTTAAAAGAGTATAGCGAATGTCTGCACCTCTAAAACTAACGAACACATCATATGTCTTCGCCATGAAAGAAGAAGAAGAAGAAGAAGAAGAAGAAGAAGCCATAGCAGGAAATAGACTGCAGAGATGAAGAAAATGGAGAGGAATTTTAAAGCAGAACACCGAAGACTTCCACTAAGTCTTCCACTGTCAAAGAAAACGGAGAGGAACTTCAAAGAATTGTATAAAGAATTTTCCCACTATCAAACTCGCTTTTATTTTCACAATAAACTTGCTTTTTAATTTTATTTTAGGCGTCCCGAATGATAAAAATATCTTCATTCTCTAAAAAAAGCAGGGAGTGATAGGACAATTGAGAAAGGACAAGCTCTGTTTTCTTCATTTTCATTATTGAGAATATAAGGCAGAAAAAGCAAGGAATCTCTAGGCTATACTTCAACTTTGCTTCCGGGCAAGGTAAAATATTTTTTCAAAATTTATAATTTAGTTTTTGAATTTTAATATTTTTATATATTAAATTATTATATTTTTAAAATTATATTTTAAATTTTAAATTTTAATATATTTACATATTACATTTTTATTTTTTAAAATTATAAATTAATTTTTTAAATTTATCTATTATAAATATTAAGTGCAAACGGATAGTAAAAATAATAATTTTTCGTTAAAATATACGTAATTTTAACTGAGTGTGTATAGTACTATCATTTGTGCTGTCTATTTTAAATTTAATATGTTATTTTAAAAAATTAATTTATAATTTTAATGTATAATTTTAAAAGTATAAAGATTCGATATGTAAAATCGTGAATGTATAAGAACTAAAATATGAGTTTTTCCAATTATTTAATCAAGAAATCTTTTTCCCCTCGCTTATTGCCTTTATTTTGTATTTCCCCATTATCTAACTTGCTTTAATTTTCACAATAAACTTGCTTTTTAACTTTATTTTTGCAGTCCCAAATTAACCCCTAATATATGAGATGACAAGCATATACTTAGCATTGATCGATTCAAAAGGTTTCAATATTTATTATTTTGAAATAAAATTTCAAATTTGAATATTGTATATGTCAAAAATTAATGTTGAACAAACTTTACTTTTAATGGATATTAATTTGAATATGATATGGCTTAAAAGTACTTTCTACTTGCACAAATTCGCTTAGGACACCTCATAGTCTGATCCAAAAAATACTTTACTTTTATAATTTGTCAATTTGATTTGAACGGATTAATAGCGTTAATTATACTAAAAAAATAAGCATCACCGGTAGAAATTAATTTTTCTTTAATTAAATATCTCGAATTTAATTTTTTTTAAAATAAAATATTTTAAAAAATTTAAAAATAATCTCAAATTGTTGACATTTCCAATACCATGTTTATAATAATAATAAAAAAAAGCTAAAATTTAGCAAGTCGATACAATTTTATACCAATAATAAAAAAAAAGCTAAAATTTAGCAAGTCGATACAATTTTATACCAAAGTGAACTGTAACTTTGTATATTTATATCATTTATACTATATAAAGAAGTATGATTTGGAAAGAATTTTTTTAAAATTTAATTAATCCATTATTATCTTATTATGAAATTAAATTAAACTTTTATTTGTCATTAAAAACACCTTTATTATATTATTATCGTTATTATTATTTTGACAGTATTTAACTCAAGGTAAAACTAATCAATTTATATCTAATAATCTAACTATTAATTATATATTTAAGAAAATTTTAATTCAAACAGAATTTATTTTTTTTTTAAAAAGTATCTATACAATGAAAAAATATTATTTATATATAATTTTTATTTTAATTTTAATTTTTATGTCTTAAAAATTTCCTTTTTTTATTTCTCTCTAAACTTATATAAGGTGATACTTTAAAGTACACTTAAATTATTTTTATTTTTATACTTTAATTTTTTTATATTTTTCTATAAAATCTATATAACACTTTTGAATATATTTAAATTATATCATTTTTTTAATTATACAAAGTAATATTTATATAAAATAACAGATTTAATTTTATATATATTATTTTTTGTCATATATATTGATATCTATATTTTACTTAATAGAATTTAATTATATCTTTTTTTAATGTTTTAGGGTCTATATTTTAATATTTAATGTTGTTCAAAATTTTTGTTGACTTAAAATTAAGTATACTAATTTTCAACAAATATCAATTGCATTTTATAATATTAGTTATTAATTTGTTGAATATGAATTTTGGCTAGTATATACATTATGTTTGTTTTGTAATTTTTTTAAATTAATTTGCACATTTGAGATTAAATTGAACTTTACCTAATTTTTTTTTATAAATATATGTTATAAATTTTAATAGTTAACTGAAAAATATTTGCTAACCAAACCAAAAAAATCAAAATAAATAAACTGATTAACCAAATATAATGAATTGATTAATAATCAATGATTTTAAAAATTCAATATAGTGGGTAAACAGTCATCAACAAATATAGTTGGATGGATGTGGCTGTTGAGCATGCATGGTCTAGTTATGGGATCAATTTCATTTACGATTACTGGACTTACAATTTATCATCCAAAAATAACTGACTTTTTTTTCGTAACTTAAATGTCACTGAACTTATCACATTTTTGCATAAAAAAGTCATGTTCACCGGTTTTCGACGAGAACCCTTGCCGGATTGATGACATGGCATGTCACATCATATGCTTGGATACACTTGGCACGTCTCATGTTTGAGTTAATTTCAGCTACGGTCACTGGATTTACGATTTATCATCCAAAAGTAACTGATTTATTTTTCGTGACTTAAATGCCACTAAACTTATCACCTTTTTGTAGAAAAGCTATCTTAAACAAATACTCATGGTGAAGGATTTATTGCCGCATCATAAGCTAATATGTCATATTTGGCACGTCAACAGTAAAATCACCGTCATCAGCTAATGTATCATATTTGATACATCAACAATCCATGTATGTTCATAGTTAATATGTCATAGCTGATGATGTGGCAATAATCCATCTCCGTGTATTAGAAGAGGATAAGACTTCCATTGTATCTTCAATAGGATAAGACTTCCACCTCTATTTATTATTGCCTTATTTTGTATTTTCCCATTATCTTTTAAAATTTTCACAATAAAAAACAAAAGACCTGTAATTCTCTTTAAAATTCAAAGGAAATTTGAGAAAAGTTACGAACATATATATATAAACAAGAAAATTTTAGGGAAGTTACAATCGAACACACACACACACACACACACATATATATATATATATAAACAAGAAAATTTCAGGGAAGTTATGAATGAACACAAAAAAAAAAAATATATATATATATATATATATATATATATATATATATATATATAAAGAGATTTCAAAGAAAATTTCAGGAAAGTTACGAACAAACACACACATATATACAAGGAAATTTCAGGAAAGTTACGAACATGTGTTCGTAACTTTCATATTCGTAACTTTCCTGAAATTTCCTTTGAATTTTAAAGAGAATTATAAGGTAATATGTACTGGCAAGTCATTTGGGTTGAAATTTGGGACTTTTTTAAAAGTTGTGTATTTTAAAAAATTATTTAAAAAAATAGGATATTTGTAAAATTATTTGAAAAAATTAAATATTTTTCTATTTTTGCAGTTACGGAATTGAACACTAGATCCCACATTCTTTTTTTTTTTAATTGACAGTGTGGTGTGGAATTTAAGATTCCGCGTGTTACATTTTCCACGGGTGTTGAATTTCAGTTTTGAACATGTTTTGCTTTTCATAGACGCGGGTTTGACACCAATTGCCAAAAATACAAGCTGGATTCTACTTTATTGAGTTTTGCGCTTGTATTTTTATGAACACCTGTTCATTTGATTAAAAATTGGCTCCACTAATATTTAAATATTTTCATTAAAAATTAAATCCACTAAATATTTAAAAATTTTAAAATTATTATCTGTATTTTATAACAATAGTAATAGAAAATTAAAAATAAATAAAATAATTGTTTGCAATGAAAATCACAAAAAAAATTAAAATTTTGATTAATCAAAAAATCGATTTAAAATTAAATTAATTTTTAAATTATCTAAATTAAAATTTTAGATTTATGAATTTTACTTTTAAACTGATGGGACCTAAAGTTGTTTGAGTTTCGGAAAAAAAGCAAACCTAAAAGCATATCTAAAAGCATACCAATGTTGTAAAAATCATTACATAGAACCCCACAGAAGAGAAAAGCATTACACTGTAATATAAACCACCCCAATTAATATAAACGGTAAAAGCTCTCACGTGCTGAGATCAAATGCTACAAAGTGCTGATTCCAGGGCTATGAATCTGTAACAACTCACAAAAATCACCTCTTCCCACTTTAAAAGAAGCTATGCCATGTTCTTCATCAAAGCACCCTTCATTCTTTAAATTTTCTTCTCTTGTGCAGTTGATGAATATTTCAGGTCTCCCAATTTCTACTCTTGCATAATCACCTTCACCGAGAGGCTGTAACCAAACGAATCTTTAGACTAGCTTTAAACATTTATTTGCAGTTATTCCGTTGTGCAAAATTGAATGAACAAATGAAATAAACCGTTCTATGAAAAATAACAAATGATCTGCCTTCCATTTGGAAAAGTACAAATCCAAATACAAGTACTATTCCTAATGTCTTCTGATCAACAAACAATCTCATGCCCAAAAACTCATACTCATTTGAAAAAAAACCGAAAGAGTACAGTTACTGAACTAGGGTAAAAGGCAGCTTTAATTGAAGCTAGAGTTGATTGTGATTTTCTTTCAAATAAAACAATAAAATGAGAGAGAGAGAAAGGCTTCTATAGAAACATCAAGTTGTGGGAGAAGAGTTCTAGTCAGTAGTATTCAAGCTCGTTCACTCTCATGAAACTAAAGATGCAACATCTGTTTTGTTTTGCCTTTTACAAGCGATGTAAGAACAATATATCACCGTTACTTACTGGATACCGGGCATGCAATGGCAGGTCAATGCTGATTTCCAGTTCATTTGTCTGTCCAAACAAGATTTTGGGGTTGACATGCATATGAATCTCAACAACAGATCGATTGGAAGCAACAGAAAGCAACTCCAAATTTGTATCTCCAAAAACAGCTACATCAGAGAAAACTGTAAGAAAGAATAACAGAGATTAAAGTTGAGCAAAAGTAATCCAATAAGACCAAATTTAAAATTTTAAGGTGAAGGGGAAAAATAATTGTACTACCACCACGTTGAAGCAAGTGTTGGGAGTTCAAATGGATCAGCAAAGACTCCAATGGGAAGTATCTCAATAAATATAACTTTACAAAAGCAATTGGGTAGCTGAGATATCAATTTTGACTGGGAGTGCAATATGATGCTTGAATACAGATGACGATGAGAACCTTCACCAATCAAAAGACGATTTGGGACTGAAAAGCTTAAATGGGCATCCTGATTATCTGGTAGCCATTTGCAGGAGTAGCTTAGAAGTTCATTTGCAATGAAAACTTGAAAGTTTGATTCGACAAGGCTCTCATATTTTTCAAAATAAGATTTTGACAGGTATCTCTTGGAACAAAAAATCAAGTTGTTGGAATCAGAATTTGACTCACGCTTGGAAACCTGAAACCAAAAGTCGACAAGCAAAAAACCTCAAATGTTGTACAGTTGGTGAAATTCTAATGTGAAATGAGGATTCACTTTTTGTATTTTGATTTTTTCAACAGAAAATATTATCAAAATGGAGATAAAGTCCTTGAACATTATATTATTTGAGTGAAATTAGTCAAAAACTTATTCGGCAAATAGGTAAAACAACTAGCAAACATTCTATACTCATGTTTTTATTTCTATGTGATCACCGCCTATTAACAGAACAGTATACATCAACAAAGCAAAAAATTTTCATAAGCTTTTGTACTCCTCGGGATCGTGTGAAGTGGGACTTTGCTTTAATATGTCTAGAGTTTTGCATGTAAAGTCTGTTAGAATAGTTGAGAATGCTAGCTGTTAGAGGGGTTAACTTACCATGTTTATGTGCGGTACTCAAGGGATTTGATGATTGTATTGATTCTATAAAATAGTTGTATTTTCTTTATTTGTATGTATTCTCCAGTATCCATACCTCTCATATGTGAGGAATGAATCAAGTCAATCAATTTTCTCCCTTCTCTACCTCTGCGCACTTTTCTCTCATTCTCTAATTTCAACATGGTCTCAGTGCCTCAGTCCTTTTTTCTCTATTCTGAGTATTAAGTTTGAAGCTTTTCCTCTTAAGTCACAAATAAAGTGAGGTCTTCTGATCCCACCACCCCTCCCAGGAGGAGCACAACCTCCCGATCGAAGATCACCAAGATTACGTTGGTAGGAATCTGTAAGGATTAAATCCTAACTTAGAAGAATATTAGAAATATTCTGGATTGATTTCTAAAATAGAAGAACTTAGACGGAAAGAGACAGAATAGAAGACTGAGAAGAACAGAGAGAGAAGAATTTCTCTATTGATTAATCAAGTCCCCCCATAGAAGATTCTGTTACATAAAGGAAAAAACAATGATTGGTGGTACTAGAGGACAAAGAAGCAAAATCTGTGAGTAATGTTGCCTCACTTAACCAAAATGACTTGAGAAGGGCATACAAAATGACATTGAAAAAATTAACCTAAGCTTCATCAACATGCCCTAAAGCTTAAAATTCAACATCCCTTGTTCAAATTTAATCACTTGTTCTTGGTGCCAAAGCATAAATTTATCAGCATGATTAGGCAAGTAATGGACACAAACTTGATACATATCTGGATGGATGTATCAGCAACTAAGCTGCAATGAATGAGATATTATTGGTAGGTTCACATCAATAGTATATAAATACCAAAAGCAATTTACCAAGACACTAACAAGAAATACATACGACATAAGTGATAAATTCCAGAAATTTTAAAGAGGAATGCTATAACAACCTCACTTGAATATGATGAATGACGCATACAAAAGCCAAAGCCAACCAAGAATGCCAACAAGATTCCCACCTTCTGAAAAGTATAAATTTGAGCTTCCATGGAGTAACTGAAACAAAGTAGAAACATGATACAACTACATGATTTGCCTGAAAAAACTTTGTACCCATAAAAAAAGCATTTCTAAAGTACGAATCTTGATTAGGCATCAAAAGAGATCACTTCTTCTTCCAATTAATAAAAAGACACATGCACACAAAATCTGAATTTTGCCCAAAAACACAAAAATCACAACTTTTGTGGGTGCATGTCTATATATCCATCAATCCAAATATGTACAAGTTACTTCAAGAGTTTAAATTTTTCCCACTCTGCAATTAATTCATCAACATCCCCAGCTGGTGTATGCAGGTTTTGTCAAATTCAATCATATTTAAGAATAACATGTTTTGTGGTTTACATTTTTGAAGATTCACCTAGGTTGTACCTTAGAAGATATATGTTCAAATCATTTTTTTAAGACTACACTATGTGTACCCACTCTTTTGCTTGTAACGGTTCACTTTACTGATCTTTAAAGCAACATTGATATCATCCTACTATCGTTCTACTTAGGTTCACTATTGCATAATTTTACAAACAAATTGCAGTACCGTTGTGTTCTTCAGAATAAATTGCTAAATGTATCATATTGGTGAATATTTAACCTTAACCTCAGAAATTCTTCATGAACTAAAACCACAAATTTTCCTGAAGAAGACAAATTTGGGCTCAAGCAGAATTAGCTGTAGAAAAAGCAAAAATTATGTGAGCAGTATTTATATCTCTAATTCTCAATGCAAAATACAAGAAACGTGCTTTTTTATGTTAAGAGCCCTAATGTTGACAACACTTCCCCAAAAAAAATTAAACTACGAATTACAAATGCCTTGATGTGATGAAGAACATTATTTTTCCCTGCTGTTTAATTTAATCCTTTATAATGAATTTCCTAATGAAAAAAGAACAGAAATTTTCTAACTAGATTAGAATAACAAAGATGAATTCACTACAAAAAATCAATAGAAATTATTATCAAATTAGGGGAAAAAGATTTGTTTCAACTAAACAGAATTGATAGGAAGAGAAAGCATCACAAATAGGAGACGAGTACCTGCGCCAATATGCAGTAATGCGCTCCGTTGGATATGAGGCCAGCAAAGGAGTAAGATCTACCTGTGAGTGTGTAAGCCAAATTTTAAGGTAAAATAATAGGATTTCATAGAATAAAATAATGGATTAGTTTACATAAGTTTATTTATAAGAAAAGGTTATAACTAAGCATATATAGATGTTTAATTATTGTGGTAATTTGGATTGTGCAGGAAGTGGATCATTGTATATGAAACTAACCAGCTTAATAGTGTACTCTTGATATTCAAGTCATAATGCTATAGTCTAAAAAGTTAAGATATATTTGTTTAATTTTTGTGTTTTGTTGGTGAATTTGACATTTTCTAACAACGTTTATTAATTTAGATATGGATATCTAAATTGATAGAATCATAAGGTACATTTAGCTCATATATCTTTATCTTCTAGAGTCTTTTTTTTTTCTCTCCTGATCTTCTGCCATTATATAGAATTTTTTCATTTAAGCAATAAGCTCCATTCCTTTCTTTAAAAGAAATTATATATATATAGAATTTTATCATTTAAGCAACAAGCTTCATTCCTTTCTTTAAAAGAAATCATATATATATATATATTTCTTGATTTTAAGAAAGACAAGAAGACATTGGTGCCTAAAAATGTATGTTACACTAAGGAGGTTGGTTTGTTTCTCCCTCTCGCATCTATGAGTAATGTTGAATACTGTTTGATTGTAATTCTGAATTTGTAGGCTTTAGTTGGTGAGAATGAAGAGTTTAACAATGATAATTTGTTTTCATTGTAATTGTATAAATTGTAACAGATTCTTGTTGTAATTATATATATTTTTCATGATTTGAATAATGAACACTTTATCACCTGTCTTTTGCCCGCTCAGCTCTGTGTTTGTATTTGTAATTTCTCAAATGTTACTTCACAAGACCAAGGAGATGGGAAAGAACACTCTAGTAAGCATGCCATTATATTTACTGTAATTTAGGTTTATGCAGTATCTGGTTGCTGGATGTGGCATGATAAACAAATTCAAATTTTTGTTGTAATTTCTGGACTTCCAAACCGTCTTCCTTTCACCTTTTTTTGCTCTTGTTACCTTATGTTAAATCAAGAATAATTCAAAACAGTTGCTTAACACATGTATTTCATTGTTTTGAATGGAACAAGATGAGGGACTCAAATGGCTCCAATGTGTGATGTGGAACCTCTAACCTGTTGAAAATTGATTCTTTTGCATGTTGTTCATCTACTTTTCCAGAGTTGATTCAAGTGGTTTTTCAGAACTATAGAGGCCAGGTGGATCAGTGGGTTGAGCCATATATTAGAATTACCTTTGAGCAGTTGCAACAGCAGAGAAATCATACATGAAATGCCTTCTTATGCAAGTGGTAGGGATCATATGTTGGGTATCATTGGAGAATGCATTTTTATTGCTCTCTCTCTCTCTTTTAAATGCAGAAACAATCTATTTGAGTTTGTGTTGTCCCCTGCCTATCTTCCCTCACAACTTTGCTTAACAGAGAATTTATCTAGATATGCACTATGTAGTCTACCTTTGTTCATATTATTACCCGGGTCCATCGGATTTCTGGCCTAACGTTCCTTCTATAAATGGAGCATCGCTAAAAAGTGTAGCCTACTGGTTGAATTCAAGTGCGGAGGTGGATCTCATTACCTTATGGCAGGGCAATTAGCCCTGCACAATCCATAGTTACAAAATTTGGCTAGTGGTTTTTCTCATATCATTGAACTAAAATCCATGTGAATCTCTGGTTTAGCACGTAGGGCAGGCTTTAGTTTGGCCTAAATGTCAAATCCTTACTATTATGACTATTTTATGTGAGGCTTGGGGGATCACATGTTTTATCTGGTTTAATACGTTAAACATTTCTTACTATCTAATGACCCTGTATTGTCTCCTCTAATGAAGGTTGTTGATATCCAACTCGGGATGGCAATTGATAGGGCCAAAGCCACTCTAGTGGTGAATTATAAGCCAAGAGAACAACGTTGGGGTTTTTAGATGTTATTGTCCATTTCAAACAAATTGGGCTATTTTAACAAACAAATTGAATCTGGCAGTGCGCTAAGGAGCAGGGAAGCAGAAATTTGTAAGCTATAAATGAATAAATTGGACAAAATTGAAATAAAGAAAATGAATAGATGTACGTACCTCTTGAAACAACAGTCAAAAAAGGACGAAAACTGAAAGAGGAAGTAAAAGTAACGGGTTATAATGGCTACAGGATTCAGCTGCTTCTATAATTAGTTGAACAACAATTGAGTTCAATGAGCACCTGCAGAAGAATAATCTCTGAATCAGTAATGTCGATTCAATGACAGTGAGCAGCGAAGAGAAAGCGAAAGGAAATGCTTGAATTTCGTAGTAGGAGACAGATAATGTGAGAAAGAAGCGTTGAAAAAAAAATGGAGGAGAAGAAGAAGAATTGCAGAAAATAATGTGGCTTCGGATGTGATTTCGAGATCAGCTCAGTTGAGAATTTTCCGAAAATCAAATTTTGAATTGAGAGAGAAATGGAGAAGAGTAGCATTTGAAATAGATCAGGTTTGTATCTATGGACGTGGGCTTCATGGGTCCAAATAAACAAAGAAAAAGCCCACACAAAAATATTATTCTATAGATTGATTTTCTAGGAAAATTAGCCAAGCAGACAAAATGAATAGTACTTCACCAGCCCTTTCATCGGTGTCGACCCCCGCCATTGTCAGCGGAGGCGGCGGTGGAAGCAACGCCACTTTGGAAGATTTCCATTTCCCGTCCGATCTCATTTCCGTCCAAGATCGCAAGGAAGAGGCCATGCTAGGTCTGCTCTCTCCCTCTCGAATAGAAAATTCAAAATTTAGCGTAGTAGATACTTGTGAAATAAAATTTAGCGAATTGCTTGAAATTTTCCCATCATTATGTTTCTGCAGTTTCTCAATGGCTTGAGAAATTCTTTTGATTTTTTATTCAAAACTTCAATTGTGCAGCAATGCGCATATGGAGAAGAAATTAAATCCCTTTTCTTGATTCCTATGTATATGCACATTATCTTTGTTGCAAGAAAATGAGGAATCACACTGTTGTTGGCTTTTGGTTGTTTCTTGCCTCTCCAGTTCTGAAAGGTGATCTGATGGCTGCACTTAACAAAGAGGTTAAATCCTTGGATGACGATAACTGGAAGTTTGAAGGACCTCGCTCGCGAATCAACCTTATATCAAAGCCTGGTTAGTGTTTTGATACATAGATTTCCCTTTCCTTCCTTTGTATGTTGCATGTCTATGTATGGCATTCAAATGCACACACTATTTTGGGTTTTTAGCCTGTTTTAAGCTTCAACTGCCAGCTTTAATTTTGAACTTCTTGCCTAACTCATTGTTTCTCTTTTTACTACCGGTGTGGACATTATTCTTGGTTATATTTGTATAAAGATAATCTAAACTCTTTCGTTATTAACATCAATCCAGGTGGATTTCTAAACAAGAAGATGGAACTCACAAAAAGTAGAAACTTGGCTCCACCAAGATAATATGGATTCTTTAGTCTGTTGGTATATGTTCGGATTGCCTTGCCTGCAGACAAAATTCAATCTGTTCTGCTGCTCTACTTCAAAATGAGTAGCGCCAAGTCAGTAGATTACAGAGCCATTGGCACTGTTACTTAAAACGACATATAGTCTGTTACTTAAAACGACATATAGTTTTTGGTTGATGCTTCATCAGTCCGAAATGAAGCTCAACTTCTGTGTGAACATCAACTGGTTGGTGTATTTAGATACTATATAATGCAGCTCAGATATAAAGTTTCTTTTACTCTGTCTTCAATCAGAAATTATGTTTTTAGTTTTTTCAATCATATTATGCCATTGGTATTTGGAATTTGAGTGCGGTAATCAGAACCAAGAATAAGGTGTCTAGAACTAGATTTTAGAAGTTTTTACTTGCACAAGTTGGTGCTACACTGAGCAGCAAAAAATTCTTCTTTCATATTCTTATATCAAACAGAGCCTACTAACACAAGATTCTTCAAGAATTCCTGATTAATGTGGAATTCAAGTGTCCTGCAGTTGTTTATCATCTTCTAGCTATAGACATTTTGTGTATGTGGTGACTTTGTTTGTGGTTGATGGTGTGTATATGGTGTCCTGGAGACTGACCTAATTGAATAATAAGGTTCTTATTATGTTACGTTTTAAGTGTTAAATTGGAGAACATACAACTTCAAGAACTATCTTTGTAAAATAATGCAAGTTGAAGTGTTAAATTAAATATTAAGCTGATAAGTTAATTAAGATGAGATGGTAAAAACAGTAATGACACAGTGATTATCGATTAAATTCACTACCAATAAGCTTTAGTTTAGTAATATTAGTTTTGAAATCAAGGATCTGCCATTTTGAGTTCCAGGCTTCCATCTCTGCTCGAACCTCTTGTCAAAAAATAAAACAAACAAAATTATTGACACTTCTTCTACATTTCATAAAAAATTGAACGATAAAAAATACCGTTTGAATTTTTTTTCTCCTCGGTGTTCCGGTATCTGATGATTTTTTAAATTCGTGGGATCGATTAATTTAGAGTCTGTTATTGTAAGATCCATAGCCAGAGATGGCTCCTCTAGCTGTGGGTAAAGATGGTATTGTGAAAAAAAAAATAAAAATAATGCAGTTAAATAATCAATAGGATTTAATTAATTAATTGAAAAGATTAGTCATGGAAAGCAAGATCCACCACAAGAAGTCTTATTTACAGAAGGATGATGAAGAAGCTCATCAACAGTTCCTCTTTTGGTCCAATCGTTCTCAAGGCATCTTCTTACAAAGCTCCGGAACTCCGGCGAGGCATTTTCCTACAACTCCAGTCTCTCTCCAAAGCATATTGCGCATGCCAATGCAGCCCAATCTGGTTTCTCCCCTAATCCTATTAATGGATAATGGCCTACGAAGCACTGCAAAACCACCACCCCAAGTGACCAAACGTCGCCGGAAAATCCACCGGAATTATCTCCACCCCATCCTTGAGGATCAAGCCTTTCTAGGCTCATGTATGCACATGTCCCCATGTATGCATCACATGAATCGTCGTCGTCGTCGTCGTGGTGATCATCATTAGCATGATCATGGTCATGTTTCACTCTATTTACTCCAAAATCAGCAATCTTCACTTCCCATTTACCATTAATTAATAGATTGGATGGTTTTATATCGCCATGAACAATTTGCATTCTGTGAAGATACTTTAAACCATTCAAAACAGATCCTGCCAACTTAGAAATAAAATCTTCTGTTAATGTTCTATTATTCAATGCCAAAACATCATGCAATGATCCTCTTTCCATGTATTCCATGGCGAAACAGATCATTTTCCATGCCGAAAATGGCGTAGCATCTAACAATAAAAGGCGAATCGACTCGTTTGAGAATCTCCACCTCGCGTGCAGCTTGTTGGCAAATAATGGTTGTGGTGTTGTGATCGAATCGGAGGACTTTTAATGCGAATATACAAGAACTATGCTTGTGCCGTACTTTGTAAACGGTTCCACAATTACCATGTCCAACAACTCTTAACTTTTCGAGATCAGAAAGACTATTGATGCCCGGAGAGTTGGGACTTACCGCTGATAAGGAAGGTGGAGGGTGGTGGTGGTGGACAAAGTCAGCCGGTGGTAGTGGTGGTGGTAGGGTTAGCCTAAGCCTTTGTTGTTGCCTTCTTTCTCTAACCAGTGTCATTTACAAAGTCTAGTTTAACACTTGGAATAATGCTCTTCTTTATTCTTTCTTATATTTATAAATATAAATATTTATATATTAACCAAAAAAAGAAATAGGAAAAAAAAAAGTTGCAATCAAACTGAAGATTATATATAAAAATAGGGTTAAAGAGAGAAATTTGAGATCTTAACGAAAAGAAAAAGAATAAAAAAGAGGAACTTGAGGTAGCACACGTGCATGGATTTGCATGAAAATGGTAACAAGTGGGCAGAGACAATCCCACATTTTACGGGCAGGTGAGGTTTTCATGGTGACGTCACCGTCAATCTCTAGTGATTTTGTTTTAATTAAATTAGATTATGTTTAGTTTAATTACGTTAATTATCTATTTTCATGTTTAATGTTGAACATGTGTAAATCATTGTTCTAATTGTTACACCTCTAATATATAATACATACTTTGATGAACAGTATGAAAATCTATTTTCAGATTTTTTTTGTAATACAAGTCCAAAATAATATACACATAAAAAGTAATAATTATTTATCCATAATATTATCAATATGCTTTAATTTAATAATACTGATATAGCGATCAAATTAAGCTAATAATTTTTCGGATTCGAATACGAGCTAAACCCTTAAATTATCAGGGAGATTAATATCAACAGAAAATTATTTGCTGAAAATTATTAGTTCGTAATGGAAGCTAAAGCCATGGACTGCCCCATTTTCCCGATTTGCTAGCAGTTTATTTTGTCCATTTTTCCTGCGGAAATCGCTTGCCCAACAGACTTTAAATATGAAATAGTTTATTATAATTTTTCTTTTTAAATTAAATAAAAAAAATATCGCATGCAATTATTGGTTAAAAGTGTCAAATACTGAAATGAAATGTCACATGCAATTATGGTTGTTATATATTGATTCCAACCAAATTTACTTCTTTTAATCTTAAATTCTAGGTCCGTTTCTGAACGTATAGACTGATTTTTGGGGCAGGTAGGATTTTTGAGCCGAAGGGGTTTGTTTGGTAGGTTGTAAAATGTGGTGGATCCATTTTCTATGATTTTATATACAAATCTCTAAGTTTATCAAATTGAATGATGTAACTATTTATACAGTTGATAAAAGCATGATTACAATACATACATACATACATACATACATACATACATACATACATACATACATACATAAGCTTTATTAGGAATTAGAAAGTTTGATATACATAATGATTTTAAGGTATCTCTGTGACTTGAGCCTCATAAATTTTCAAGCCACTCTTCCATGAGCCACTCCAAACTTCATATAAACCAAAATGAAGAACAGTATCATTCCCACTGTTTTGTGGAACTTTGATTATGAATTTATCATCAGCTATGGGAATTTCAGTCGAACTATCACCAGCATTGGGAATTTGAGTCGTGCTATCATTGGGAATTTGAGTCTTTCCTTTACCACGAAGACCATAAAAATTAAAACGTCTGCATTTGTATCTTCCTTCACTCCCTATCTTAGCCATCATAAGCACAGGAACGTCCCAGTCGCTGTAAGCATTTTTTATTATCTCTATTTCAAACTTTATTTCATAGCTCTTCCCTTTCTTTAGGTTTTCCATTGTCGATCCTCTTACTTCTAGCCAACGTACACCCTGCAGTTCTACATACTCGTCCCTATAAGCCAAATTTGAGTGTAAATAAGAATTTATACATCATCAAATGTCAAATCTGACCCATATTTTCTTTCTTCCTTACTGAAAATGAAAATGTGTACTTCAATTTTCAAAATAAAATTAGAATTAAGACGAAAAAGTATGATCGTGAGTTAAATCTATTCATTTTGACCCGAGTCCCATCTGAAAAATTTAAGGATCGCGCTTGATCCTACCTGAAATCTAAATGAATTGATCTAAAACTTATCCGAATTGTTAGATTACGTGATAATCTAAACGATCAGCAATGATATTTCGTTGCAAAATATAACATTAAGAGACAACTTAGAAATGAAAAATGAATAGTGTCCCAAATATTGTTGGTGGGATTGTTGGAAAAAAGGTTTTGCGAGACCATAGTGAAAACAAATAAAATCCCCGCGAAATCTGTGAGAAAATAGTGACAAATAAATCATATTGTTGTCAAATTCAATTTAATTTTTTTTTAAATTCCAATTCTAAATATATTGTGTCATTTTGCTAATATATAAAAAGTTTTTATTAGTGTATAAATACAATTTTTCTTTTCCAATTCACTCAAAATTGAACAAATCAAATTTTGCATAACATTATTTTGGATATGTACATATACACATGTATACATATATGTATACGCACGTACGTGATTAGAAGTAGTATGTGTATATGTCGGACACAAATGTAGTGATTTTTGGTTAATAAATAAAAAATTATGTGCATTTTCGCCAAAGTCCAATTACTATAATATTAAAAAAATTTTTAAAAAAAAATCCTTAAATTAATTCATTGATCGGATAAGAGTATGTTTTAAGAATTTAACCAAAAAAAAAAGGAATTAAATGAAAATTTGATTTAATTACTATTATTATTATTATTATTATTAAGTTATACTATAATCTTTATATTTTTATTAAAAATTTATAAATTACACGTATATAAAAATACTTAATCACGTGCAATGCACGAAAATAGAAAATTAGCGTGCGAGTATGCATATATATAAAAAGTATAACATTTTCTCACCCAGAAAATTTCCAAAAGCTCTGCTCATCACCCCATACAATAGAAAGTGCCTTTGGTTTAAACACCCATCTCATGAGTGATTCATCCTGAGAGCAGCCATTCATAAGTCAGTGCTAGAATTCCATTTCATCTTCATAGTAATTTTTCAAATAAAATTAAAAGAACAATCTCCTCCTATTTTTAATTATTATTATTCTCTCATATTGAACCACAAACTATGGGAAATAGTATGGTGCATGCACACCATTTATCGCGTCCGATTGGTGGCACATACTGCAATTAGACAGTTCAAATGGACGTGCATAGTATCATACTCGTAATTTACTAGTAGGATAGTATAAAATAATTTAAGGACATGTTCTTACCTTTCGCATTGGGGTACCATAATGGTGTGCCATCTTGGGAGGAAAATGAAATCAATTATGTTATTTCTAGTTTTCAAGGAATGGAGAAGATGTAGATTTCATTTATTCATCCTCAATTTATACACACAAATCAGGCATATATGGCTACATGCATGACAAAGGAAAGGTATATGGAATAATACAATGGCCCGCAAAGAATTAATTAAATTAAATGGAGTCTTTCCTTTAAAGAGAATATATTCAGACACGTAAATTTAGACCTACGCTACTCATTTTGTTTTTGGGACCAAGTAAAGGATTGGTTATCTTTTGCTAATAACTCATACTTTGTAATAAAAAGAATTGAACTTTTTCTTGATGCTCCATACGGCTGTTGGGAAAAATTCTAAATTCCAAATACCCAAAAAAATTTAATTATGTCAAATTATTAAAAAAATAATAATAATATAAATGCGATAACGTATTTGAATCCATATGTTTTGATGGAATCTTTAATTTTTTACGGTTCTTGATTTTCCAAATTGATACGCACGGATTGATTTAAAAGATGGTGGTCTCTTAATAGAATTTCAGAAAAGAATATAATTTGAAAGCATAACTCTTTTATACTTGCACATAATTAATTTATTTCTAATTTGGCTCATCATAAAATTAGAAAATGTATTTAGAGCATGTATATATAGTTACAAATAAGCACATATTTTACCATATAAAGTTAACATAAATTAATTAGAGAAAATTACCCCCGTTGCCAACTTTTTTTCCCTTTTTTCAAAAAATACATCTCCTTCCCTTATTTTTTATAAATCTCACTTTTTAAATTCATGTTTTCATAAATACAACTTTTTTTTTCTAAATAAAAACCGCATTCTCATTCTCCCATGATAGGGATATTGTTCCTTCTCCGACGATTTTCTGTTCTCTCTCCATCGTCGATGATTTCTTTTTAGTTTGATTTGGTGATCAGTTTGCATGGATGGAGATCTAAATATTCAATTTTGGTTTTAATTAACTTGAGTGATATAAAATCGGCCTTCAACATCTGGTTTGTACATTCATTTCTCAAAATCGACCTTTACCATCTCATTACACAAGGTATGTATAACATTTTCGTTTCTTTTTAACTTAGAATATCTTGAGAATTTCAACAAAGAAGAATACATACAAGTTTTAATCAGTTGTCAAATTTAACTCTCTAAGAGTTTCTTGCTACTTTTTTTTAGTGCTAAATATGTCTATGATGACTTATTCTATGATGACTTATTTTTGATGTTGTTTAGGCTCTTTCTCCTTGGACGTTTTGAACTATATATAATTTCACGGTCTTTCTCAAGCAGTTAAGACGAACAGTGCTACTGATAGTTCCTCGCACCGACTATCTAGTATAGTTCCTTGCTCCTATTATTCCATGTCCTATATCTCCAGTATGATGAAATTCATGTTGAGATGCACATCATAATATTCAAGCTAATTATTGCTTCGATCATCTTACTCTATCTATTCCCCCCTTCCACCCCCTTCTCTAGGCAAGATTTAATTAAGTCATTTTAACAAACACTTAATAGACTTAAAATACTAACTAGCAAAACTCATTCTATCACTCATTCTGATTGAAAAGCAAAACAGAATATAAAATAGAAATGAAAAGAAATAAAGTCAGATTTCATAGTGCCAAAATAATCTAAGATTTTAGTAGAGATTTTAGATAGAAAAACCTATTTAGCAAATTTCGAAGGAGAAGAGTAATGGCGGTGGTATCAAAATCTTCACAGACGATTTCAAAGGAGAAGAGTAACACCGTTCAAAATCAATGGAGACGAAGAGTCACCGGTGATCGAAGAGGCTGGAAGTGGCGGTTATCGGAGAGAGGAGAATGAAAAATTAGGTAAGTGAGAAATTAGGAAATTGTAAAAGTGAGAATAGAAAATTTAATAAGAGAAGTAAAAGGTTGTATTTTTTATATTAAAATTTTAAAAATTTGTATTAATGAAAACAATTACGGAAGTGTTGTATTTTTTATTTTTTTTATTTTTTTCTGTATATTTTTTAAAAAGCCCAATTAATTAGATGATTATTAATATTTGGACCTAATCTTTTTTAACACACACATATATACACACATCTGCTATTGCATTTGATTAATGTCCTGCAAAATCTAAATTATTGTGATGCCATTCTTGGGTACAATTGATGGGAAATTTATGTTATAAACCGTATTTTTATAAATAATCTTTTTTTAAATCTGATAAATCTTTTAATTATTAATAAATTTTAAATAGATAAATAATAACGAAAAATCACTTTTCCCCAATTCCCTAAATTTTAGTCCCCTACTCTAATAAAACTTCTCTAAAAACATAAAGACAGAGGATTGTCAAAAAAAAACCCTGCAGAATTCCATGGATTCTTCCAATTTCATAACACTGCATTCTGAGATTTTAAGGCTCCCATTTACAATATTTTTGCGGTAAATTAATTCATATATTTTTATTATTATTGTTGTTTGGTGTGCTTTCTTCGGCATGCCTTGAGTTTTGCAACAAGATTAGAGGTGAGCAAATTTCGGTTAAAAAATCGAATCAAATCGATCAATTTTTTAATTCAATTCGGTTTTTCAATTTGAAATTTTAAAAAAAAATTCAGTTCGGTTCGGTTTTGAAAGAAAAAAACGAAGAAAAATTGAGCCGATCGAAGTTTTACTTAATTGGATAATTTTTGGATTTTTAAATTGAATAATTATTTTGTATATGTAAATTATTTTATTTTGAGTTGCAAATTATATGAGCAAATTTATCAATTATTAATATCTTTTTTTAGTTGATAATTTAAAATTTTGACAATTTGATTGAAGGTCGATGGAATGAAAAAATTTATTCAACAATTTTTTTTGTATTATTTATTATATATTTTGAGATTGTATCTTTAATTTGGATTTGTATTTTATACAATTTGGATGTTTTTACTTTAGTATATTATGATTTGTAATTTTGTATGTTTTTAAGATATAATTTTTTATTTTTTTTAAAATAATTTTAATTTTTGATTAACCAAACTAAAATAATTGAAAATTTTGGTTCGGTTAATATTTGGTTATTTCATTAGTTCGGTTCAGTTCGGTTCAATTCGATTAGCTAAATTTTCAAAAGATTAATTTTTTATTATTTTGATTTAGTTTAATAACCGAACCGATCGTTGCATAGCCCGAAACAATATTTGGCATACTTTGTTTTTATTTTATTATCATTTTTCTTTCTTTTTGATTTCTCTGCAGAAAACATTCATTGAATTGGTTTTAGTGATTTTACCTAAATTATTCCCAAATTAACCGTTGAATGCATATATATATATATATATATATATATATATATGAGGAATGTTTATTATAAAAAGATATTACCGAAAACTGTAGCCTGCATATTTATGGTGGTCTGCCAAATTGGTTTTAGTCCATCAATTACTTTTATTATTATTATTATTATTATTATTATTATTATTATTATTATTATATTTTCTTTTTCTTTTCTTCTCCACGGATTGTACACAAAGGTACCTTAAGTAAACAATTTACATAAATTGCATACATTCATTAATCCACTTATTATTATTATTATTTATAAGACGTGAAAGTTTTTATCAACGAAGAGGGAGAGCTGGTTGGCCGTTTCCGATCGGATAAGGAGTTCTTGCAAGAAGGGTAACCTGATTGGACCGAGAGAGGCTTTGATGACCTGCAAGAAAGGAAACTAGCCCGGTCCTGCCAGATATTAGTGCTCCGACACTTAAGTCAGCTATCGGGATGTAGAGAGAATTCTTAGAGAGAGGATCTCAGAGATTTAATATTTGAAGCCACTATATATTGGGCTATTTATAGGAGATAAGAGAGGTGCACTTAAGTGTTTTAGACATGATAAATGGTTGTTAGAGCATATAAATGACGAAGTGATAAAGAGCAGGTGAAGACATGGGCTCTACTTTGTGTCAGTGGACTGATTGAGATGCGATATCCCATCAATCCGATCGGACATCACGTGATCTCTTCCTTGGTTTGTGGCTCACACTTTGTGCTCTTTTGCTGAAGGGCTTCGGACCCTGTCAGATGTACTGGGCCGATTTTTTGAGCCTTGAAGTATGATATTTTCATAGCTATCACTTGTTTTCCTCCACACAATTTGATATTCGAGATCGAAGGGTCGAGAGTATCAGAAAGCTTGTCGAGCTAGATACATCAATCGGGATGTGACGTCGATCAAGATTAAATAGAGTCATCATTGATCGGGATGTGACGTCGATCGAAATTAAGTAGAGTCATCATCGATCGGGATGCGACGTTGATCGAAATTAAATAGATTGTCAATCAGGATCTTCTTAGATTGGAATTAATTGCATTGATTGGGATTGTAGTCGATTGGAATAAGATAGATCATCAATCAGGATTATCGTCAGTCGGAATTAAATTGCATCGATCGAGATTGTCATCGATTGGAATTAGATAGATCGTCAATCGAGATTGTCATTGATCAAAATTAAATTACGCCGATGAGAATTTTCATCGATTGAAATTAGATAGATCGTTAATCAGGATTATCATCGATCGAAATTAAATTGCATTGATTGGAATTATCATCAATTGGAATTAGATAGATCGTTAATCAGGATTATCATTAATCGAAATTAAATTGATCGGGATTATCATCGATTGAAATTAGATAGATCGTCAATCAGGATTGTCATCGATTGGAATTAAATTGCATCGATTGGAATTAGATAGATCGTCAATCGGGATTGTCATCAGTCGAAGTTAAATTCCATCAATCCGGATTTTCATCGATTGGAATTAGTTAGAGCATCAATCAGGATTGTCATCGGTCGAAATTAAATTGCGTCCACCGAAATTTTCATCGATTGGAAATCTAGTCTCTTTTTTGTTGAATCAAGGACGTTGGAGAAATACTTAAAAATTTTAATTAAATAAGAACAATAAATTCATAAGTCAATACGTATACCCATCCTTAGGACAAAATTCTTGAAGTGCATCTTTCAAGTTTTAGAGGTGTGCCATATGCGGACTTGTTGTAAAGGTTGGCCCCGTCTGTCATGCCTTTTAAAAGATAATGATGAGTTGCATTTGGCTTGACTCAGCTTTTTGGCTGTAAGCTTCCTCTCGACCCCTGTATATATATATATATATATATTTACTGATCGGAGCGCTATCCGATCGACTCTTTAAGCATCTCTTTCATCTTCGTTCTTTGCTTCGATGAGATGCTGGGCAGAGTTGGTGTTAAGTGGGGTGAAGATCCGAGATGGTTAGTCGCTAGACCAATCGAACTTACCCCGTTCGACCTCCTTCCGCCAAACTAGATTCTTTGAAGTGGTGGGCCTGTTCGATATCCCATTATCTGCTTGGATACGGGAGTTCTGTTGAAGGGTTGTCCATCCGAATACTACAGCCTATCCATGACGTTGGTCCTTCTTTTCCTATTGGATCTCAGGATGTCATCCAAATGTATGTGTTGTCTAGCTCTTTTCATCAGATCAGAGAAGCTGAATGGCAGTCTTATAGTTATTAATTCAAATAATGGGCGATCAATGATGCCTTCAGCTAAGGCGATCGTTGTCATTTCCACACTTACATTCCTCAACTCGAACATTGTGGCTTGAAATCTATCGATGTAGTCTTTAAGACTTTCTTCAATCTATGGTAGAGGTTGCAGCACAGATCACTCACTGACTTAGATGTTCGTGTCTGTACAATGAACCTGTGGTGAACAGCTCTTTGAGCTGTCTAAAGGAGGTTATTGATTCCTAAGACAGCTCATGGAACCAATTCAAAGCATCTTCTCCTAAGGTAGTGGGGAAGATTCTGCAGATGATCCTTTCGTCATAGGTGTAAACTTGCACTTTGGTCAAAAATTCTATTAAATGGGTGACACGATTAGTTTTACCTGTATATTTATCCATCACTATGTCTCTCCACCAGGAAGGCAACTCGAACTCCATTATTTTTCTAAAAAATAGAGAGGTAATATTTTTGCAAGTGTTTCCCTCAAACATACCTTTCATAGGATTCGTTAAGCAAAACTGCCTGAACTTTTGGTTATCCTCCCTGTTCATGGCTGTGGAGGTAAACTCATCTTTCAATCTTTTAGAGTGGTTGCGACTAGGTGTGCACATAAAATGCTACAAGAAAATGAAAAAATAGCAATGAAATTAATTCCGTTGCTAAATTAGCAATGAAAATTCAAATAGCAACGAAAAATAATTTTCGTTGCTAAAATTGGTTAAACTTTACAGATTTAGCAACGAAATTATATTTAGTTATATTCTGTTGCTAAAAGTGGATGGAATATTTAACGTCAAAATTTAGCAATGGAAATTAGCAACGAAATTACTATACCGTTGCTAAATAAGGTGCCAACATATGGTGAAAAAAGTTTAAAACGAAAAATAGCAATGGAAAAAATTTTCATTGTTAATTTAGCAATGAAATTTGATTTCGGTTGCTAATTTAGCAATGGAATTTAATTCCCGTTGCTATTTTAGCAATGGAAAATAATTCGATTGCTAATTTAGCAACGGAATTTAATTTCCGTTGCTATTTTAGCAATGGAAAATAATTCGATTGCTAAATTACTAAGGTTAAAAAAAATCAATTTCAAAATAGCAACGAAATTTCATTTTGGTTTTTCATTGCTAAAATAGCAACCAAAATGAAATTTCGTTGCTAAATTAGCAATCGAAATTTCATTGCTGAATTAGCAATCAAAATGAATTTCGTTGCTAATTTACATTTTCAATGAAAAATAGCAATGAAATTTATTTTCGGTTGCTAAAATGGCAACAGAAATATTATTTTGTTGCTATTTTAGCAATTGAAATAAATTTGGTTGCTATTTTCATTTTTACTCTATTGCCCTAGGTATAAATGGTCTATTTTATTTGTTCTTCATTTTTTCGTGAGCCTCGATGTCTCCCTAGCTGGTCGCCAGCCTTATTCCTCCCTCATCCATCATTTCTCTCTATTCTCTTTCACCACAGGACACCGGTGTTTTTGTTTTTTGGTTGAAGCCCTGTCTCATTTCTTTGGAGCTGGTTATTTGTCCACCATCTACTTCGCGCCACCACCAAAGCCATGGCTCTTCCCATCATCTTATTCTTGTTTTGCTGGCCGATGGTAGGTAGGACCTTAAATTAGGGATTAAGTTTTTATTGGCTTGTTGCTAGTTTTTTATATTGTTTTTCCTTGTATAGTTTTTCTTCGATTATTACTTATGCAGATTTCACCCTCGTAGGCATTTCTTATCTGTTCAACGTATTTTGTTCCTTTTATCAAATATTTTTTCTCTATGCAGCGCCAATGTCAGGTGAGGAGGAAAGGCTGTGGAATATTGTGAAGGCCAATTCACTGGACTTTGATGCATAGGCTGCCTTGATTGATGAAATTGAGAAGATGGCAGGGGTATGAATTTAAAATTTATGATTAACTGAAAGCTAGTTCTTAAGTTCATGGATTTTGTTTTTAAATATATTTTTAGAAGTAGGTGAACAGTAGGAAATTATTTCAGACAAATAATTCTTGTTAGTCAATAGCTAGTTGTCCCTGAAATGGTTGAGCTTGCCTTGCACTATATAATCTTGGAAATTGGAAAGTCAAAGAGTTAATTATTATCTCTGTGTGTTGCACTATATGATACTAGGACCTGAAAAATAAGAGTACTTACTTCCTATCTTTAAAATTGGTTGTTCGTTTCATTATATGATGTTAGGATTTGAAACATTTAGTTCTTCTTAAAAAGGTAAATTCTTGCATTATAGTTTTAGGGTAGAAGATCATTGCATGCACAATTAAATTTACACGGAGATGTTTTCTATTTCAAAGTATAATTATGCTTTAAAAGGTGAAAGAAATGAGGTCAAAGTTTATTGGATTGATACCTAGATATTTTTGGAACTGGAGAATTCTGCAAATTGAAACTTGTTGCTGATTGATAGCATATGTTGATGTTCCCTATGAATTCTATTTTGTCATCTCACTTACCAAGTGTTGGAGCTTTTAATTTCCTTGGTCTTAACAACTTTATTGAAATCAATGCAGGATAAGATACTAAAATTCAAAAAGTATATGATCCCTTTTTAGTTAAATTTCCATTGTGTTATGGTTATTGGAAGAAATATGCAGATCATGAGGCGCGCTTTGGTTCAATGGACAAAGTTGTGGAGGTATATGAACTGGTTGTTCTAGGAGTGACTTATTTAGTGGATATTTGGTTGCATTATTGCGTGTTTGCTATAAGTACGTATGAAGATCCTGACACTATTAGAAGGTAATTGTTGTTTGTGTTTGCATTGCTTTAGTTTGTAAAATTGGTTCATGAATGCATGATTTCCTGCATCACTAGAACATGGTGATTTTGTTTCTCTCTAACATCATTTGAGTATGCCTGCAACAGCAATTGCTCACATTGTGGCAAAAAGGTGTGATGGGAAGTCTTTAGAAATGCATTTTTCTGATGTATAAACCCTTGATTTTGACGTTAGTCTTTGGGTAGCTCTTTGACTTTTCTTTTAGGATGTCAAATCTATTATCCTGGTGTTGTTATGCACCTATCCTTCTCAAATGGTCTGCATTGTAGATTATATTTGTTTTGAATTATTGCTATCTTTAACTTTGACACTCCGAGGTGCACCGATATGCAATTTGCTGCTGGGAAGATCTCATTCAGTTAAGGGATAAGATGGCCTCATTCTCTGCTCCATTTCAGACATAGTATGATTTATTTCAGGAAGGTAAATGCAACATTTGGAAGTGTCATGCTGTTAGAGTGAATTCTTCCTTCTTCAACATTAGTGTCGGTGTCTCCCGTTGTGAACATGTCAGCATTGGCTGGTTTTGTGTCTATAGTGATGTTTTAACAATATTCTTGTTGTGCATTAGGCTTTTTGAGCAAGGATTAGCTTATGTTGGAACAAATTATTTGTCTTTCCTTCTTTGGGACAAGTACATTGAATATGAAGAAATGCATGCATCTACAGTGATGACCTTATTTTTAACGTATTAATATCACTTTTGCTTAAATGTCCAAATAAGCATATGTATGTCTTTTGATATGCTTGGATAATTAGAAGTAATGTTCATTAGACCAAGACCACCCATATCTAAGTTGTCCATTTTTTTCTACATGTTTTTGTCGTTTATCATATTATATGTTTATTGCTATTTGAATTTTTTTTTTATACATTTATAGTTTCTAGTTGATGGACAATGCTTGTAAGATTTTATGGTTTTCTTTTCCCTCTAACTCCAAGCTGAATTCATTTATGAATGCTGATTTTTCATCTATAATAGTGGATGTTTTTATATTTATGAGAGATCTTCTCTTTTCAACCAGCTTCCTTTCCTTAAGTATCTTACAAGCATATTGAATTTGATATCGAGCCAAAATTAATAAAGTCTGTATTTGTCAGGTTTGGCCGGCATACTTGTACAAATTATTGCTCCCATATTATTAAAGTTTAATCATCTAAGGCCATAGCTAAGGTTTTCATTTGTTGTGATGACTGGTCTTATGTTTGCAATCTTGCTCAACTCTTCATATTTGGTAAAAATTTGCATATGAAAAGTTCCTAAGAATGAAGCTGAAATTGTCATAGATTTGCTCTGATACATTTTCCTTGTGGACATCCCCCATCTGTTTCCATTTTTCTCTGTTCCTCTTCTATATCATTTGGCTTTAGTTGCTTTTATGTATATGCACATATAATGTCTAATGTTGAGCTGAACACAAATGTCAAAAGGAGTTAATGGGGAATATCTATGTAATTTTTGACAAGTTATCTTCTTGGTGGGATTGCAGATTTAAGACTTTTGCTACAAGTCACATGCTGGCAGAGTTAAGAACTGCTGAGGAAGCCGTTGTGCCTTCTCCTGCCGAGGGTGGTGACCAAGGGAATGAGGGAGAAGTCCATTGATGCTGCTAAACAATCTTCTAAACCTGTAAGTGCGGGCTTAACAGACGTAGAGGAGTTGGAGAAGTATATCGCCATTAGAGAAGAGATGTATAGGAAAGCTAAAAAGTTCAATTCTAAGATATCTGATTTTGAAAATGCTATTAGGAGGCCTTACTTTCATGTGCGGCCCCTCAATGTTGCAGAGCTTGAGAATTGGCATAACTATCTGGACTTCATAGAAAGAGAAGATTATTTAAACAAGGTATTTGGGTCTGTTTAGTTTCCATCCTTGACTATTTTCATGGTTTGCAGTCTTTAGTTGCCCTTGTTACACATTGACTTACAATTAAATAATATCTACTGCATCATATGCTTTATTGGCTAAACCGTTGGATGAAGCAACTTTTTAAATCGAAAATTGAATTGAGACTAAAGCATGGGCCTTCAATTTGGTTTCTTAAGGCTAAGTACTTCCAACCCTTATTTGTCAATGGACATTCTAGGTAATGTATATCTTAAGATTTTATTCTTCTTAAAGTTCATATGTTATGCATGCAAGTATCTCCATGTCTTCTTAACCATCTATATGTCAGGCAAGGAGGGTCCCTTCTATCGAATTTGAGGGGCCTTTCTGTTCCCCAATGGAGTATTTCTTATGCATATCTCCTTTTGTGCTTTGTGTTTTCTGTTAACATATTGATGCTTTCCAGTGTGGTTTCCAGTTTATGATGTTATTTTTTATGAATCAGGTGGTCAAGTTATATGAAAGGTGCCTAATTACTTGTGCCAACTATCCTGAATATTGGGTACGTTATGTCCTATGCATGAAAGCCTGTGCAAGTATGGATCTAGCTAATAATGCTCTAGCTCGTGCAACTCAAGTATTTGTCAAGGTCGGACATTCTACATGTGAAATACATTTCTAGGTTTTGTTCGATCTTTCTAGTTAATTTCAGTTGCTATTAGCTAATTAGGCAGCAGCTAGTTTGATTATTATTTTTTTTTTAATTAGGTGCTAAATTAAAGTGGAGTTGTTATGGTTTCCCAAGTTTATATTTATTTTCCTAATTGGAGTTATAAATTATCTTTTTTCCCTTTTACTTTTTTTTAGTGGATCGCTCGTATAATTATACATTGCAATTTTTGGAAGGTAATAGTTTAAGAATTTTAATTGAAAACACCTAAATAAATTTTCTCTTTACTTTTTTTCTTTTTTGTGAAATCCACCAATCAGGTGTTGGAAAAAATCTCCTTCTATTTAATAAAATATATTTTCCATTATACCCAAAATTGTAAATTTTGAAACATAGTTTATAATCTTCTCAAGTGTAGTAAAATATAGTTAAATAACCTTAAATTTTAAATTCTCTTTCATGTGACTATAAACTATCTAATGTAAGTTGTATATGAAATTAAGCTATTGCATAGATACCTAACCAAAATTTGCCACATAAAACAATGGGGAACCTACAACGGGTTTTCTTCAGCAACGGAATAATTGTTTACAACGGAATAACGACGAAATCCACCGTCGTTAATGTTTTTATTAGTGGGTAAAATAGCAACGAAAATTGAACTCCCTTGCTAAAATTAGCAATGAAAATTAGTTTCCATTGGTAATTTTAATCAATTAACCAGATATTATATTTGGTGGATTTTGCAACGGATTTTATATTCCCATCAGTCTGATCGGTCACCATGTGATCTCTTCCTTGGCTTGTGGTTCACAATTGGTTCTCTTTTGCTAATGGACTTCGGACCCTATCATGTGTACTAGGTCGATTTCTTGGGTATTGGAGTATGATATTTTCATAGTTATCAATTATTATTATTGTTGTTGTTGTAGTTATTATTATCAAATTTGATAGAACAACACCTAATTTATTGATTTCCAAATTGTTGGGTTGGACCAAAAGTTACATATTTGATTGGTGGTCCACGTTTTTTTTTTTATCCTTGGATAGAAAAACTTCAATGCAACATTTTGTTTCTATAAGAAGTAGAAACTAAATTTGTGTTATTAGTTTATTTCCATTTTTTTACTACCAATTAAATTTTACTATTAATAATATTATTGTTTTAAAATATTTAAACCTTTCTCTAAATGTTTGATTTTTCCCCATTTTTAAGGTAGTGGATTAAATATTTGGATAATTTTCTTAGCTATTTTAATTGTTAGGATTTTGATCTTTCGTATTTGGGATAGGAAATTCTAACGCTCTTATTGTATATTGAATGGTGTCCTATGCGTTCAATTTTTAGCTTCTTTTGGAATTTTAGGTGATTAGTAATTACAGTACACAGCCATTTTGTTAAACCATATTTTCAAATTTCGATTCAAAATAGTTTAGTTTATTAAATTCTATTTTATTAAAATATTTTTATTCTTTTATCCAGTGAATTTATGCAATTTATCTTTACGTTAACTTTCTACAAGTTTTTATGAATTTTTATTGTATTAGTTTTTATGCGAATTTCAGTTGTTATATATTTTGTTAATTTAAGTGATATTTTTATTCATTTAATTCTTACTTAAATTGAATATATCCGTTTTAAAGCTTTAGATTATGGGAATAAGCTTTTGAATTATTTTCCGTTTATTATTCGTTTCAGTAAATTATTGATTTACTTATATGAAGTTATTTGAACATTGTATCAAATTTATCTGTGTTACAATTTATCTGAATTTATTTATTTTCTGCTTTGAAATTATATCTGTTTTTTGATTGGAAGTTGTATCTGGTTTCTGTTAAAAATCATTTATATATTGTATTAGTAAAAATTTATTTTCAAACCGGTACATGTGATTAGTTATTATCTGTATCTAGCTCTATTGAGCAATCTGCTATTTGAATTTGTATCTGGACCTACCACATATATCACATATTAAAAAATCACATAACTTGCCATCATGCATCATATTCCATTGACATCTGCATGTCTATGGTGGGGACGTTTGTTATTTGGCTTTTGGTGGTGTGGAGTATCATCACTCTGTTGAACTGTATCGTGATTTTGATATGTGATTTTGAATTGTTAGTTTGTTTATTTAAAATTATTCTACTTATTAAATGGTTTATTTTGTGGGTTATTATTTTTTTTTTAGTTGATGAATATATTTTATTCAATTACTTTAAACCTTTGCCTATTTTCAATCCATTGCATGTTGTAGTTATCATTCACTGAGTTATTATATTCAAACCACGTCTGCTTTATCCTTTTTGTTTTGCAGATTAACATTTCTATTCAGCTAGTGCCGATTTCTGGCTATAAATCTTAATATGTAAAAATCAGATTTGTTTATAATTCGTTTTTTTGAGGGCAAATTTATTTTATTTTCTATAAATGTTGAAATAAAAGTGTTCTATTTAGAGAAATTGTTCAATATTATGAATTTAATTGCAAAAATAAATAGAAAATTTTGAAAATTAAATATGTAAACTAAAAAAAATCTAAAGTTTATGGTCGGTACCCAACCGATAAAATTGGACACCAAAATTTTTAATTTTAGCTAACCGAATTTATAAGATAATCGAACTCAAATAGAATTTTTTTGTCAATTCGGTTCGATTAAAATTATCAATTAAAAAATAAAACGACATCGTTTTTAACAAATATACAAAACGGTGTATTTTGAACAAATATAAAAATGATGTCATTTTATATAAATATCGATTGGTGCATTTATTTTTTGATTTTTATTTTTCAAAATCGAACCAAACCGTATTAACCGAATATGTTGAAATTTTAAAATAAAAAACAAATAAAAAACTAAAAAATATAACCAAAGAATCAATCATTTTTTTGATTTTTTCCATTCTCGCAGCACAGTGTTGCAGAAATAAACCAGTGGGCCACACCACCAATCAGTCTCTACTAATTATTCCAGCTGTGGGCTCCACTTTGCTGATTCCGCAATGGTCCGTTGCGGAAATGGTATACCCTACGCCATTTCCTCAAATTGTTTTAAAACAACCCCCATTACATAAATAAATAAAAAAAGTACACCAAAAATAAAAAGTCCCAATATTCTCTACGCAACATATAATTATATTTTGTCCTGCAAAAAAATATTATGATTTTGAAGATTACATAATTTCAAGATTAAAGGTAAGATAATATATATATATATATATATATATATATATATATATATATATATATATATATATATATATATATATATATATATATATATATATATATATATATATATATATATATATATATATATATATATATATATATATATATATATATATCGCATATTTAATTGTTTAGCATATTTTAAATACATAATAAAAAATAATATGATAAATATTAATGTCATAAGATATTATGATCAATTTTAATGTAAATAATAAAATGCAATTGCTGACTCCAAAACTTTGCCAACCAATTATATATTGTTTCTAATGAGATACCCGGTAATTGCATTTTGCTAATCATATGATTATTTAGTTAATATTTTTTAGTAGAAGAAAGATATTGATAATTTAATAACCCTATCCAATTAAATTTATAAATAATTAGTTTTCCTTAAAATAATACTTCATCCGTTCTTTTTCATCTCTCATTTTTATTATTTTCACTAGAATTAAGAAATAATAAATATACTTAAATTTAGTATTAAATTACGTAATTAAGACTAAATTATCAAATATAATTTATTCTGATTTTATTGAAAAAGAAAAATAAATTGAAAAATCAAATTAAATTATATTAAAAATTTAAAAGTGATAGATAAATAAAATTTAAATTTTACTTAAAAGTGACAGATACAAAAAATAGAGGGAGTATAATAAAATGAAGACAAGTGAGTGTATGCTATATATATATATATATATGGTGCCTGTGTGAGGGCCATCATTTTCCAAGCTTGAAATGTGAATTTCTGGGGCCAGCCAAATACCGGCAGTAATTCTTGCCGGTTTATGACACCCCTCTGACGAAAACCAGCTGCATTTGATGCCAGCTTCCAGCACTCCAACCAGTCAACCTGATGGATTCCACGAAATCAAATACCGGCACAATACCTTGCCAGCTTTCAACACCGCAAAATCGAAAATATATATACAGTAATTTTTAATTTTTTAACAAAACACTCCATTTTCAAAAAAAATCCCATTATCCTGATAGAAGAGTAACGCTTTCAACTTAAAAACTGTTTCTTCTTAAATTTATCTCTATGCACGTCAGGTATATCTTGCAAGTTTTATTTGGTTTCCTCCTAAAATTGGTGAACGAGGTGCCATCTTGAAGAGAAGAGTTCCAGCATCATAACCATTCTTTGCACATTCATCATAGTTAGAAACTTGAGCTCCTTCGAGCAAACTATTCAAACAGTCTGCGCAGAGTACATGGAGTGTTTCCAATCAAACAGAATCAACTGATCATATCTGATTGATACCACCTCGACCAGGTTTTGTGAGATGCAGCCATCGTTCCATCTCTGGGAAGCCTTGTGGAGAAACCTGAGAGGCCGGATGGCTGAGGTCAACAGCAGCGCAAAGGAAGCCATTTTGCAAAGGTATTTCCAAATTCTGATTGAAGAAGTGAATAAGAAGATAAATTTTGCCCTTGGGAGAGCAGTGCAATCAATGAAGACACGGCCTAGCAGCTTATCCATGAAATATAATTGAACTTTCCCTCCTGAGGGTAAACTTTGAAGACACTTAGGCCCCAGTAATGAAAGTATCTTTTACAATTAAGAGACAGAAAGGGAGATAGCTGATAACTGAATGATTGATGCAAATGTATCATTAATGCATGCCAGGATTTGATGCAAAAGCAGACTCACAAGCAACATGAACCCACCAAAAAAAAAAAAAAGACAAGACACTGAGATAGCAAAGCTCAGACCTAAGTCCTATCATGTTCGAAATGTATGCATGCATTGACATCTAGACCACATCAGTAATTCGCTAAGATAATGACAGCAATGATTAGGAATTCAAATATTAAAACCAGTTAAGGTGGTAAATATACTACGCAGCAGTAGAAAAAAATTAAAAAATAATAAGTATGACTACCAGCAAAACTGGCTAAATCTAAACCATGTAACACAAGATGTTATCAAACACTGCTGATATTAGCAAAATGGAAAGCGCCATCTTGCAAGTAATGACCCACAAATAAGTGGCAACATTAACTTCCAGACAAAAGCTATGGTTAAATCTGCAGCTTGAAGCTCAAAGGTTAGCACTCTTAATTCTAACCGCTAAAATACAAAACAGGGAAAAATGTCACTCTAGGCATTGTATCATACATGAGATATTATGAGCTTGCTATATAACAGAAATAAATGAATAGAAAAACTCTGTAAGATCCTTGTTTCATTTATCCTTCTGAAACTTCTCCACATATGCCTGCAACACAACGCAACAAAAGAAAACATTGACAAATGAAATGATATAAACACAAAGGCAGTAAGCAAGAGATGTAAGAACAGAAATTTATTGCAGGTAAAAAGAGTTCCTAACTATTGCCAAGTTCACATTGTTTGAGTAGTAGTATGTACTGAGAAAGAACTCACCTGTACAAGTTTGGTGAGCTTTGGCTTCGAAAATGAAAGATACTGTTGAATTTTTTCTTGGGTTTGAGGGATATTAGCTCCCTGCATGGTGCCTGTAACTTTGTCAACAACTTTCTTCACTATGTTTTTGTAGGAGTCCTTGCTCATGTGACCTTCCTTCCACGTGGGTTTCAAAAGCTCCTTAACAAACTCCACAAGCGCAAATTTAAATGCTCGAATCCCCTTGGAATCTTTGCTTTTCTTGCCTTCATCAGTCTTGTCATCTCCATCATTGTTATCCAGGGGACCATTGTCTTGTGCAGATTTATCTTCCTCCAATCTTTTAGTTTCCTGAATCATCACTCCATTGTTTTCCTTAGAAACTATGGAGTTTGCTCCAGTTTCTGGCTGATTTGACTGGCCCCTCTTATCATTAGCTTCTTCCATGCTGCATAACTTATCATTATCGCCATTTTTTGATGCATCAGCAACATATGAAGCCAAGTTGTTTTTAGGTGTCGTTTCAGGTTTCCCATTTGTGATGTTTTCCTGACTAACTAGCGTTGGAAAAAAACCTGGGGGGTCATTATCGACTTCAAGCTTCTCAGCTTCAATGCTGTCACAAGTAGGATTGTACTGCTTCTGCATCCTTATGTTTTCATTTGATTGCATATTCACTGCAGAATCTGTTTTAATAGGTCCAAAGGAAGATGTTTCTGTAACATTGGGGACATGAGAACTCTGGGCAGCATAAAGTTGTGGAAACTGCTGTCCATTTGCAAATAACTGAGCTAGAGAGGCTGAGATGGTAGTGAGTTGTTCACTGCTTACATTGCTCCGAATAGCAACTCCAGAATTCACTTGCGAAGAAGTTGGTTCCATAAAATCTGGCTTGTTCATTATATTTCCCTCCCGAACCAGAGTCTGAATTTGAGGATTTTCAGAACCTTCTCCTGATGTCAGTGCTGCTACTTGGCCTTGTCCTACAGCATTTAAGCCTCTAAGAGGTAAAGCATTTGAATTTATGTCATTCTGGTTGAAGCTATGTGCAGAAATCATATTGGACAAAATGCTACCATGAGAACTGGCAATTTTTCCAGCTATACTTTTATCATCATGTGGCAAAGCATTTACACCAACATTGACTAAATTAAAGTCTGATGGTCTGGAATATGATTCATTTATCTCTGATGGCATAACAACAGTGGAATCGTGGATTCCAAATGAAGCTTGTTGAGCTGTACTAGGATCACGATTGGTCAGAGTAGACCCTTGATTATCAATATGGTTAGGAGGTCTAACATTATAATTCCATTCAGGGGACATGTCTGCCTCACCAATTCTTTGTTCAGAAGCAAGTATGCTCTCACCAGCATTTTCTGTCTTCCACAAAAGGGCTTCCTTCTTTTCGCTCTCAACCATCTTATGACCAATTAGTCTATCACTAAGCTTCTTATCTTCCTCCAGATGATGTTCCCATCTGCTATCAATGGACCTCGAGGTACCCCTTTGATCAGTGGCACCCATTATCTCATCTTTATCTTCACTCAACTTTCCAGCATCTGAAGCACTAGTGCTCCATTTATTATTCCAGAATTTGTCCACATCAGCAGAATCATGACTAAGCGAAATCCTACCATCCTTTGACCTATCAGGACTTGGATAGGTCTGACCCTGATGGGAAAACCTGCAATATTTTCCATTTCTACAATTACCTGCAGCAAAAAATTTGCAGGGAATATCGGCTGCTCTGCGGGGTTCACGGTCACTATGTCTTTCCAAAGATGCATCTCTTTGCCTTCTGTCATTATTTCTCTCCCTATTTACCTCATTGGAAGACGCCTTACCAGCCACATGGGAAGCACCATCATGCACAAACCGGCAGGATGAACCCCTCCTACAGTGGCCCTTGACAAATTCAGTACAAAAATCGGTAGATTTTCCACTAATTGCTGGGTGCTCTCTAGAATCATGGGACATGGGGTATTTTGATGGCATAGATTTCCTGTGTCTTTCCCACCCATCCTCATAATTCTGGGCATGAAGAAATTGACAATGATTGCCCCTTCTGCACCTCCCAGAAGCATAATCTTTACATAATTGAGCAGATGCACCAGATCTGCTTCTGCTTCTGTCATGTGGTCCTGATTCTCGCCCAAAGCCACGCAATGGACTTCTACTCCTACTCCGACTTTGGCTCCGGCTTCTACTTCTGGAAATAAACCAGAAACAGGATAGTCATATAACACCAACCATTAGTGTCAACTCCAATAGAGAGAGACATTGTAACATCCATTCCATTCAACATAGAATTAATAGAATGCTAGTAACCATATATATAAGAGTACACTATCAAACCTTCTCAATCCTTTCCATTCATTTTTAGGGGAGTTGCGATGGCTTTGCTGTCTCCAATCATCAAGACCAGGAGACATTCTTGTCCCATAACTCTCTTCTCCATCCCATGTGGCCCTTGCTTTTAAATTTCTGCTCCGAGCTGCATCAATGCTGTCTTCCCTAAGTGAACTTCTTCTTCCAGGCAATGGTTCTGGAACAGACCACTTGGAATGATTGCCACCAGCTGGTTCAGGAGAAAGCCAATCACGTCTTTCTCTATCATGAAAAGATAAATCAGCTTTTCCAGACCATCCTTTTTCATCTATTCTTTCAAATGGAACACGAGATTCTTCTTTCAAATCCCACTTAGAACTGCGTCTTCGGTCACTGCTGCTCATCTTGCCATAAGCAGTACCTTTTCTCATCCAAAAGAAGTATAATCTGGTGCCAGAAATGGGATACATTATAAAAATCTTGCCAACATAAACAGTCTTAGATTATTTGATATATTTTCCTTCTAGATTCACTGTGAGGGCAGCAGAAATATTTTACTAGAAGTAGGGGGTGCAAACTACCTGGTTTCAGATATACTCAACATCAAACAATAGTACTATATTTTACAAAGTTGACATTAAAGATTCTACAAATTACACAAGCCCAAATACCTTGTTGTCATTGGACATTGCATAGGTTAGAAGTCCATGCTATAATTATCTTATAGTTCACATTGCCAAAAGCACCATTAAGTTCAATTTAAAGAGAGAGAAAGAGAGAGAGAGAGAGATGTCAAATTATGGCCTCAAAGAAGAGAAATCCAATGTTTGCAAAGCTCTATAATCCAAAATGAAAATCCTGATTTACATTGGACTTTAATTCACAATGACAGCTTATCTCAGCTATGAATCACAGGTACAAAAACCTGGTTTAACTTGCATGAACTGCATAGATGTCAATTAAACTAGTAACACGTACATTTGCTTGGTTTTACGTGATAGAAAACAATATACATCTCAACTTTTCTAATGCAAATAAGGCCATCTGTAGTTAAGCAACATAACTGAGTCTTGCATTCTGGTAAATCAATCAGTATCTTGGCAGAATATCTTGATATGATGCTCTTGCGAACATTGTAGGTGACACAACATGACATCATTTTATACATAATCACTTTGATATGAAACCCCAAGTTTTCATAGACCAAAAATCAACTATGCTTGTAGCAGTTACATCCTTATGTGGAAAAAATACTAAAACGGTCCTATAGTATTCTTTCTCAAAAGAAAAATAAATAAATAAACAAACAAACAAATTAGCAAATGAAATTGTCCACTACACTGAGCTAGAGCCACAACTGTAACTCAGGCTGCTCTTGTAAAGGAACATACAATCACTCTCTCCCTTCTTTTCCAACAGATGAAACTCAGAAATAAGATGCATACTTAGAAGAACATAGAAATCAACAATTAAATAGCAAGGCTCATGCTTTAGCCCCTCAAACTCACCACATTCTACGGAACCAATCGGAATAATCATTTTCTTCATCGCCAATAGCAACTTCCCATTAGTTTCATGCTGGACCAGGGTAACACTCAAGATCTTAGAACATCCCCAAAAAGTATGTCCCACCTCTGATTGATAACCCTTGGATACATCCACAGTTGATAGAAAAACCTCGGACATCTAACACTGGGACAGTTCAGTTGGCTCAATACTTGGTTGAAATAGAGCTCACAATTTGGAGCACATCAAGCATGTAACTGAAGTTTAATTTTAAATATCAATGCCAACAGTAAATTTAACTGTGCATTCTAATGATCAAGGATTAATTTGCCAACCACTAATAAACTTAGGCATTGAGGGTTTTGTAAAACCTTAATCCGGAAATAATAAAAAGTGAATATCTTTAAAATACTCAAATTTTTTTTCTTAAATACATACCAGTAACTACCATTATTAAAATAGTTGACCTTATAGGGGGAACACTAATAACTAATAAGGAATTACCAAGTACAACAATTGTGAGGGCAAGGTTGAATATTTTAAATAGCCACAGAGCTAAAATAACTACCTAAGAAAATAAAATTACCAAATAGACTACAGGGAGGTCTTTGGTGAAGATAAGAACGACATCCCTGATGAAAGCCATAATAAAAAAAAATTAAAATTTTAAATTTTAAAAATTACAAAAAGCACTAAACCTTATAAAAACAGGTCTGTTGAAAAAAAAAAAGGATGAGCAGAGTTAATAGTTTAGTTTTTTGGGAATAAGATTCCAACTTTATTAAACAATGTTTAAGCAATTATTCTGACATTGTTAACTATAGCTGGATTTTATTTGGACGCCATATATTTTCTCATTTTCTTACATCTTGATCAATGAATTCAAATCATATCATCAGAGCACATATCCAACAATAATAATAAGAAAAAAAGTCAAAAACAAAAATGAACATAAGGGAAAATTTGTTTATTGAGAAGACATTTTAATTAGAAGTTTCCAAATGAGGTTATGGGACTTCAGACTTATGACCTTCATGCGCTGTGGCTCTAGGCTCGTCTTTGAAGTCTTAATTACCAATAAAAGCATATTTTATGCATGGATATAACTTGAACTACATTACCTACGCTTGAATTCCCTTGCCATTCACTCTTAACTTCGTAACTTGTCCCAGTTTTTCCTTGCCAGAACCGAATTACATGCATCTTCTTGGTGTAAGCAATCATGAATGTCTATGATTTCATGATTTCAAATTTAAAAAAGAAACAACTAATCACCAAACTTATGCATATGTACAAAATATATTGTTATGTTTCTAGGCTTTGGATCTTTTAAGGAAATATTTTTAGTTATAGTAAGATTTATTTTAGCAACACTATTTTAGTTATACTAGAGTTTATTTTAAACAGAAATTAGTGACTAGTTTCCTACTTAGAAGGACTTCATGGCTTCTAGTTAGAAAATAAATCGTATTTGTAATAGATATTCCTAGGACCGTAACATCTATTTAAAGAGGCAAATTTAATCAATAAAACAAATTAGAAAACTCCAATACAAAAGTACAAGAAATAGACAATTCTCTCTCACGGTTTCCAAGGTCCCTGCACCTTTAATGAGCTTGAAGGTACAAGCTCACTTTGATTAATTTGATTAACCACGCAGTATTCCGATCCATAAGTCAAGACAAAAACAACCTGGTATCAAAGCCAAACACCTTTGGCAATAAGAATCTAAAGGAAGAATTAATGGCTCTTTACCAAGAAGTTTATGCTGCAACAGAAGCAAGGACAGTTGTGATGGAATCCAACTTGGGAACTCAATTGCAACAAATATCAAGATGCCTAAAGGAGCTCTTCGATAGAGTCAGTGAACCAGTGATAAGAAAATAAATGGAGGTACATGCAGCCTAATAATGATGAAATCTGTAACAAAGAAAAATGATAACAGGTCCGAAACTCATGAAAAAAAAGAACAAGATGTAGCCACTGTAAATAAAGCTTGAGTTCCCAACCTTTGATGGGTTAGAGGATCCATTGGATTCAACAAGCATCCAGAATTTCAATAGTTCTACAGCAGTCCAATGCTTCAAATTAGGAGTCCAAAACTCAGTATGGTTTAGGTGTATCAGTTACAAGCAGACAAACTTTTCAACAGAGGAATTTTCCTAGATGTACCAATAGAACCATCAACAAGTGGGGCTAATTATTCTATGAATTTAGTAAATTATCTCAAAAGCCCACATGGTGGCCACCCTCCCGAAATAGTAACACCTCTTGAAGGAGTATTATGATAACGTCCAAGATGTTTCAAGCTTGAGGACTAGCTCTGTTTTCAGAGGGGAATAATGTTACGGTAATAGGTTTTGGGTTTATTAAGGTGCTTTTTTAGTTACAGTAAGATCTATTTAGCAGGATTTTGTGGTTATAATAAGATAAGATTTATTTTCAACAAAAATTGGAGGTTTATTTCCTAATAAGAAAAACTATATAGTTTCCTTGTTAGGAAAGAATTCCTATCTTTAATAGATATTCCTAGGGTTATAAACTATTTAAAGAAGCAAATTTATCAATAAAACAAGTCAGAATTCTCTAGTACAAAAATACAAAGAGATAGGCAACTTTCTCTAACAAGTTCCAAGGCCCCTGCTCCCTTTAACAAGCTTAAAGATACAAGTTTCCTTTGACGTGTCACCTGATGTTCCAATCTGTAATTTGGGACCATAACATATATGTTATCACCTTAGGGCTTTCACCATTTTTCAAGTCCATTAAAACTTCGCATCAGCCTTCAAATAATATATTTACCTTCTTCAGGACATGGAACTACTACAACCATATGTGTAACCCATATGAAGTTCATTTACCAATTCCTAGTTGCTAACAAGTATTTATCCAAGATCACCTGAAAACCATATCAGCATATTACTAAACCTTCAACGGAATTCTTCACTTAAGACAACATGTAATGTTGCAGCAAAAGAAAATATCTTTGTAGGTTTGCAGCAAAATGGAATCAGATAATTAAATAAATAAATAAATAAAAGAAAAAGAAAGAAAGAAACAGACATGCTTATAACTCCAATCAGTCCCAAAATTTATTCTAAGGGATGCAAAACATTAATCATCAAACTAACCTTCCTTATAATTTTTCTCCGATATTTCTTGTAAGGGATGCTGCAGTCAGACAAATTCTGAAAACGGGGAAATATCAGATACCAATTCCTCTTTGGTCTTGATAACCCGCAAATTCTCTCTGCTTGGAATGTCTAGCAAGCTGACCATCTATCTGTAGAAGAAATCAAGAATAAATTCCAAGGATAAAAGTGGAGGGAAGCCTCCACCTGAAGCCTTCAATTAACAATCTCATAGAAGTAAAAAAGCCCTATCTTCTGTGGCAGTATGCTCTAAGACAATTTTTTTTTTTTTCATTTGGGACATCAACTGTTGTGATTCTCACTATCAGAACTGAGAAATCACTCAGAATCTCCTCTGCAAGAAGTACTAGTAACTGGGACTAGATTAGCTGTACAGCTAATAATATAGAAATGAATCAGTAAGCATACCATTAGCTTTCGCTTATATTCCTCCAAAGTGGCACTCAATGTTCTGCATCTAAAATAATTAAAGCAAAAGGCACTAAAATAAGTAAGCAGAAATACACTCAAAAGAATCCATTTAACCCACAAAAAAATTAATAAAAAAAAAAAGAAACAGCGGAAATAGCCATACATAGCATCAAATAAAACAAATAAATCAACTAATTAAACAAACTAAAAGCAAAGACAATGTGTATACTTGAAATGAAGCTAAATGTTCTTCTAGCATCACTGATATATAAATAAGAAGAATATTTTAGAAGCACTGTAAGCCACTTACATACCACGCATAACAAGCTCATTTAGGAAAACTGTACAGGCAAGCACAGAAAGAACGCATTCGCAGCTTTTCTTTTCACTAAGCTTATTTTTTATTAAACAATAAATAAATCCTAACTTTTTATTGAATAATGCACAAATTGAAGAAAAACCCTTCTTTATTTTGACATCGATTGAAGCTCTCTCCACAAATTCAAGACACCCAGCAAACCAAAAAAAACAAAAGGTTAAAAGAATTTAACTTTGAGAACCCAATCTAGAAAAAATAAAATGAAGAGCAGATGAAGCTTACATGAGTTTTCTTCAAGATTCAAACTTTATATTTCCCGACCCTTTAAGAAAAAGAAAAAGATTAAAACCCTAGCAGAGAGGAAAGTGAATTGAAACCGATCCCACAAATCCACCGGAATTCGGGAATCGAATAGAGTTGAAAATAGAATGAAACTGTAAAGGAGAGTGCAGTAGAAGTAGCAGTTAGTGGGTAATTGCTGGTAATTTGAAGTGAAAAGAGAGAGCAGTGAGTGAGAGCGGGAGATAAGAAAAGAAAAAACCCAAAGAAGGAGCTAAAGATTCTTTCTAGGGCAAAGAATCGAAGAGAGAAAAAATGAAATATGCTTCCATTAAAATGAATTTCTCTTTCGGGAAAAAACTTATTCAGTTGAGGTTTAATTATTAAAATTTTTATACTTAGAATTCTTCATCTCTATTCTCCACTAACCATAATTGGTTTTTTCTTAATTTTTTCATTTTTCTAGGAGTAAATTCCATTTTTTCTATTAAATGTCTTGAAATTACAATTGTTTTTTTGGGTTATTTTTATTCTTAAAGTATTAAAATAAAGATAATTTGTCATTATATTTTTATGTTTGTATCTTTAAATTTGTAGAAATCTCCATACCAAATATTGATATTTTCTGTGTATTTTAAAAATTTTTTAAATAAAAATAATTCTAAATTCATAGAAAGTTGGATATAAAAATGAACCTCTATTTTATCCTGGAAATGCTAGTGGGACTTGGACTAAGGATCAATTGGTTCAATTTAAATCGAACTGATTAAATCATAAATTAAAATATTCATTTAAATTGAGAACCAAATCATTTAAATAAAAATTTAAAATATTCATTTAAAATCGAATAAAGTTCAAAACCAAATAATATGAATTTTTAGGTTATATGTTATATTTTATAAATAAATATATAAAATATAAATGACCATAATAAGGTGAAAACTCATTCAATTCGGTTTTGGGCACTGAAAATTGAACCGGTTAGACCAAATTCTTGCTTCAAAATCTAATCGATTATACTAAAAATTACATGCTAAATCGAATATATTGAATTGATTTTGGTTTGATTTTGCTCAACCCTAATTAGGACTATAGTTTAATATCTAAAAGCCCCTTACTAGACCATTACTAAAAATTTTCAAAGATAAATTTTATCCATGAGTGAAGAACTGCAACAAGGATAAAAGACACTATAATGTCTAAATTGTAAGAGCATTTGAGAGAAATATATAAATATTAAATAGCAATTTTTTCACCATACCTTGAATATGGTAATTAGACTCCTGCTTAGGCTTAATTTGTTAGCCAAGTATCCTAATTAGAGTAGAAATTAGATTTATTTATAATATATGATTTATGTTCCTTAGTAGGAGTATATTTTGTGGGAATATTAAATATCATCGAAACTATAATTTTTTCTTACTTTAAAACTATAAAATATAAAGCATTACCACATGTTGAATAAAATTTATGTAAGGCCCCAAAGTATGACTTGAAAGGGTTGGAAGTTGTTTTAATGGGTAATTACCAAAAATAAATGGGATCTTAGCACCTAAGGGTGTAAATGGTTAGTAGGGACGTAACAGAAATTTTTGTATTTGTCCGGTGTAATTGAAAAATTATGCAAATTTAGATTTATGTTTGAATTGGGGGCAATATTGATAAAGACATGGGTGATCGTCAATTAAAGAATTGTTATCGTTATACTCCTTTAATCTAGAATATAAAGATATTATAGGGATATAAGGGCGTCACAATTAAGGGTATGCAATGATCGATTTAATTTAATAATCAAATCGAATCAAAATAATTAAAAATCTAATTTTAAAATTTTAATCAATTGAATCGAATCAAATTTTTTAAAAATCAGATCGAATTTTTCGATCGGTTCGGTTAACCGAAAAAAAAAATTAAAACTTTTTTTTACAAAAAAAATAAAAAATTATATCTAAAAATTATACAAAATTACAAATTATAATATGATAAAGTAAAAATATCTAAATTGTACAAAATAAAAGTCCAAATTAAAGATACAATTCTAAAATATATAATACAATAAAAACCGTTAAATAAATTTTTTTATTCAATCAATTTTCAATCCAATCGTCAAAATTTCAAATTATCACCTAAAAATTAGATATTAATAATTGATAAATGCACTCATAATTTATAACTCAAAAAAGATAATTTACATGTACAAAATAATTATTCAATTAAAAATCCAAAAAAATTATCTAATTATATAGAATTTCAATCGGTTCGATTTTTCTACAATTTTCTCATTCAAAAATCGAACCGAACTGAAAAATCGAATTTTTCTAAAATTTAAAATTGAAGAATCGAATCGAATTAAAAAATTGATCGGTTTGATTTTGGTTTGAACCGAACTTTGCTCACCCCTAGTTACAATTTAGTTTGACAATATTTTTTTTTAAATACTTGAGCTTTCATTGAGTTCAATGTTTTAATACTTTATTAGAGTGTGTGTTAAAATTTATAGTGCCTTTGTCACTTTTGAGCCATTATTGCATATTAGTCTACTATTAGGCGATAACAAATTTTGAGTTTATTTCATTCATGATTACTGAACTTGTGATAAATTATGCAAAAATTATAAAAGAAAATTTTTTTCATAAAAAAACATTAAACTTTGTAAATTTTTATAATAAAATTACTTTGACTGGATTCCGACAAAAAATCATCGAAAAATTACGTGGCATGCTGATGTGGCAAGTTCAAATGGTAACGAGTGGACTTTTCGGTAAGAAAATTGGTCAAAGTAACTTTATTGTAAAAATTTACAAAGTTCAGTGTTTTTTATGAAAAAAAATTTCTTTTATGATTTTTGCATAATTTGATCACAAGTTCAGTGATCATTAGTGAAATTAACCCACAAATTTTAAGCTTTAAATTGGGATACAAATGAAAATTAAATATTATATAATTTGAAAGAAGATATTCGAATTGACTTAGCATAAGTGGCTTATTTTTTTACCTTTTTATCATTTCTGAGCAAGTGTTGCCCATTTAACTTGTTATTAGGTGATAACATCTCTTTAAGCTCTAAATTTTAGATATATGCTTGATAAAGAGAAATTTAAATATTATGTTTATCAAACATATATCTCAATATTATATTTACATTATCTTTTTTTGTTATATTATGATATTTGTTTATATTTATATTTATATTTATATTTATATTTATTGCATATATTTATTTATCGTATATTTATTTGTTTATACTTGTTGTATTTTTATTTTTTATTTATCATATTATTTATTTTATTTTATTTGTTGCATATCATGCATTAATGTAGTGATTAATAAAAAAATGGATTTTTAATTGCCAAAAGGAAAATGCCATATAAAGATGTTGTGTTAATTACAAAAAAGGATCTCAACTATATAGTATTGTTTAATCTTTGTTCTAAACTTCATTAGCTTGTAATGTCAGCACCAATCTTAAAAAATCTTACAATTTTGGAACCGCCTTGCTATTTTTTCATTTTTCTTTTAATAGCGACGAAATAGCGACGGAGTTTTAAAATTTTAAGATTGGTGCTGATATTGCAAGATAATGAAATTTAGTACAAATATTTTAAAAAATGCCCTAATTGGAACCTATTTTGTAATAAACCTTTTCAAAATTGAAACAATTGATCTTTTTGATACAGGTGCAAATTTAAACTGCTTAAAAAAATTGTATTAGATTCCAAATAGATTTGCTCAAGAAACTAATAAAAAACTTTGTGCTACAAATAATTCAAAAATGATCATCAAAAGCAAAGCTGAAGCCACTATAAAAAAGGTAGTAATTTAATAAAAACTCCTTTCATCTTGTTAGAAAATATAAATCATAATATCATTTTAGGGACTACATTTATCAACATGATAATACTCTATTTTGTCAATTATGATAGTATTTTTTTCAAAACTCAAGGAAATAAAATTATTTTTCCTTTCATTGAAAAACCCAGAACAAGAAATCTCAATCTTTTAAAAGCTTGTTCTGTTTACAAAAATGAGTTAAATCTCATAATCCAAGGAAAAGAAAAACATTTATATTTTCTAAAGCAAGATGTTTTCTTCTTCAGAATTCAAAAATCTTTGGAAGAAAAATTCATAAAACAAAAGATTTTTTACTTCAAAATTTACTTGAAAAAAAATATATGTTCAAAGTTACCAAACACTTTTTGGAACATAAAACAACATATGGTTGATCTATAATATGAAAGTGATTTTTCAGACAAATAAAAAAGAGATTTGATGTTTGCTTTCAAATGGTCTCATTATAACATTTAGATCTACTTGGAGTTGTGCAGCTTTATATATTAATAAAAACTCAGAAATAGAAAGAGGTACACCTAGACTTGTGATAAATTACAAACCTTTGAATAAAACTTTAAAATGGATTCGTTTAATCTTTTCAAAATTTGATCTAAAGTCGAAATTTTGGCGAGTTCAAATTTAACCAAAAGATAGTTACAAAATGGCATTTACTGGTCCTTTCGGATAATATGAATGAAAAGTAATGCCATTTGGATTAAAAAATGCTCTTTCAAAATTTTAAAGAATAATGAATGAAATTTTCACTTCTTATTCAAAATTCTGCACAGTATATATGATGACATTCTCATCTTCTCAAAATCCTTGGAACAACATTTTAAAGATTTAAAAATATTTTTCATGGTAGCCAAGAAAAATGGATTAGTTGTGTCCAAGTCAAAAATCTCTCTTTTCCAAACAAATATTCATTTTTTGGGTCTTTACATTTTTTAGGGAATAATTACACCCATTGAGAGATCTTTAATATTTGTAGATAAATTTCCTAACAAAATCTTGACAAAACCCAACTTCAAAAATTTTTGGAAAGTCTCAATTATGTCTTAGATTTTTATCCAAACATCAACCTTCTAGTAAATCCTCTGCAAGATAGGTTGAAGAAAAACTCAGTACCATTGTCTGATGAATGTACTAGAGTCATTCAACAGATTAAGAGACCGGGCAAAAAAAAATCCTTTATTTGCATTTAGCAGACCCTTCGACATTTAAAATTGTTGAAATAGATACTTCAGACATAGGATATGAAGGGATACTAAAACAAAAGGTCAATAGCAAAAAATGCATTATTCAATTCACATCTGTATAGTGGAATGATTGTCAAAAAAATCATTCTATGGTCAAAAAAGAAATTCTTTTAATTATCATGTGCATTATAAAATTTCAAAATGATTTACTTAATCAAAAGTTTTTACTTCGTATTGATTGTAAATTCGCAAAAGAAGTTTTACAAAATGATGTTCAAAACATTGCATCAAAATAAATTTTTACCAAATGGTAAGCAACTCTTAGTATTTTTCAATTTTAAAATTGAATTTATTAGGACAATAAGAACTCAATTTCAGATTTTTTAACTAGAGAGTTCCTTCAAAATAGGTCTTGAGTGAACCATACCATGCCAAGGAAAAAAGGAAAAGGGAAAGAGGTCCAACAGGACCAAGAAAATCCAAAATCAGCAGTTTTTTCTGCTGTTCCAATAAAATTCTAGACTCAAGTAGTCGAAGAAGAGGAAGAAAAAGAAAATTCAAAGTAGTCGGATCTATGAATGGATACAGGATATAAAAAAGATCCAGAATTAAAGCTTTATTTAAAACAAGCCTTAGAGGAAGAAGAGATAAAAAAATTCTTCCCAAGAAAAATGTCATCAAGTAATTAAGGCATTTGCAGAAATAGAAAGACCGTAAGCAAAAATTGCAGCCAAAGAAGCTTTTATAGGTAAAGCTCTTACCCCTATTTCTAAAACAGAGAAAGAAGAATCCTTCTACTCAAAAAACCATTTCTCAAAATCTTTCAAAACCATTGCAGGAAGAATCCTATAATAAAATTACTATTTCAAAAAATACACAAGAATTTTCTTGTGATGAAATATCTTCAAGATCTTCTAAAGTGAAATTTTCTCAAATTGTTTTGTCACAAAATAATTTTGATTTGATTTTGTCACAATCAAAATTATCAAAACCAAAATATTTTATCAAAAATAATTTTCAATATACCTGGACTATTTAGGAAGTTTTTTATCTGCAAAATCCTCAACAGGCTATTTCACAAATTTTTTCAAAAGGCTGATATTTTAAACCTCGAGATTTAACAAAATTTCAACCTTATTATATGGTAATATTGGAATTAAAAGGATATCTAACAGTCACCCATAACCCAAAAGACAATCCAAAAATCCTTTATTCCACTGTTAAAACTTATAAAATCCTATCTTCACTTCAATGGGGATAGACACTCCATACCCCAAAATACTTCCTTATTGAACTCAAAATCATAATAAACTATTGTAGGACCTTCATTTACTGGGATTATCAACAAGCATGGTACAATGTATTCCTACTCCAAAATCAAAAGTTTAGTCATACTTAGCTATTCTTTTTTCTAAAAATAGACCCCTCAAAAATTTCCTTCTAGTTTAACCACTGGTAGAAATTATACGAAACTTCTCCTGAAATTTTAAAACCTTCAGTTCATGAAGGCTACCAGCTTTTCAGATCTTCATATAAACCAACTAATAAGGAAAGATGTTTGCATATTAGTTAGGCGATTGCAAATTCATTGGCAGACTAAGTTTGCAATAGCAACGAGCATAAAAAAAATGGTGTTAAAGAACGTCTCCAGGCACAAGGTTTCATAAAATAAGATCCAAAAGTAACCCAGTTTTTAACCCAAAAATCCTTTATCCAGACCCAATTGGCAGCAGCAAAAACTAAGAAGGAATACTTTCAGATTATGGCCCAACTACTTAAGAGTGAAGCCTCTTTTTCAAAAATCTCCTCAACTCTTTCAAAGGCCAACTCATCTTTAGACTCCGAGCCCATTATCGATTTGGGAGATGATAATAAAGATGATTGCTATTAAATTAAAAAGAAAAGCATGAGCATATCAATCGCTATACCTTATCAATTAGACTCTAAGCCTGTTATCAATTTGGCTCACAAAAAATTATTAAAATTCAATTTAATCTATTTGGTCTATATTCATTTACAATCAATAAATAATTGATATGTTTGCAATTCAATCCATTTATAATTCGTTTAAAAATATGAGGTTAAAATTTATAGACTATCCGCTTCTAATAAATACTATTTGAAAAATTGCATTTGCATGGCAAAACTTTTCGAGCCAAATTAGTTTTTTGGTATTTTTGATAAGAGAAAGTTGATTAAAAGTTGTTAAAGTTTTTTTTTTGCTAAACCACCCAGTGTCCGAACAACACATTGCATGTCTACTAATTTGAATTCGGGGTGTTGTCACGATTAAAGTTTCTTATCCCTTTCCATGGAAGATGTCGAGAATTGAAGCTTGCTTCGTTCATCCAACGCAACTTGCATTGCCAATTGCGCCACTCCTCATGGGTAAAGTTGTTAAAGTTATAATGATCATATAGGATACCAAAAATGAAAAATAACTTTTAATACCATTATGATATACTAATCAAATGGGTCAAATTCGGACTAGATCGAGATGGATCGGGTCTACCAAAAATTTGTAGATTTTTTTCATAAGCCTACATAAATAATATACAAGTTTAATTCGAGGCTTGCTTGGTTTAGGTCGAACTAGGTTTGACCTAATCAAAATTATAAATTTTTTTCCGTATAAACCAATTTTAAAGATTTTTTTTATGTATAAACCTATATAAATAAAATACAGGTCTATTTCAAATTGAGCTGACTCAAGATAAGTTGAGTTCAAGATAAGTCCAATTGAAATTTAAAGATTATTTTGTTTGCACAAGTCAAGATAAATATTGTTGGGATGGGCCTAACAATACTTTGACTAAGCCATATGATGGGATGGGTCGAGTTCAGATCGGATCTAACTAGAATTTGAAAATTTTTTTCTACACAAACTTACATGAATAAAATAAGGTCTATTTCGAGATAGGCTAAGTTTGGGTCAGGCTTAACTATAATTTAAAAAATTTTTCTGCACAAACATTCACGAATAAAATAAATCTGAAATTTAAAATTTTTTTCTCACAAACATGCACAAATAAAATAAGAATCTTGTGCTGAGAGAATTGAAATTTAAAATTTTTTCTGTGCAAACCTAAATAAATAAAATAAGGATCTAGTGCAGGTTGGCTTGGGTTGAGTCGATTTTGGATTTGGATGCGTTAGGTGAAGGCTGAACATACTTGGTATAAAAAAAATTATAATTGCTATAAATTTAATATTTTGACATGTGATTAATATCCATTAGGTTACATGAAACATAACCTAGTTCAAAATTTAATTATTTATTTTGAGTTGGTTTAGATTTGAATTTGAATCAATATTTTTATCGGATTTAAGCAAGATTTTTGGATTGGACTGGAGATTGAGATTTAAACTCAAAATAACTTTCTAAATCTAAACTATCATATTGCTAGTATATATGTTACTTTAAAATAATGAAAATTCAATTAAATAATTATACCGTCATATACAAAATATACTTATCAATTTTGAAAAGGTCAGAAACAAAACAATGATGCAAAAATAGGCTCATGTCCGCATATAATTACGGCCATACTCGATTTCTCCTCCTTACCTTATTTTCCTAGAAAAAGCTGACATGTAATAACCAAATTATCCATTTTAAGCATCACCTAATAAATCGGTGACTAAATATGTTACTAAATTATTTTCTTTTTTTTTTAAGAAATGTGCTAACATTTCTTATTGGTACTTGATTCGGTACGTGTGCACGTATGTACTCTCACAATTCGACAGTTTAAATATTCGTACCAAATGCACAAACTTTAAATATTACTATTTTTTATTTATTTTTATCCATTATCAATTAATTTTGAATCAATTATATATATATATATACACACCAAATTTATCCAACTTGTTAAAAATAAAAAAAATTAAATTTAGTAACTCAATGAAATAAACAAAATAAAAATCAAGGGATTAAAATTAAATAGAAAAAAATCGTTAAAATTGTAGTATCCAAATTTGTTTTTTATTTCTAAAAATGAAATTCCAAAAATCACCTATAAAAACACATAATCGTAATAAATCTAAACATCCAATTCCATGGCGTCTTTCAAGTTTATCTTCCTCATCCTTATTCCCCTCGTTTTCCTTCATTCATCATTAGCCGCCACCAAAACCGCCGCTGCCACCGACACTCAGAAAGCTTGCAATGCCACAAGATATCCAAATCTTTGTGTATCATCCTTGACAAAACCACCCCAAAATCCCCCAGAAACCTCTCTTGACATAATCAAATTAGCCATTTCTGTGTCGTTAACCAATGTTCCAGAGGCTCAGAAAATGGCTGAAACAACTTTAGCCAATGCCGGGAACAATCCAAACAAAACAATCGCAGCTAAAAATTGCTTAGAATTGCTTAATAATTCCCAACTTCGGCTATCGGCGACGAACAATGCTTTGGTTGCTGGTAAGGTCAAATCTGCAAGAACGTATCTTAGCTCTGCTTTAATGTACCATTACGAATGTTGGAGCATTTTCAAGAACATCAACGAGACCCAAACGATGTCGTTTTTGGATACCTTAGTTAATTACACAAGCAATGCCGTAAGCATGGTTAGGAATTACGATATCTATGGAAAGGATATCAACTTGTGGACCCCACCAAAGACAGAACGCGACGGGTTTTGGGACCCGTTGCAAAAAGGTGGGAGAAGTGATGTTAAGGCAAAGTTTCCGTCAAATTTAAAGGCGGATGCAACGGTTTGTAAGGACGGGAGTAACGGGTGTCATAAAACGGTGCAGGAAGCCGTCAATGCTGCACCTAATAACCAGCCTAGTAAGAAGTTTGTGATATATATTAAGGCAGGTATTTATGATGAGATCGTTAGGGTTCCGTTAGAAAAGAAGAATGTTGTATTCTTAGGTGATGGGATGGGTAAGTCCATCATTACAGGAAATTTAACGGTTGGCCCTCCTGGAATTTCCACTTACAACACAGCCACTGTTGGTAAGTCATTTATTACAATTCATTTTTATGATTTTATAATAATTTATAGTTGTTACATTGAATTATTGGAAGACGCACCGTCTGATCTGATAAAAATAATATATTTTATTTTTAATCATTCGATCCGACCGTACGTACAGCAAAAATTACCTAATTTTTCCCCGGTCTAAAATTAAATTATGATTTACAGGAGTTCTTGGTGATGGATTCATGGCAAGTGGTATAACATTCCAGAACACAGCAGGAGCACCAACTCGGCAAGCAGTGGCATTCAGGTCAGACAGTGATCAACAATACATTGAAAACTGTGAATTCATAGGGCGTCAAGACACTTTATATGCACGTGGGCTTCGCCAATACTACAAATCCTGCACAATAGAAGGCAATGTGGACTTCATTTTTGGCAATGCTGCTGCCATTTTTGAAGGATGCAAGATTTTAGTGAACCCAAGATTAGAAGACCCAACAAAAGGAGAGCAAAACACTGTAACAGCAAATTCAAGATCAGACCCAGCTCAATCCACAGGCTTTGTGTTCCAAAACTGCTCAGTAAATGGGACTGAGGAGTATATGAGGTCGTACAGTAGCAATCCAAGCGTGCATAAGAATTACTTGGGGAGGCCATGGAAGGACTACTCAAGAGCTGTTTTTATGAATAGTTTCTTGGATGTTCTTATAACACCACAAGGATGGTCTGCATGGAGTGGGAATCAATCACTGGACACACTTTATTTTGGAGAATTCCAGAATTCTGGACCTGGCTCTAAGCTGAGTCTCAGAGAGAAATGGTCTAGTTCAATTCCTGCACAGCAAATAGAGACTTATTCTATACAGAATTTCATCCAAGGAAATGAATGGCTCCCTACTTCTTGATTGCCATTTTTATTCCCTTTTGGTTGGTTGGTTAATAAAAAAACCAGAAACAGTATGATAGCAGACGTTCTGTCGTTTCCTTAAAGTGTTTCTGGGTACTACTACCAACTGCTGTTGCTTGTGTAAGTATATGAATTGAGCTAAATCCAGTCTGCTCATTCCTCGAAAGTCCTGTTTGTTGGATTTTATCATTACTTTGTTATAAATTTTGCTTGTATCACTGTTGAAATTGAATTTATTACAGTTAGTTCAATCTAAAAACTGATAAAACAATAAATTGAAAATTGAAAAAAAAAATTGATAGAATATGTAAGAGAAAACAAATTGAGTACGCGAGTGAATTTTATGATAAGGTTTTAATACGACTAATGTTTTGTTGGAAAAACTGATTTGGCTCTAATGTATGTTTCAGATTTTATTTGTCCTTAATATTTCAATTTTGACTCCAAAATGCCATTAATTATGTGATCCTTTGATTTTTTTTTTTTCAGAATTATGTTTTACTTGAAGCATTTTTAAGTTTTTCAGTTTGGTCAGATACATAGTCAAATATATCATCAAAATCCTAAGCTTTTCGAATTTTTGCCATTAAATTCCTTTTTTTTTTCTTTTGCAATATTGAATTATTGATTTTTTTATATATATTTTCACATTAAATCCCCAACGAACATAAAACGTAAAAATAAACAGTACATCACACTTCACGTAACTTTATTATCTACACCTCAACCTCATTTGATGTGCCATAGTTAATACCATTTTCAATTTAAAGTAGAAACACCAAATTGAAATAGAAACATTCATTTGATGTACCATAGTTAATACTATTTTCAATTTAAGGTTGAAAACAAATCAGCTCCTTTAACAAGGGCAAATCAAAACGTTCTCCCTACGGTAAAACAATATACATGATAGGAAAACCAAATGAGCTTTCAGTGAATGAAATACATCGGTATTGCACCGAATACAGTGATGTATAGCCAAAGTAATGAATAAGTTGCCATAATTCCATCAAGGTAATAGCAAAAAGAATACAAGCTGATTTAAAGTAACCTCAAATTATCACAAAATTGACAAGGTAAGAAAGAAATGATCAGTTGCACTCAGACTATTTGGTAATTCTCGGTGACCAATTGCTTTCTCTGAGTAAACTTCGGAGGAGGTCCACCTCTAAGAGGCAGGATATTAACAACCTGCAAAATGAATTCCAAGTTTTTGCGTAAGTACATCATAGACGTGAAACTGTTTCAGCGCTAAAGTAAAATTTAAAATTTGAAAAGGGTTTCAAATTGCGAGGATATGTTGTTAAATTTGATAGTGGCAATTTATCCATTTTCAAGCAATACACATATTAGCAGTAGCTTAATATGTCGTGTGAATTCTCAGCCACATCCAAGATTTGTACTTCAAACCTATTTTTACACTGTTTCCAGTGCTTTTGTTTCAGAAACTTATGTTCTAAACACAAATCTTCGACAAGTAGAAAGCAACCAAAATATTGTTCTGCTTAGCGTTTGATAAGAAAAAGGAAGGCAAACCTTAAGGTCACTGTATGTGCTCGTAGCTGAAAATTGAACAGAAATAGGGAAGAATGCTGACGCATCTGCTGGAGGCACAATAAACTCCAATGATCCACTATCAAGAAAATATAGTAGCACGTTTAGCAAAATGGATGAGGTGTCACTTCCTATGTCAAGTATATATAATCTGAAAGTAAATAGCACACCAACAATCTGCATACCTGCGGTTGGAGTCATCAATTAGAAGAATTTTCCACTCGAGTGTGGAATTTCTCGAGTCATACCTGCAGGTTTGAAGGAACTAACAATATTGAATACTTGCTCTACCAGAGATGATATCTAAATTATGAAAAATAAAAACCTGAAAAGGACACGGGATAAAAGAGGACAGAGTTGCACTCTTTCAATTACTTTTACACTTTGAAAAGATGAAAGGGAATGAAAACATTGCCCAATTTCAGTACTGGCTGAAGTCAGCACGAATAAGAAACAAAATCAAATGCCGATTTAAGAAGCCTCCGCCCCAAAATGCAGCCAACTTAAAACAAAGGCATGGAAACAAAGAAAACAAAACTGACATAGATCAAATTACTTCTTACCTGCATACTCCGTCAATCTCCTGAACGGAAGGTCCTTCTCGCATAGCTGGAAGAGGCACTAAGATCACCACATTGTGCAGATCAAACATGGATGAAGCTTCATATTCAATGTTAACGCAAGTGTCTCTTCCAGAAACAGACGGCCAGCAGCTGACTGCAGAAAATACAAGTTCAGGCCATCAGCCCACATACCAATAATAACTTAATAAAAAGGTCAGCTGCACAAGAAGTTCTACACACTTGTCAATGGCACCATTGACTCATCTGAACATTGCATTCTCCACTTCAAGAGGCCAACACCTGCTGGATCACCACTTTGACCAGTAGGGAAAGGTCTATTGGGGTCCTTCAAACCAAGAATGTTTTCATTGGCAAATAATTCTTTATTCATGTTGGGGTGTGTCTTGAAAAGAACGTTGGGATTTGCTCCTGTTTCAATCTGGGAAAGGAAAGAGCAGACTAAAATGATAAGAGCCAGCAGTATAGCTACCACAGAATCAATTACTCAAGGTACAAAAATACTCTACTCAATGTTGAGGAAAGTCCTTAGCATTACAATTTTGAATTCCCATTGGGACAGATAATTTGCATACAGAAGTCTTATTTAATGGCAGGATATTGACAGATTTAATGGCAGGATATTGACAGGAAGCTGTTCACCATCGAAAAGAGTAAATTCTTTAACCGAATAGATGTATTTGAAATCATAGAGCTTGTCCAAAAATCAGAAACCAAGACCACCTTAAGATCGAGAAGAGGGTAAAGAACCAACTCAAATAAATTGACTTCAAGATCAGTTTGCTAGAATTGTACTATTTCATCTACACTAATAATTTGCAAAAGAGTAAAATACAGAATGCATGTGGCTCAGGTGGACAGGGAACAGCAAACTTGTAACAAATATCTGGAGTGTTTTGAAAAGCTAGTGGACTTTTTCTATGTGGTAACTTAAAAAAATCTCCTTTCTCAGCGGTCACAATTAGAGTTTCTAGGGAAAAAAGTGTGCTTCTTTAACCCAAAAGTTACTGTAACATTGATGCCAGCTTTACACACCATTGACAAATATAATGGACTAGCAGGGTTGTGTGGGTGGGAAGAGATAACCTGAACTTGGATTAGCCCATCTTCTTGGTTAAGAATCTGAAGTGACAGTTGCCCTTGAACGTCAAAGTTACGCATTCCACCATCTCTTTTTAGAGACACGTTCAGTTTCTCCTCCATAGTGAATGTGATAGGATCCGTTGGTGGTGGGGTGACTAATTTGGATTGGCCTGCCCTTGGCTGCACATCCTCAAGAATTTCTTCACCTTCCGCTTTCAATGATTCCAAAAACTGGTTTGCCCTTTGGGTTTTGCCAAGCTTCATGCCCAAACCTTTAGGGGGAGCAGTGGCAGATGAAGGTTGACGACCTGGCAATGAGTACAGTTTCACTTTAATGCATAAAAATAGCATAAAAATATGCTAACATTAACACACGCACACACACAAAAAAAAAAGAAAGAAAGAAAGAAGAAGAAGAAGAAGAAGAAAAGAAAAGAAGAGAGAGAGAGGAAGAGGGGGAGCGAAGAGGAGCAACTAGCATAATTGTAAGAGCAGAAAACTTAAAAATTACTATCAAAGGACATCAGACCATCAAACAAGGAGTCTGGAAAAAAGTAATACAAATAAATGAAAACAATAGGAGATTGAAGATTGAATAAAACACAAAAATTAAAATAATCCAATACTTTTCCTAGAACTACAAAATGCCCTTTGACTTGATAGGTCCAGGTAGAGAAAAACCAAAAATTTACCCACAATTATGACAACTATACTGATTGAGTAATAGCACACAAAGTATAAAGAACTGAATATATTGAATATCAACATTTTATCAAAATCAGACACATCTATAGGAGTTCATTAAGACAAACAGGAACAAACCTTTTGTTTTGCCAGAAAAGGAGTCAATATCAGTGGTCAATCCAAACCCAGGACCACCTCCAAAACCGCCGTCACTGCTAGAAATGCTCATATCACTAAATTTACTCTCAATTCTTCCAGAGCCCATTGACTGTAAGGACATAAATCCTCCTTTATCACCTCTATTCTTTTCGATCTGTAAAATGTGAATCACATTAATAGTTTTCCATCATCCATTTCACATACAGAGTCCAGGATAGATACCTTGCTTTTGTCAATCTCACTAGCTTTGCGCTTCATGACATCCTTGGTCTCATTGATCTTGCTCTGAAGTACCAGTTTGTGCAATTTCTCTTCATGACTCTCCATCTCACAGTACTGCTTAACCTGAGCGACAGTCACATTTTCCTTGTGTCCAAGGGAGATGACTTCATCAAATGCAAAAATCAACTCAAAAGCTGTCTTGCAAATACCCTCCTCATCCAAAGAGAAAGAATATTCGGGCACCTAGAAACAGTTAAGGAATCAACCAAATATTACTTCAACATCAATGAAACATCCTACAAACCAACTCACACTTCAAAGGTCCAGAAGTTTCACTTGAAAAAAAAATTAGAGTATGCAGCAAATTCCGATAAAGCTTCATGGAATTTAAATTTAGCAGGCAAGAGCACAAATAGGTGGAGCAAATAGGGGAAGAACTCAGCACTACTTCGAAGCATCAAATTCCAATAGAATTTCATGACACATTTTAATACTGTGATGGTTTATCATAGACCAGAAGAGGAAGGATACCAGCTTTGAGAGCAGCCTCAGAGTACCCAAATCTTCAACGATGTTGCTTTGTTTATTTGTCACGAGTAGCAAGTATAAAGCCTCTATTGGCTGGTAAACATATCGCACATTCTCAGTCTCAACATATGTATGCTGCTTTCCAGTTCCTATCAGCTTGGGAAAGGCTGCAAGAAGACCTTCAATCCTCACACGCGACATGTCCACAAACTGCCTAGAAACCAGCACTGCATTGAAAGCCAAAATGTCAATAAAGCACCTTTAAATTTGTCTTATTACATTGATTGCTACCAAGCATTGTGAAGGCACCAAATATACCAGACCAAGGATAACTAGTACACTACTAATCAAGTTTCAAGAGAACATATCCATTCATGCAGACAGGAAAACAGAGTGTTAAAAGAAAAGGGAGGGAGACAGATATTTAAATTATGGATACAAACAATTTCATGTGCATTAACTTAGTTAAATTAAGTTAAAAAAGTTAAGCTTTGAATAACCTAACAAAACTCCATTTCAGCATGTAATATATAGATCTGATGCATATTGTAACTATACTTACAAACGTACCAGTGGGAACCCTATTTCAAGTTTAAAAAAATAACATAGAAACAAGTATAACTGTATACTTTCATTCAGAATTCAGAATAAGAAATAATCTACAAGGCAAAGACTAACCTTTACCAGACTTGCTGAGTATTGAAGCAGTGAGCACGACCTGTATTCAAAACATACAATAAGCATTAAAGTTAAGTTCACAAGATTTAAGAGAGGGAGAAAACAGAAGATCTACATATGTATATATATATTTACCATTTTGATTGATCACAGAAACAATCCACAAAAAGTTTATATCCAGTCCTGGAAAATGAAAATCCAATTAGAATGATAAAGTAAAAGTCAGGAGAAAATTAAACCAGAAAATAAAAAGTATGGTATCAGTTCAATTTCATTTAGTATTGAAAACGCCAAGGAAATTCACAATTACGAAGAAGCACATACATCAGATCTACAAATATAATCAACGAAGCATCAAATATAAACAAGCAAAAAATAACTGCAGAATCAAAATCCAAATCGGAAATTTCCAAGTAGCAGTTTAAAAGTCGCGGAAATCACAGTGACAATAAGTAGAGATGTAAGAGACGAAGAAGTGCGAATAAAATTGATGAAATGTTAGAAGATCTGAAGAAATGCCAAAGTATCAGTGAAGCAAGAAGGAAGACCTAGATCTCGCAGCTAACTCAAATCATGATCCGATTCAAAGTAAAGAAAAAAAAATCAGAAAATCCAAATTAAGAATGAGAAAGAAAACATTACAGCGGAGCAAGAGTGTTTGCCCTCACAGAACAGCAGATCGAAAGAGTCGTTGATTCCTGGGGAGAAATTGGTACCCAATATTTTGAGTCCGCGAAAATTGCCTTCCTGCTTTTAAATCCTATTACGACAGAAGCCTATGGCACACCTGCAAATTTTACTTAGTAGACCCGCAAATCGAGTGGGATGGATTCGGATCCAATTACCATTCGGTTGGATCGGATCTTTGGATTTTGCTATTGTTAGCTGATTTTGTTGATGACAATTTTTTCTATTTAAAAAAAAAAGCTCACTAAAAAAACTGTCAATTATATCCTATAACAATAATTATTTTTATATTTACATTATATAAAAAATTATGATATTATAAATAATACAATGGATCAAAATAAATTCAGATCACATCAAAAAATTTGAATGAAATCATATCATTTTACGAATCAAATTGCAATCAAACAAAACATTTTATATGTAACCAGCTATACACTAAAATAATTAAATGAAAGAATTTAAAAAATAAATTATATTCAAAATACACGGTCCACTTCATAGTACATTTTTCAATCATAATAAGCTGGTAGATTTGAGTAAACTAATTAATTTGTTCTCATTACATCTATTCATCTTCGGATTTGGACCGGACCTAACCGAATTTGTATTTTTTTATCTTGTTCAAGCCCGATCCAATCCCACATAAGTGAAATGCGGACCTAGCACAGCCTTTGATCGGGCTCGAATTTAGATTGAATTGGGTTATTCCGCTAAAAATATTTAAATTTAATTTTAATGTATAAAATGCTACTTATCTGATATAAAATTATAAAAAATTAATATGTTAATAAATACATAAATTTTGATACTTATCATGAAATTTCTTTTTTTTTATGTAAATTTTTATATGATTTAATAATAATAATAATATAGTTGGATCAGACTGGGCTCCCAATTCATATGCAAAGCTTAAGTCTGGTCCTAAAAGAACTGGGGTTTTTAGAATTTGGGTCCGACCGGGCATCCATACAAAAATAGTTGTCTTAGCCCGGGTTGGATGGATACCCGAATCCATGATCAAGTCTTAGTTCTAGCATTTGATATCCAGAAACTTCAGCTTGCAAGCGAAAAGTAAGAGGAAATTAAAGAAGAGATCCGGAAGGACCAAATGCCCAGCCTAAGGAGGGATTCATTCAAGCCAGTAATCATAGAGGACATGAATAACGAGCTCACCAGAGCAGTCGCAGAGCAATCCCATGATTAAATGAATGACATTCCATGACCAAAAGCGCAGACACTCTGCAAATCGGATAATTAAACTATATCATGGACCTTTAAGACCATATTCTCAATATCCATAATTTTGTTTAACAAAGAAATTTCGTTGAGACAGTCCCTACAGGTAGCATTTTTGAAACATTTCAGTAAACACAATCATCAACCATCTTATTTTCTTTTAATACGGATGAAAATGAGAAGTTTTGAGTATAAATACAGCCCTCTTAAAACAGGGTATGGCACAAATTTCACTCTGCATGCCTGCCTAATGCTTCAATTGTTACAGGTAGACCCAATAAGGAATTTAGGATGACAAGTAATCAACAGATCCTAGAACTGTTAAAGGTCAGCTTCCAGTCAAATTTAAACTACATGCCTATGCAAAATAAGAACCTTCTGTCGCTAGTTGGTTAGGGTAAGCTGCTGGAAAGTGGGCTTTTCAACGGGGAACTAGATCCTAGTGGCCACCCTGTACAAGCTCTGTTTCTCCAGTCTTTTGTGTATCATTGCTCGATCGTTGTTCATTTCTGCTCGCCCTGAAATCTTCGTGACCAGGAGGTTCCAAAAGTCTCTCCTGCAATAAACCAACCAAGATCATCAGAGCAGCAATTCTATACAAATGCCATTGGTAATGTAGAATGTTACGTAATGCAATTCAGATTCATCCTATGAGAACAATAAAAGGAGCATACGGGGAGCATCTTTTATCAGTTAATCTGTCTATTTGTATTTTAGGTTTGCAAAGGAGAAGAACTGTATTGAGCTTAGAGATTTCATACAAGCCATTATATCAACTTACCCTTCTAAAGCTAATTGCTTTATGGATCAATTACCAATTTTCCAACTTAAATTTTCTGCTTAGTGCTGCCTACTGGCTGGGCTGCCATAAACTTATGGTATAACTGATCATATTAACGGATTGTTTATCAAATGTTCATGGTGGGTAATCAGAGGAATTCAGTTGGCCCAAGATTGAAATTCCCAAGTGTCTAATCATAAATACCCAAAATCATGAACATATCAAATTGACCAAATTATTTGTTGCATGTGTAATACAAACGAGAAAAAAAATGGATCAATAAAGTTAAACAATCAAACCAAGAAAACCTCACCTTGAGAGATGCATTTTCTGCAAGAAGTTGCTCATACTCGCCCTTGATCCGGTTTACTTCTGATCTCAGGTTGGCGTTTTCTTCTTTTAAGGCTTCAGCACATTGGGCCAGCTCATCACATTCCGCCTGATCCAAAAGCACCCATGTGACCAATGAATTCAAACAGAGCCACATTGTGGAACATAGCTATTTAACACCAGTTTCTAAGGCATACTTCTTTACCTGTTTACGCAACCTAGAACGGCGTGCAGATTCTCTGTTTGACTGCTTTCTCCTCTGTCTCTTAAGCTCTCTCTCATCCTGAATTGACAAATGAATAAATAGATAAACTGCATATGCGCAGATAAAAAGGTAATGCCTTCAAATAAAAGAGGGATCTGGTTGGGTATTTGGGTCTGATTTAGAACTCAAACATAGATAACATAGTTAGCTGAATTGAGAAACTATCTAAATTTAAAATGGTGAAGAAATTCGAACTTTCCCCCTTAATGTGAAAGCTTTCTGCAGATCAGATTGACTTGTTGTTATACACAATCAAAAGTAGAAAAAGAAAAGGCAATAAAAAGAATCCATAAATATCAATAGTTTGTACCAATGTGCTATAATTTGGACCCAGTGTCTACTAAAACAATTGGAGAGGCACCCACTAAAAACATAATACATATTCGAGAACCCAGGAAAAAAAAAAAGAACTGTAACAGTAGAGGGATTAACAGATGCTTTTTGTCAGAAAAAAAAATAGCCATGTAAAAATTGTGCAAAGTTATGCACAAAATGGATATAGTTTCTTTCTTAATTATAAAAACATGCATTTTTATATTTTCAGTTGTCTATTATTTTTCCCAAAAATGATAATGTTGCACAGGTAAAACCAATTCCAACAGATTTCCCATCAGTGACCAATACAGAACAAGTAATTGAAACCAATATGATATGCAGAACAGAACTACAAAGAGAAGTTCCATTAGAATAAAGATATATTAATCAGACACGAGAAAACCTCAGCAATATGAAAATAACCACAGATTTATGAAACGACAAAGCACCAATATATCTCATATTTTTACCACCACAAAAGATGAAATACATCATGGCATAAGAAATCTAGAAGATGAAACAAAACAAAGTAAGACAGATCAGTTTCAGGGTTGAAGCTTCCCCAAACCTGTTTTTACCTATTCTCCCAAATGTCTCTTTACTGTCATCAGGTTAGAACACAAAACTCCCTCTTTAACTGATTTTCTCTATGTAATAGCTTTTATAGTTCAATGCGTGATCTATTATATCAAAAAACCATTTCATAATACTGCTGCCAGAACAACAGTGAACAGAACGCAGACACTAAAGACATTTTCCAGTGAACATTTGATAGCATTCAATCTGAAAAGAAAACCACAAACCAAAATGTTCTTTTCAAAATCCCATCTAATTCCAGAACTGCAGTAAGAAATGGTATTATGCGTTGCATTCATGTAGTTAACCTCAATTTAAAGGACCAGAAAGACACTTAAGAAAATCAAAACCTTGACTTTTAGGATAAAGATTCCTGGATACTAATAATTTCATTCTCTCTATTCAAAGGTGCTCATGTATCTTTCATTTGTTTAAAACAGAATTTGATTCTGGTGATGGCAAAATCTGAAATATTTTTGAGTGAATTTTTTCTTAGATGGCAAAATCTGAATTACACACAAGTAGATTGTTTCAACCATCAATTCATATGATATAACTAGAAAGCTGGAGATAGTCAACAATACAATTTTGTGGAAACATGTAGCTTAAAGTACTGAAATTAACCACAATATGACCAAAGGTAATTATGAGTGCTACATAGTGTGGTATCTGCACAAATAACCTGACTTAAAGCAAAAGAAATAGATAAATTTTATTTAAATAGTTATGTAGGATTTCCTAGTTAGATTAGAATCCTATTTTATATTTCTAACTAGAGTTTATTTCCATTTAGGACTCTTTTTTATTTCTTTATAAATAGCTTATATGTTTTTAGATTTCTTAAAATGAGAGAATTAATAAAAATTTTTATTCTCAAAAATCTTCATTGTATCAGAGCCTTGCTTTTTATAGAAGTTGAGTTTTCTCCTTCTAAGCAAATCTCTCTTGTTACATCAGAACAATTTCTTATTTTTTGGTATGGTTTGAAAATCCTGTAACACCAAAATTTAGTTTAAAATCTCTATTTTTTTTTTCTGGTGCGGTATAAAAATCCTAAAACACCAAAATTGGAGCTTTACTATTTTGAGGAGGTGACTTACACCGCCATTGCCAAAGGGTGCGCCACCTTCAGATCGTCCAATCCACCAAATCCGGTCACCAGAGGAGTCGCAAGTGAAGCACACATGCCAGTTGAAGACGGTGCGATACTGTTCATGCGCCAGCAAGTGACCTGCGTACAGGTCTTTCTGGCCACCATCCAATACCGATTCTTTTCCAAATCTTCTTGTCGGCATTTTTCAACCTTGTCTAAAGATTTTTGGGCCTTGATTTGTCATCTCGTTTTTTGGATTTCCTTTCTAGGCTCTATTTGATTCCAGTTTTTTCTGTTGTGAGAAGCCATCTCCATACAGCCTTTTCCTATCATTGTTGGACTCCTTGGGTGTTGAGCATTCTCCATTACAAACCGATGCTCACACTCAATATCAATACTTTGACACAAGACTTTTTCAGTGCTGCGAATATAATGGCAGGAGTCTTAGAGAATTTCAAGAGTTGCCGTCATTTAGTTTTGCACTGCAAGGATGTGTTTACTAAATCACTTCACAATAGGACTTGTCACATTCTATTTTGTAAATTGGGCACGTGTGATATGTATGTACCAACTTTAGGGGGAGTGTTGGATTTCCTAAGTAGATAAGAATTCTATTTTATATTCCTAACTAGAGTTTATTTCCTAATTAGCTTTTATTTTTCCTTATTAAAATAGATTTAGGACTCTTTTTTATTTCTTTACAAATAGCTTGTATGTTTTTAGATTTCTTATGATGAGAGAATTAATAAAATTTTTATTCTAAAAAATCTTCAAGTTCACTCCGGACAAGGAAGACCCCCAAAAGATTTAGTTCCACCTTTCTGTTTATCCTATTGGGATACAATTACAATCATAGGATGTCCTATTAATACCCAAATGTTTACATATATATTATAAATGCTAGATGTATTTTTCCAATTGACTCTTAGAAGCATGTCGAATCCAAAAGTGATACAGCAACTAGTTTCTTCTTTTGGTGATTATCTAGTTTCTTCTTTTGGTGATTATTTGTCTTCTATACCTTTTTTATCTACTCAGGACTAGTCTATATGCCCAATTATGGATGATACTGCAGCAAGTATTGATGAAGTAAATCAGAGCCAAGATCAATATCAAGCTATGACTATTGAATATGATTAGGATGACTCCTATGCTCCAAAGACAAGTAAGCAGACATCTAGATCATGAGCTAAGTGTAAAAAAGTCACTCTTCCAGATGGAACAATAAAGGCTGAATTTATTCATGCAAGCATCAAAGTGGAATTAACAAGACCAGAGCTACATCAGAATTTCTGAGACACGTTAAGGGTTGCATAAAGAGGCAAAGGAATTTGAAAGGAAATATCATCCAATACAAAACAAATATAACCAAGTTCACAAGCTTAAGCACAGTGCAGAATTTCAAATACAATCATATAAAGATAAGTGACACCTTATCTCAAGAGTACTGAGACTCTAGGAAAGTTACTGTGCCAACTGAAAAGAAGGATTGTGTAGAGAGTAACTAAAAGGAAGTTCCAAGGTGAAGAAAAAAAAAAGCAAGGGCATTCCTAAAACGTGCTACCAAAATATTTTTTACTACAAAATTGTGCACGTTGGGTATGAATTACTATATGGTTTTTCACTAGCCATTTTCTAGACCCCAAGTTACTTTTTGAGAAGTGCAGTTTAAACTTGCGTGATCACATCACCCCATATTGGGTTTCTCAACTGCAGTGTGATTTATATGTGCTTGTAGAATGGAAAATGGTAAATAAAGAGTTAGGCAGATGCGGCAAATATTGCAGGCCACAATATGAGGTTGATTGTACATCCTTGCTTATTTCATGTAGGCCAACTTTTTCAAGATGTGGTGCAGACATCTTAAATCTTTTTGTGCAAGACGAATAATATGAGAATGATGATGTGACAATAATGTTTGTAAAAAAGAAGTATTTTGCAAACTTAGAGGCTCGTCAAACTATATTTATGATTCAGCAAAATCGCAAAATAATTGCAATCGACTTTGTAGAAGCTTATTTTGGATTGCTCCACAGGGTCGATTGCGATAAAGACATGTTTCATGCCTGTGTGTTTCACAAATTAAGGATGGCTTCGCAAGCATCCATAAAGAGATGCAAATTCCAAATTATCCACCTAGGGAGGGGAATTGGAAAAAATTACTGAAATTTGAAAATTACCTGAAGAATCAGAAAAAGAAATACTAACCCCATTTTTTCTTAAAAGGTAGCTATTTAAGAGTCTAAATCAATTAAAGCAAGAAAAACAAAAATAATGCAGGAAATTCATTATTTCACTAAATTTAAAATCAATTTAAATGTAAGTAAAACATATATAATCAATCTCTTGGAGGAAAAAGAACATGAAAAACAAAACAAATGCCCACTTAGGACAAATAATATTTTCCAATAATATGAAATTCATCTAAGTTCTTGCTAATCAGGCCTATGTTCAAACATGATTCCTCAAGCTAGTGTCACTTAATAGAGCTTGCTCAATAAGCTGCATTTGAGCTAAATCTTGCTAACTGCTGCTAAAGTGCTATGTATGTGAACAAAACTCAAGCCAAGCTCGAGTTTAGCAATTTCCCTAAGAGCAGCTGAGCTTCAATTTCAAAGCTCAAAACAAGTTCTAGTCGAGCTTGAGCTCAGTACTAATCCTGTCAAGCCAAGTCAGTTTGACTCATTTACAACCACTTGTCTGAAAGTCCTTATGTTTCATTCATTAGATGAGATATGTGGAGAAATCTAGACCACCAGAACAGAAGATAGTCTTTTACTATGGTTAGGAAATTAGGCTCAAAGAAACCTAATATACATATCAAAAACCAAATGGAATACATTAGTTTACATCTAATCAGTATTATCATGCATTAGGCAGGATCATGATTTATAATTTAACAATTCATGGAGAAAGATTAACCTGCAGCCAGAGCTGTGACTGAATAGTATCTCGTGATCCAGTAGTTACTATTCCTCCAGCAACTGGTGTAGAAGGAACCTTTCCACATATTGCAGGGATAGCAGATGAAGTTGGCGCTCCCCAATACTCCATTCCAATATTTAAGTTGGTTGTGGGGCCAGGTAGCGCTCCTGGGGCACCAGGAGCAGATATCGGCACAACGGACATAGTCTGGTTCATGATTGCATTAGGGGTACCTTGTCCACCATTCTGAGGAACATGTGAGGAACCACCATTCTGAGATGCATCAGCTGTGATATAGAAATTAAAAATACTCTTCATCAGCAAGTGTGTAATGGTCAGGATAATGACTCATGATGTGAGGTAATAACACAATTGAACCTTCTAGAGAATCTTGCCTTCCACCTGACTTCATTTGTGAGTCCTGCAAAGATATAAAATAATATCAGATGAAGGAAGACTATAAACCATTGAAAGAGGTGCTTCAACCGCAAAATTAAGGGTCAAGAGAAATTCAATAATTTATAAAATTCACTTGAAATGGAATAGCAAGTGGCATGCTATCTTTGAAACATATCTAGCTCTGCAGATTACATTAAGGAGGGAGGTCATACTAAACATCAAGAAAATCATGATTATGCAAGGCATGCAAGGAAAATCAATCTCTTCAGACTCGTGCACTGCAAGTAAGAAATTGCATAACCTACGAATAATCCCTGCATTACTAGTACAACGAAATTCCATACTTCCCCAAGGCCCATGAGATCTCAATGGATCAACAGGCATCTACCACCATGGTAGTGCATTTAGGCCAAACACTTCGCAAATTAACTTAAAACGGCCGAATGCAGCATTCTTACAAAATGTTCTTTATGACTAGAAATATTTGTTTAAATAGAATATGAGATGTTTTCTGACCCAGACTTCTTGACATGATTATGTACGGATTTGTTCTAAACAACAGGATCAGAAGGACCTAGAAAATATGTGATTTCTATCCACCAAAATTTCAATTAGCCATAAACCATTTTCTATTGCATCTTATGGAAAAATGAATGTTAAAAAACACAATGCTTATGGTATCTTGAAAGATGAGCAACTATTTTTCAATTTCAATATAGTAAATAAGGTATGCTTGTTTTTAAACTAAAGGGAAGATAAGCCTTAGACTTTATTGTTGAAATGTGTTAACAACTTTTAGTATGATAGAATTTCACGTTTAACTAAGTTAATCATTAGCTAGCTTGTGGCCTAATAAAAATTACATTAAGGGTTTAAAAAGGGAATATGTGTTTCAATAATAAGTCCACCAAACCATTAACTTATTACCAACCATAATAAATAGATTAAAAATTGTAACCATTACACAATTAATTATATACTCTTCTATCTATTAACCTTTATTTCTTTAAGTTTGATCACATCCAACAAAACATACACGTGGCACATATTGGTGGTAAAATATGAGAAGGATGTCCAAGATGCTTGGGACATGTGCTATGCAGACCCCCAAGTTCCCCAGTTAGAAAAGGTTAGTTTAGCAATAGACATTAGGACAAAAGGAAAGACATAGGCATAAAATCACATGGAGAGGTAGTTTTGAAGGATCAACACCTGTTGTATACTGAGGCGGATATAGCCTAGGACAGAGGGATTTACAGACAAAGAATCCATACAGCCAATCCATTAGTTGTTATTGTTATTGTATTTTGAAATAGACAACTCCTAAAGAACATTCCCAACTAGAACTTGATGCCGTCAAAAACCATATGGATAGATGAAATCAGACAAGCCACTATCAAGATGAATAAAATCCCAATTAACTTGGAAACTAGGCCCCACTTCCTCCCCCCAAACACCTCCCCCCCCACACACACACACAAATAAATAATAATAATAATAATAATAATAATAATAATATTCAAGATGGGCAATCTTTTGGACCTAATCAAAACACAGGCTCTATTTAGGTCTAATCAGACCCAAAATCTAATAGTTCTAAAAGCATGTACATCAAGCAATATCAAGAGCAAGTTCCTTGAAATACAAGTATTAAATTGTTAATTTTAGTAAAAATGTCACCCCGACAAAAAGTTAGGATATGCACCTAACGTACCTGATCAAAACAAATGCAAGGGACATGATCCAAAAAACTTATCCTAGAATAATAACTACAGGACTAGATGAGAGATAATGGTTCACAAACCAGAAATCCATGTACGAAGTGGCTGATGAATAATATAATTAAGAGCAGAGGTGGCAAATACAAGTGAAGATGAAAATAAGCTCAGCTGCATGGCACTTACATTCTGAGAATTTGCATCGCTTCCTTCACTTGTGCCTTCACTTGCACTCTCAGCACTACACATTAAGAGTACTTCCAACATTAATTAATGCATTTTGGTAATGCCAATAAGCCAATGCAGCCAATAAAAACTGTTCAAACATGGAATCCTTCTCCCAAATTATGGTTTGTACTGATCAGAACTCATAGAAGACACAAAACTAATAAGAGACAATTGTGTATACCATGCATTACAGGATTTCACCATTCCCTGAAACTTGATTGTCAATGCTAAATATTCTTATAAGATAACAAAGCGGGGTGGGCATATCCTTTTACTCTCCTGCAAACAACTTTCAAAGCTTAGATAAATGAACAAAAAGTATGGAACTTTAAATTTGTTCAGCCTGGAGTAGGTAGACAAAAGAAGCTCCATGAGTCAGCAGCTTCTTCGAATATCCCAAAAAGAAAATCTTGTAGATGTAATCACTTCAGTTAGAGGTCACACACATGGGTATCTGATGAAGAAGCTGCTAGCAGGGAAGCGTCTCAAGCCCACAGGCCCACAGTTTGGAGAGTCTATACCAAGATATCCAAAAAGAAGGCTGGAGAGGAGGTGAAGGATGAGCTGGCACAAGTTAGTTAGGAATGGGCCTGATGAGGGAATATATATATAGAGTATTGTTAGGAGATGGGAAAAAAAGGAAAAAGATTTGTTGTTTTTCTGTTATAGGGTGAGTAAGGGAAAGGAAAGAGCAGAGTGCTTGGCTGCTCTTCCTTGTGTTGTTGGCCCTTGAATATCTTACTGTTATTTCTCTTTTTCTGTTGGATTCATAAACAAGTTCCATATATGCGTTTTTGTATTGGAACCTTAACAGATCAATATACAAGAAGTTCCTCATTATTCATATCTGTGAGTGTATTTGTGTGTTGATTAGTGTTCTCTCCATCATTGGTCCAACCTGCCGGATTCATTAGAGAGGGAAATCTGAAATGGAAACCCATTTACAATCCGTTTGGAGGAAACAGAAAGCAAGGTGGGTGAATTGGCAGATTGCATGAACGAGCTCACCAAATCAGTCACTGAGATCCAGGCCTGTTTGGCTGCCTCTCAGTTGAGTTATCAAACAGATAAGAAGATGGAATATGCGTTTAGAGATCAGGTACTTAACTGGATCAAGAGCTTAGACAAACAGCCAAACAATACCGAGGAGTATAGTTCTCATGGTGAAACGATTCTGGACAGGAATGAGAATCATCAGGGACAGGGATCAATGCCGAGGATGAATTACCATCTCAATACCAACCATTTTACTGACCCATTACTCCCTTAAGGAAGGTGAAACTTCCAATGTTCGGTGGAACCGATCCCAGAGGATGAGTAATGAGGGTGGAGACCTATTTTCGAATAAATCAAATTCTTCTAGAAATGTGAATCAATGTGGCGGAACTGAGTATGGAAGGGGCAACATTAAATTGGTTTTCTATGCTACTAGACATAACTCCATCACTGACTTGGGAGCAATTTAAAATGGAGATTATGCAAAGATATGGTGGAACCCATTCTTCAAGCCCTTTTGAGGATCTAGTAGACTTGAAACAATTAGGGAGTGTCAAAGAATTCATTGAAGTCTTCAAGGTGGTGGCTGCTTTAGCTCCGGGCCTTCCTGAACCACAATACATGGGATATTTTGTTAGTGGGTAAAGAGGAAGTGAAAGGTTGGGTGAAGGTCCATCGGCCGGCAGATACAGTGGAAGCCATGCAACTTGCCGTTCCATAGAAGCTTCTTTACAGGTTGGGGGACAGGGAATGGTTCCTTCGAAATGGTTGCAGAGCTCGGTGAAGGGGAAAGAAGCCATGAACAAACAACCATCCACTACTGAATCTTGGGGCGGTTCAAGTAAGTTTGGGACACCTCAATTGCAACCCACCTCTTCTTTTGGGCCCAGCCATAACAAATACCTAGCCCAACTTACAAACAACCACACCTCAGTTCCTTCTTTCTCTGTTGATTCAAACCGATGGGGAAACAAGAAACAGGGAGTTTGGCATCTCACCAAGGCAGAATGGGAGGAACACAGGAGAAAGGAGCTTTGCTTCCAATGTGGCCAAAGTTACTCTCCTCACCATAAATGCCCAAAAGCCCAATTGAAGGTCATGCTATTAGGAAAAGGAGATGACGTGGACAGGGAAGAGGAATTTTTTGAGGTTGAAAACGAAGATGAAGACAGTCCCATTGATGGAGAGTGCAAGGTTCTTGACTTGAATGGGTTTCATCACCAAGACGGTCCAACGGCAGGAAGTAGCAGCGAGTTGAACACCCTCAAGCTGATGGGAGCGACCCATGGAATTCCCACCTTGATGCTGGTTGATAGTGACAAGACACACAATTTTATTTCGTCTCAGTTGGTGTCCATGCTAGGATTACAAGTACGTCCCATTAAAACCCTTCAAATTAGACTCGGGGATGGGAATTTAATTGGGGTGAATAGGAAATGTATGGGAATCTCCCTCTAGATCGGGAAGTACTCCTTTTGTATAGATGCTTTGGTTACTGATTTATGAGGTCTTGATGTGATATTGGGGGTGGAATGGCTAAGCACTCTGGGGGATATTACTGCAAATTGGGCGTCGGGTTGGTTGAAATTTGTTGAACAAGGGAAACTAGTTCAGTTACAAGGTGTTACAACAAGCCATGGGACACTACCATCTTTACAACATTGGATAGACGACCACTTAGACCAGCTCATAACCGAAAGGAACACTCCTCCCCTTTCCTTAGATGAGTTAAACCACTTAACGGACCCTCAAAAAAATGATATGGATGCTTTGTGTTCCAACTACCAATCTGTTTTTCTTGACATGGATGGTTTGCCTCCCAAACGGGCGGTGACACATTCAATAACATTACAACCGGGACAAAGACCAGTTTGTGTCAAGCCATATAGATACATACCCTCACCATCACAAAAACGAGATTCAAAGGAGAGTGAGATGTTGGAGAAGGGAATAATTAGGCACAGTCAAAGTTCTTTTTCAAGCTCGGTAATTTTGGTTAAAAAGAAGGATCAATCCTTCTTGATGTGTGAGAATTATAGGGCTCTCAACAAGGTTACAGTACCTGACAAGAACCCAATTCCAGTAATTGAAAAGTTATTTGATATTAGGAGGGGCGAAGTACTTTACCAAATTGGACCTCAAATCGGGCTACCATCAAATTCGGGTATTAGAAGCAGATATTGAGAAGACAGCCTTCTGTACCCATGATGGACATTATAAATTTTTGGTAATGCTTTTCAGATTGACAAACACACCAACTACGTTCTAGTCCACAATAAGCGACATATTTTGACCCCTGCTACACAAGTGTGTGTTAGTGTTCTTGGACGACATTTTGGTCTATAGCCGTACATGGAAGGAGCACTTGCAGCATGTTGAGCTTGTTTTAGGCATTCTCGGAGCCAACCAGTATGTAGTCAATAGCAAGAAATGTAGCTTTGGGCAGCGATCCATCGAATACTTGGGCCATGTGATGAATGGAGAAGGGGTGTTAATTGATTCCGGCAAAGTGAAAGCCGTACAAGAATGGCCCACTCCCACTACAGTCAAAGGAGTGCGTGGGTTCCTTAGACTCACTGGGTATTACAGAAAATTCATCAAGGGGTACAGAAAAATTGCTAAATCGCTGACTGAATTGACTAAAAAAAAGGATTTCAGTGGAATGTAGCGGCCCAACAAGCTTTCGATCTTCTTAAAAGCAAGCTGACTTCTGCCCCCTTGTTAACCTTGCCGGATTTTTCCAAGCCATTTGAACTAGAGTACAATGCATCGGGAGGAGGAATAGGTGCCGTGCTTATGCAGGATCGTCACCCCATCGCCTATTTCAGCAAGTCGCTATCTCCTCAGAATCTCAGTAAGTCGGCCTATGAAAAAAAGGTAATGGCCATTGCCTTAGCTATTTTACATTGGCAACCATATTTGTTGGGACAGCCATTTGTTGTGTATACAGACCAGTAGAGCATCCGACAATTGCTTCACCAAAGAATTACAACAATAGACTGGCAAAATTGGCTTGCCAAGCTAATGGGTTATAACTTTGAAGTACATTACAAGCCCGAAAGAGAAAACCACGCTGCTAATGCTTTATCTCGATTAACCGAGGCTGCAAGGGAGTTAGCTACTGTTTTGGTTAATCCACATTGGTTGGATGGACCGGAGTTGAACCATGGATTGGCCACTGATCCACAACTTCAAAAAATACTCGCAGATTTAAGAAAGGATCCACTTTCTCATCTCGGTTTTGTGGAACGACATGGCAGCCTCTCTTTAGAAACGGGTTGGTCATTCTTGCTTCTTCCCCTTGGATTCCTACCCTGTTGGCTGAATTCCATTCAGGACGACGTGGTGGACACTTAAGATATTACCGCATGTACAGGAGGTTGGCTTCACTCTTTTATTGGTTTGGTATGACTAAAACAATGTCGTGGTTTGTCCAACCGTGTAATACCTGTCAAAGGTACAAGGCATCTACATTGGTACCAGGAGGGTTACTACAACCTCTACCCAATCCTGAGCAAATTTGGAAAGACATTTCAATGGATTTTATCACGGGATTGCCAAGATCGAAGGGTTTTGATACCATTTGGGTGGTGGTCGATAGGTTGTATAAATATGCACACTTTATTCCATTGAAACATCCATTTACTGCTAGACTTTTGGCTGAAATCTTTCTTAGGGAGATTATTTGCCTTTATGGTTTACCAAAGTCCATTCTCAGTGACAGGGACCCGTTATTTGTCAGTCGGTTTTGGCAAGAAATTTTCAAATTGCAGGGTACTATAATGAACTTCAGTTCCGCCTATCATCCTCAAACCGACGGCCAAACCAAGGTGGTAAACAGGTGTGTAGAGACATACCTTCGCTATTTTGCTATTGACCAACCTAAAACTTGGTCTTCATCGATGTCTTGGGCAGAATTTTGGTACAACTCCACCTACCACGTGTCCACAAACATCACTCCCTTCGAAGTTTTCTATGGCCGCAAAGCGCCTACTGTTTTTCAATTTATCCCTTGTGAAATTCAAGTGGCAGCAGTAGGGAGGGACTTGTTGGACCGAGATGAAGCTTTGCGGCAGTTGAAGTGCCACTTAGCATGTGCTCAATCCAAGATGAAGAGTGTTGCGGACCAACATCCCCGGCATATGGAGCTCCAAGCGAGAGACCAAGCGTATGTCGAACTTCGCCCTCACCAGCAACATTCGGTAACTTCTAAAATTACTCCCAAGTTGGCCCCACGATTTTATGGTCCTTTCTCTATTCTCCAACGCATCGGACCAGTCGCTTATAAACTAGAGTTACCTCCTGGGGCTAAAATACATCCTGTTTTTCATGTGTCTTTGTCAAAGAAAGTTGTTGGAGCAACTCCTGTCACACCCTCTCTTCCTGAAGGTTTAGAACCGAATAAGGTAATTTCTCCAAGCATTCTAGCGAAACGTACCATCTGCAAACATGGGGAGACAAGTTCCCAATGATTGATTTAATGGAATGAAGGGGGCATAGACAACGCTACTTGGGATGATGAGTTCATTATCTGCAACCAATTTCCTCAATTTAGTGTTAAGGACAAGACCGTTTCCCCACCCAATGGCACTGATGAAGAAGCTGCTAGTAGAGTAAGCGTCTCGAGCCCACAGGCCCACAATTTGGAGAGTCTATGCCAGGAAATCCAAAAAGAAGGCTGGAGAGGAAGTGAAGAATAAGTTGGCACAAGTTAGTTAGGAATGGGCCGGATGAGGGAATATATATAGAGAGTATTGTTAGAAGATGGGAAAAAAAGGACAAAGATTTGTTGTTTTTCTGTTATAGGGTGAGTAAGGGAAAGGACAGAGCCGAGAGTTTGGCTGCTCTTCCTTGTGCTGTTGGCCCTTGAATATCTTTACTGTTATTTCTCTTTTTCTGTTGGATTCATAAACAAGTTCCATATTTGCATATTTGTATTGGAACCTTAACAGATCAATATACAAGAAGTTCCTCATTATTCATATCTGTGAGTGTATTTGTGTGTTGATTACTGTTATCTCCATCAATATCTTAGCAAAAAAAGCAAAGCCCGATAATCTTCACCCTCAACCAAACAGAATGTACAAAATGCCAACATATAGTTAAATTTTTCAAACATGTAATCTTTTCATATCTATACGTCAGATAACATTACCTTTTAGAATAAACCCCATTAGCAGATACTCCTGATGTTTTACCAAGCTCATTATTCTTCCTCGTAATCATGTTCAAGCTGCCCAAACTTCCTTTTGACCTTTTAATGGGCAATTTTTCCTTAACATCAGATGGCTTGCCATCTGCTTCTGTATTACCCGGAGTATATCCCTACACCAGATTTATTTCAATTTAAAATTTTATATGAACAAAGGCACATGTTCAAGGTTCCAGCAATTGCAAGAATAAAATAAAAATGCACAGGGAACTCACAGATGCCTCGGCAATACCATTTGGAGAAGGCATTGTGAAAGGACTAAAAGGATAAGACCCCTTTATGACAAAAAAAAATATTAATTTTAGGAAGAATCTAGAATATGCATATAAACCAACAAGCAACAACTTGAAAGGGAAAAAAAAAGTGTGAAGAAAAAAAATTAAGAAAAAAAAATACCGGAGGAATGGATGGATGAGCATATATACCCCCATGGGGATACATGGCGACGTATGGATGTGGTGGGGTACCATAAGGAGGCATTATATGCTGCAAATAATAGAAATTGTATCAGAACTGCAATACCCGCAAGAAGGTAAATAAGACCAAAAAGTGAGAGAGAGAATCACACCAAGCACATATTTCAAATAAACTTGAAAAGCTGCTATAAAACAATATCAAAAATATCTAATCCCTAGAAGGTTAGTAACGAGATGTTTCTAAATCATCCATACCCAAGTTAACTAAATATAAAGGAAAGGCATCCAGCTTATTTGCTAAATGATGCCATTTGATAAAGGAAACCACATTGATTCAGGCCTATGATTACAACAGCATAAACAACAAGAAAAGCTAAAGATTCAGCTTGCAACTCAAGTTCATCAAATCAATAAACGATTTGCAAGTCATGGAAAAAAGTCCTGATAATTAGGCAATGAGATACCAAAAAGAAAAATTGTGAATTTCCAATAATTTATCAAAACAAAAATACCATTAGAAAAGTGGGTCTAGCTTCACATACTTTTGCAGCAGGAGTTACAAAAAGTACAATCATCTTGAAATACCAAGAACAAACATGTCCATCCAAGCTATTAAACACGCAAAAAATACTAGCTGACCTCCACTTTAGCAGGAAGCCAACGTCCTTCAAATAGACCGTGCCCTAATTAGCTTTTTGAATCTTTCAGTTAAAATGGATAAAAGATTTGGCATGTCAATGCATCTCCTAAATCCTACCTACATTATTTCTAATCATTAATTATAACTTCCAAATTCACCTGGTCCAGCTATTGCATGCACTACTTCAAGCATAAACCTTGTATATCAAGAAGAAGTCACAAATACCTGAACCCCCCACATATATGGGTGAGCCTGGGGACTTGATGCTAAGAACCCATGTGGAGGTATGGGAGAATATGCCTGTTGAGAAACAACAAAAACTTACAATAAACTGGATGAAAAATGAACACAAAGATTTCTTTCCTTTACCCTAAATTTCTGGAAGAAAAAAAGGTTTTAATTTACAGAACCTGAAATCCCGTCCAATCAGGGTTGACGGTGCCAGTGCTGGTGGTTGAAGACTGCTCCTGAAGAACAAATAATTCAATTCATACACTTTGTACAGGTAAACTATATAATTAAAGAAAATAATAATAAATAACTTAAACAAGCACGTAAGTAGACCTGTGGAGCAGTGGCAGCTGGAGTTTTTGGTTCTTTCTCCTTTGCCGTTTTTTCCGTCTCACTGCTGCCCATAGTTATATAGCCCACCAATATTTCTCAAACCATCCTACAATCAAACCATCCATCTCATAATAGGAACTTCTCAACAGTATAAACAGCTGATTAATTTGAACTATACCCGGTACTGAACTCGCTAGGGGAAAAAGCATCAACGATAAAGAGGGGAAAAATAATCTACAAACTTATAGGGAAAGTTTAATAATCTCAATAGAGTTGAATCAGTCCTGCCAAGATACAAGCTTTATGAATAGAAATGAAATACATACAACAGGTGAATAACATTTGCACAGACTATAATTCAATAAATTAAATATTGAGTACTCGAGAATTGAAGGAAATAAGGAAAGAGGATGGGAGTTATCATATGTCTGGGGAGAGATACTTATATGGGCTTAAAAACATATCAATTTACCCAACACATTAACAAGCAGAACACTTCAAATTTGGAATCAAATTAACAGCTAAAACTTACACAGTCAGGCAAACAAAAGAATGAGTTTCAATTACCAATTATTAAAACCGGGAAGAGGCAAAAGCTGACTCCTGATCCAGTGAGAGATAAAGTAATCAAGGGAATTGATACCCAAAAATTCAAATTGCTTTGAAAGATAAGAGGAAAATAGGAAGGAGGGGGATTATTGCTGCATTTGAAAACAATAAATTTGAAGGAATTAATGTGGGAAATTGCGAGAGATGAGAAATTAGGGTTTGTTTTGAGCTGTGGGTCTGCTATTGGTGGAGATGTTGGAGATTCACGGTGCACATTCTGTGGGTCGTCGTACAGCAGTGGCTGATGCAGGGGGAAAATTATTTCTTTCACTTTTGCAAAATTCTCGTTTCTCAATCCACTAGCTGAATGTTTTCCATTTTATTCATTATTATTATTATGGGAAATTTAATTTTACTTTTTCATCTGATTTTGATTATTTTCAATTTTCTTTATATTACATTTTCAAAAACAAAAAATGGTGAAACTCAAACATACATTAATAGAAAAAGTAATCAGATTTATTAAAATTTATAAAATTTAAAAAATAAATAAAATGTAATTAGATACTCGAACTATTCAATTTTTATACATTTAATCATTAAATTTTCATTTATGCAATGTGAGGATCCAACTTTATTTTACTTCACATTTTTAGTTACTCACAAATCCAGAATTTTAATTAATTATAAAAGGTGGAAATTATTAAATATTATTACTTTAAGAAGTAAAAAAGGCCTCAAATAGACCGGCAATTTTTGAAAATCCATAAAAAATTCAGAATCCAATAATTTTTTAAATTTTAATTTATTCAAAAAATATATAATAAATTGAACAAATTCTTTGAATAGTAAAAAATGTTGTAGGAAATTCACTAAAAAATTAAGAGATTTATAGCAAACGAAACAGAAAATTAGTGAATGAAAAACTCCATAGAGTTTCTTGCTTCTACAATATATAGGCAGAAATGCATAAATCATGAACACCAATTTTAATCCCAAAAAGTTTAAAAAATGCTTGTCGGTTGAAAATAATAGTTCAAAATCTGCATGCATTGGATGAAGTTCTTTTTTAATTACTTTCAATTTTTTTCTCAAAAATATTGACTTAATCGTAGATTTGACACTAATTTTGTATTGGGCAAGTGTAATCCATGATTATATCTAGGGGTGCTCACGAGGCGGGACGGGACCGGAGATTATATCCCCACTCACTGTCCAGCAGGGGTCGGGGATTCCCCATCCCTACCCCCAACTCTAAAACGGAGAGAAAATCCCCTGTTCCCCGCCCCGCGGGGATCCCTATCCCCCGAATATATATTTTTTATTTAAAATATAATATTTTATAAATAATTAAAATTAAAATATAACATTTAATTAATAAAAAAAATAAAATCAATCATAATTTAAATTAATATAAATTTCAACCATTCATAAATTTAAAATTAAGTATAATTTAAAACTTAATAGTTATAAAATTAAGTTATATTTTAATTTTAATTATTTATAAAATATTATATTTCAAAATAAAAAAAATATATATTTTTTGCGGGGCGGGGATCTCCACGGGGCAGATACCCTGCCCCCGAATTTGTAACAGGATTTTTTTTCCCATCCCTGTCCCCGCGAAAAGGAAAATTCAGGGATTCTCCGCCCCAAATGGGGCGGGTCCCCGTCGGGGCCGGAGAATCTCCACCCCGTGATTATTCCTAATTATATCTGCATAAAACAAATGCTTTTTATTCATAAAGTATAACATTTTTCTCTGCTGTTATTATTTTAGATGTCCCTAAAAAATATCGGATTCGAAATTTTTCGAACTTTTAATTCATTGTTGGCTATCAAACTAATTTTCGTTGTTATTATTATTATTACTAGATTTTGTATGATTTTTAAATTATTATTTAATATAGATTATGTTCAACTTTTACTGAATTAATTTATAATATATCCACTTACATATTTCCTATAAAAAATTTTCCACTTAGAACTACTAATGAATATTTGAATAAAAATGAGAAAGAAATAAGTCAATCTCCACTTCAGCTATCTTTTTTTTTATGTCCTTGTTTCTCGTCTTAATTTACCGTTTTGCTAACCTCATCTCAATTTCTTTTCCATAGTAAAAAATAAAATTCAATGGATTGCCAAATTTTTTCATTTCAAAATTTAATCAAAATTCAAAATTTTAATTTCAACATGGACAATTTTGAAAAGTTTCTCATATTTTAATTTAACATTCTAAAATTTGAAAATTAAAAAAAGGTCACATATTGAAGTTTTTTTTATGGAAGATGGAGAGGCACAAATTATAAATCTTTTCCTCAAATTTAACTTAATGTATTGTTGGAACATCAAAAAATTGTATAAAATAATAATAATAATAATAAAATTCACCATTACCAAATATATTTTTCTAGTTATAATAGAAAATAAAAAATTAATTGTTCAATAAACCTTCAAATAAAGAAAAAAAAATTGTATATCTTTAAATCAATAAAATAAAAACTTTCAAGATCTACCCAAGGAATGATATGTGATGGTTAATCGGGGATCTAAGGTTTAAGTTCTGAAAATTGAACATTTTACCTCTATTTATGAAATTAACGTTAATCTAAATTAAACATATTCAGGATCAGTTTGGTAAAATTTATGAAAATAATTTTTTTAATTAATAAAAGTTGTATCTCCAAAAGTAAATAACTGTTTTGATAAATAAAATTTAAAATTATTTATAAATTTAAAAATAATTTGTAAACTGTTTGATAAATGATATTATTAAAAATATTTTTTATAATAAATGTTTAAATTACTATTTTATAATTTTTTTATTTGTCTTGACTCAACAATGAATATTTTTTTTATTAATCGAATTGTACATCAGTAGTTATAAATGATTATAATTATCTTTTAATCATTTATAATCTAGAATTTTCTAACTCGAAATAAAATTTAAAAATATAAAATTTTAAACGTAAAAAAATAAAGAAAAATCGTGAGAAAGAAGAATAAGTAAAAAGAATCATTCTCTTCCCTTTTTTATATTAGGTATAATTATTAATTTATTATTATAAAATAAAATAAAAAGATATTTCTATATAAGATAAAATTTAAATCAATTGTACTTAATAGTTAAAATTCATATTTTCTGAAAAGATTTCGATTTCTAACTTTATCTAATAAATTTTTTTTTCACTTTTCACAAAATTGATTTTTTAAAAATTAATATTTACCAAACTTATATTGTTATTCCATAATCAGTTTTTTATTTTTTCAAATGAAGTGTCAAACAAGCTCTAAGTAAATTTTATATATTAGAAGCTTAAAAAAAATTCAAAATCAAAATTTTTATGGATTTATCTCGTAAATCTGCTAATCTCCATTGCGGTACGTTTCTCATGCTCCATTGCAATTGATTTATCCTTTCTATATTTGCTTGGTTTTATTCGGCCTGCTCTTGTATTTATTTTTCTACAATTACTTTCCTTTTTTTCCTTTCCTAATTTAAAAATATCTAATTATTTTTTTCTTTTTTTTTGCAATTATCAAATATCGTTTTTATTTTACTTTTTTCGTTTTTCATTTTTATTTATCTATTTTGTTTTTATTAACGGATTTAATTGTATAATTCTTTTTCGAGCGTAATTGTTTAAGAATTTGTTTATATTTCAATGCAAGTGTTAAATGAACGATTCGTGATTAATTATTTTGTTGGGAAACAAAACAGTGCCAGTATGGGATCCATGCTATGAACGTTTTCTCAATTTTATAATTTCTTTTTACATCTAATTTTTTTTTATATAATTAATCGTATTATCCCACCACTGATAATGCTGCTAAATGTAAATGAAGTGATAAAAATTATTTATTTAGCAAAAAGAAAAGGATAGTAAAATTTGGAATTCAAATGACTCAAAAATATTTCTTTTAGAGGAAATCAAAGTTCATCAATAAGAATTAGCTAATAATTCTGAATACACATGAGACTTTGCCACAATTTTCATTTCTTGACAGCTCCAACCCACAGCCCATGAATTTAGAAATTCTTTCTTCGGCTGAAAAAAGAAATAGATTGAAATTAGCCAGTTCAGATAAATTATCTATACAATTGTTATCGCAAAGATTTTGGATTATATTTGTATCAAAATTCAATTACACTTTTGAATTTTTTTAATTTTAACTGAATTCATATAACAAAATGTATAAATATGTTAAAAAAAGGATTAATTAAAAAAAATGACATTAACTATAGGATACTTTACAATATTGGACTTCATCTTTAAATATTACAAAAAAAAAATCTTAACTTCGACTACTTTTTCAATTTAATGACTCGATCCGTCACTATTAAGTAGCTAATCAGATAGCGATAGATTAGCGACGGAGTATCTTAATTGAAAGAGAAGTCGAAATTTAGGTCCTTTCTTGCAAGATTTAAATATAGGGTCCAAAATTATAAAGTATCCTGAAACTTAATTTGTAATTAATCCAAAAATATTTTCACATGATTCAACAATAATAATAGTGTCCAATTCCAATATGTACGATGACGTTATGTAAAATGTGTGAACAAATAAAAACAAAAATGTTTATAAAAGTCATTCAAAATCTATAAAAGCCATTCAATAAAAGTTATTTAAAATTATCAAATTTTTTAGAAAATCTTTAAAAGTCACTGATACTTTTACAGAAGTTTATCAAAATTTTTATGAAAAGTCATTTAAAAAAAATCTATCAAAATTGTAATTGAATACATTCTCTTAGTCGGAGGAGGGCACTGGTGGAAATCAGTATTAAAAAAATAGTAGAAATTAATATTAAATTTAATAAATAGTCAAAATTAAAAAAACAAATTTAAATTTTTTTAAAAAATTATTTTTGCAAATATATTTTTTTATTTAAAATATAACATTTTATAAATAATTAAAATATAACATTTAATTAATAAAAAAATAAAATCAATCATAATTTAAATTAATATAAATTTTAATCATTCATAAATTTAAAATTAAGTATAATTTAAAACTTAATAGTTATAAAATTAAGTTATATTTTAATTTTAATTATTTATAAAATATTATATTTCAAAATAAATATATATATATTTTTTGCGAGGCGGATACCCCATTTTCCGTCCTCGCCCCCGAATTTGTAACGAAATTTTTTTTCCCCCTGTCCCCGTCTCTGTAGGGAGGAAAATTTAGGGATTTCCCATCCCGAATGGGGTGGGTCCCCGCCGGGGCCGGGAAATCTCCACCCCGTGATCATCCCTAATTATATCTGCATAAAACAAATGCTTTTTATTCATAAAGTATAACATTTTTCTCTGCTGTTATTATTTTAGATGTCCCTAAAAAATATCGGATTCGAAATTTTTCGAACTTTTAATTCATTGTTGGCTATCAAACTAATTTTCGTCGTTATTATTATTATTACCAGATTTTGTATGATTTTTAAATTATTATTTAATATAGATTATGTTCAACTTTTACTGAATTAATTTATAATATATCCACTTACATATTTCCTATAAAAAATTTTCCACTTAGAACTACTAATGAATATTTGAATAAAACTGAGAAAGAAATAAGTCAATCTCCACTTCAGCTATCTTTTTTTTTTATGTCCTTGTTTCTCGTCTTAATTTACCGTTTTGCTAACCTCATCTCAATTTCTTTTCCATAGTAAAAAATAAAATTCAATGGATTGCCAAATTTTTTCATTTCAAAATTTAATCAAAATTCAAAATTTTAATTTCAACATGGACAATTTTGAAAAGTTTCTCATATTTTAATTTAACATTCTAAAATTTGAAAATTAAAAAAAGGTCACATATTGAAGTTTTTTTTATGGAAGATGGAGAGGCACAAATTATAAATCTTTTCCTCAAATTTAACTTAATGTATTGTTGGAACATCAAAAAATTGTATAACCTATTATCTAGAAGCCATTACACTACAGCGCAAAATAAAATAATAATAATAATAATAAAATTCACCATTACCAAATATATTTTTCTAGTTATAATAGAAAATAAAAAATTAATTGTTCAATAAACCTTCAAATAAAGAAAAAAAAATTGCATATCTTTAAATCAATAAAATAAAAACTTTCAAGATCTACCCAAGGAATGATATGTGATGGTTAATCGGCGATCTAAGGTTTAAGTTCTGAAAATTGAACATTTTACCTCTATTTATGGATTTAACGTTAATCTAAATTAAACAGATTCAGGATATGATTGATAAAATTTATGAAAATAATTTTTTTAATTGATAAAATTTATATCTCAAAAAATAGATAGCTGTATTCGCAGATTTTCCAATAAATCCAAAATGGATGTTAATTAAAGCATCCCAAATATCTAAACAATCCCTAATAATCAGCCCAAAATCATAGCAATACATAAAAGTTATCGGACTAACATTATAGACTTTGCCACAATTTTCATTTCTTGACAACTCCAACCCACAATTTTAATAAATCTTTACCATAAGTGCTTGACTTAATTTTGAAAAAGTTAAATAAGATAGTAAGAGAATAAGGCAAAGTGTACTCTCGAGTGTATTATTTATAGTCTTCTACTTTCTTAACGGATGCTGAAGATTCATTTGATCATATGGTTTATATTTACTATCTATAATTCTTCATATAAATTTTTCGATATTTATAAGTAAAAAATTATGTAGAACATTTTATATAATACTCTAAAAAACTAATCTATACACATCTAAACCTATCAAAGCTCGTTTGACTAGGCTATAAAGAAAATTTGCATTGGATGAATAGGTTTTTTCTTTTTAGTTCATTAGTAACCGTTGGATTATGTTTGGATTATATTCTTTTTTATTTTTAGTTTGGATTATATTTGTATCAATATTCCATTACACTTTCGAACTTTCTTAATTTTAACTGAATTCATATAACAAAATGTATAAATATGTTAAAAAAGGGATTAATTACAAAAAAATTATCTTAACTATAGGATATTTTACAATGTTGGACTTCATCTTTAAATATTACAAAAAAAGGATCTCAACTTCGACTATTTTTTCAATTGAAGGATTCCATCACTATTCAGTAGCTATTTGGTCATTCCCCTTCAATAGAAGCAGATTAGCGACGGAGTATCTTAATTAAAAGGGAAGTCAAAGTTAAGATTTTTTTTTGCAAGATTTAAAGATATGGTCCAAAATTATAAAGTATTATATAGTCTGAATCTTAATTTATAATTAATCAAAAAAAATCCACGTGATTCAACAATAATAATGTCCAATTCCAATATGTATGATGATGTTAAAGTAAAATGTGTGAACAAATAAAAACAAAAATGTTTATAAAAATCATTCAAAATCTATAAAAGCCATTCAATAAAAGTTATTTAAAATTATCAAAATTTTTAGAAAATCTTTAAAAGTCCCTAACACTTTTACAGAAGTTTATCAACATTTTTATGAAAGCCGTTTAAAAAAAATCTATCAAAATTGTAATTGAATACATTCCCTTAGTTGGAGGAGGGTAGTGGTGGAAATCAATATTAAAAAAAAAAATTAGTAGACATTAATATTAAATTTAATAAATTGTCAAAATTAAAAAAATAAATTTAAAATTTTCAAAAAAATTATTTTTGCAAATATAAGGGTTACAATTATCTCTTCTTATTATATACCTGGATCCGTTCCTGTATATAGGGGATATTGTTTTAATAATGTATTTTAAAAAAATTATATACCAAATTAGGATGTTATCATGAAACCGCTACATGTAGCAGCTATTTCAGTATCGCTATCAGACCTGAAACTGCTATAACAGGTAGCAGTTTCAGTTCTGACAGCGATACTGAAAATGATGTTATGTATAGCAATTTTATGAAAAATTTAGCACATTCATTGTTAGTACTTGGATAAAATTTCAAGAATTCAATTCTAACAACAACATTGAAACCGATATCATGTGTAGCAATTTCATGAAAAAATTAAGACACTCATCGTTAGTAAGTAGAAAAAAATTCCAAGAGAACTCCTTTATAAATGGTGCCTTCATTTGAGCAATTTCATTCAATAGAAATTGCAATCCTCTCTACAATTGATTGGTTTTGCAATTTAAAAAAAATTAGCATTATTGAAATTTCACACATCAATAATATTTTTTCAATATTATCGCGCAATATCTATAAAATTTATATTTATTTATTTGTGATTTTTTATGTGCAATTTTAACATGCTTTAATAATGATATTTATTTTATTAACTAAAATTCAGGAATAAATTGAGATTCTTAACCAATGAGTTAAAAGTGTAATTTTATTTTTATTATAAAGTCTATATTTTTAAAAGAAAAAATATTTGAAGGGGCCAAAATAATTTAGTTTTAATATTAATTTTTTCAAATAGATATTTATTCAGTAATTTTTCAAGTTTAAGAGGGGAAGTCACCTCAATTTCCCTTAGCTTCACCGCTGTCTGCTACTCCACTGACAACATATTTTATAAGTTAAATTAGATATCTTTATATTTGATCCTGAATGCATAATAATATATCTTTCAATCTATATATATATATATATATAGTTATAATTTTAAATATCAATAAAAATTATATTAAAAAAATGTATTTTTAGTTCAGTGTTAATAAACAAAATGATTGATTGATTAGTTGATATTTATTTTGAATGTTTCTTAGTTTAAAACATTTGTAATAAATGTTTTTTATTTTTTCCTGGTTAATGGAATGTGTTAATATTGTTACAAATTACAGTTAACATTTTTTACCCTCCTTTAATAGAATATATATTTTTCATCCATCAAAAAAAGAAGAATTATATTTTCAAGTTAAAATTGATATTAAATTTATATTTGAAGAACAAAAATTAATTTTTAGTAAGTTGATATAATAATTTTTTAGTAAATTCTCCTACTCATGATATCATTTTTTTTTATTTTGATCTATTAGACTTTAGGATAATCATCACTATAATTTATCTATTTATCCATAAATTAAGTCAAAAATCTATTATTCTATTTTGATCATTTTTTTCTTTTATAATTTTTCATAAATTAAGTCACTATAATTTTTCATGAAATCGCTACACGTGGTATCGATTTCAATGTCGGACCTGAAATCACTACCTGTCATAGCTGTTTCAGACTCTGAAATCGCTATGACACGTCTGAAACCGGTAGCGATCTCAGATCTGATAGTGACACTGAAATCGTTGCCGTATGTAACGGTTTCATGATAACACACTAATTTGATATATAATTTCTGATACACCTTATTTTTGTGAATATTTTTTAAAACGTATTATTAAAAAAAATGTCTTACCTATTGTGATGGGTTGTTTATATTTTACAATAACAATGAGAATATATATATATATATTCTCTTTATTTTATATTTTCATTACTTTTAATTAGCTTTTTCTTTTTCTATTTATTTACAACATTAGAAGATTATTTTGAATATTATTTATCATATCCATCTATTTCCAAATGGTTGAATTCTTTTCAAAAACGATATTGTTGTGTCATTATTTTAGAGAAGAAAATTAAAACTAAAAATAAAATTTATGATATGAATTTGCAATAGCATAATAAAGCACATATTATATTACTATTCTTTTAAAAATAAAGAATTACGAAAAAAGTTTTAAATGTTTTTTTTTTTTAGGAAAGTTTTAAATGTTAAAGTTTATCCTACATTGAATTTTGACTATTCCAATTTCCAATGAAATATAGATGTGAATTTACATTATTATTATTATTATTATTATTATTATTATTATTATTATTTATTCTTAGTTGAGTCCAAATCATCATTATTTAAGTGGATTCGAATCAAAAAGTGTGTCGTCTAAATCGGGTAAAGAATAAACAAGTTGAATACTAAATACAAACAAAATCAACAATTATAATCAGAGAGGGCACTTCGGAACAAAGAAAAGGTTAAAACATGCTCTATTTATCTTATTTATTTATTTGTTATTATGAAGTATTTTGTTTTTTAAGTACACGTGCAAGTTTTTAATAAACCAATGATAATAAATTGGTTGATATGGAGCAAGAATATCAAATTATTAATGTACCAATTATAGCTTCATAGTACTACTCTCGTTCCAATTTAATTTAGCCCTTTTTTTATTTTCATTTCAAGTAACATTTTTAAAAATTGTTCAAGATATTTAATACAATTTTTTTATTATTTTATTCTTATTTCGGTATTCTGAAATTTAAATGCATTTACATGTTTTTTATATACTTATTAATGAAAAGACAATTTAATTAATTATTAGTATTTTTTCGAATATTGAGATATTTTAATTATATTTTTAATATATGTATTAAGAGTTACTTTCTGTTCCATTTTAAAATGTGAATTTTTTTTTATTTTATTTTGCATCACCTTAGATGTTATTTTCAGAATTTGAGGAATAAATTTGCATATATAGTCCTATTTATTATATATTTTATTAAATTTTTTTATTATTTTTTACTTTTAATTAGAATTAAATAAAATTTTTCAAAAAAAAATAGTATTTTGTCAGTGGCTATAATTTTTTATAAAATTAAAATATTTTAATTATTTTTTAATTTCTTTAAAATACAAAAAGTTATCTTTTAAGGTAGATGAAGAGAGTAAAAGATACACTCAAAGAAAAATGGATAGAGGAATAACCTATAGAGTAATAAAATAGGTTAGTGACAAATTTTAAAAACGATTTTTCTTTTTTTCTTTTTTATCTATTTTGCAAACTCTTAACAACGTTACTTTAATGAAAAACATAACATAAAATAGGAGGTCATTGTTGTTTTTTTCCTTACATTTTCAATGTTCATTTTTTACTCAATATTGTTTAATCCATATCTGCATAATTACATTCAATAAAATAAATTATTATACTCTAAAAATCAAATTAGGCTCAAATCATTAAAGGTCATCGAAGTCCCATATTTATAAGGCTCATGAATGTCTAGCCTCTTCAGCCGATGGTTGAAATGGTAAATGAGGTTTTCTGATCGGATGTGACCCCTCACCGCCATGACAAGACTGTTTGACACACGCATCTTCTAATCACTATCACCCCTATATAGGTCATTGCTTCAAACTAGACCTACTATTCAAGAACACTGTTTAGCTTTTTCAGCTATATAAATAATGGCTTCATTATATAAATTCACACATTATTTCTCTAGTTTTTTTTTCATACTCTCTCTCTAAACGCTTTTCTCTAATTGCTAACTTAAGTATCAGAGTGCTAATGCCCCGGTACAACAAGATGAACACCTTTTGTAGGGCTCATAAGCTACAGTCGGATTGAAATTAGCTCCCAAAAGCATATCGGCTTCTCCTTCTTTCCTATTCAGGATCTCATTCTCCTGCTATGAAAATTTTTGATTTACCATTTGGTGCTTTCGTTCAGAGTCGATGGCTGAGCAAAAACATCCAACCTCCACACCTCCTGGAGAAATATAGATTCATAATCACATAGAGAAAATCTATAAACAGGGATTCCATGAAAGTCTTCGAGACTATATAGAAAAATCACGGATGCTAAAAGTGAAATTCAAAACTGAAAGAAAGCAAAAAATTGAATACCGGATCCAAAAGGAAGCAAAAAGTCTTCCTTTCGAGACATTATGCAATAAATGCAAGGGACTCCCAGAATTACACTACTGGAAAAGATACTAGGAGGGATGAAATGGCTACCATTCTCTTCATTTCCAAGCAAACCAGGAAAGAAAGCAAGCGCAATAAGAAGAGGAGCATCTTCTCCAAAAGCAACACACTCTCCCATCCACTTCAAGGAAAGAAGTAGCATGCAGAAGAGAAAAGACCCCCGCTTCACATCAAGATAAAAGAAAAGCGCCCGCATTAAAATGAAATAAGTTGCTACTAACAATCAGATGATTGAAACCCCCTTTCCCTAGCGGTAAAGCTTATCAGTACAAGCAAAAAATAAGCCAAAAATTATACCTTTGGCAAAACAGCCATGTAGAAAAAGGGGAGAGAATACACCCAATATTGAAGATAGACAAAATTGCTCGTGACAATATTGAAGGAGAAAAAAACATTTTTCTCCCTCAATATCATGCATTAAGGTGCAAATCTACACAATTCTCCCATAAAAATAATAGGAGGAACAGAGAAATATCTCTATACATTCGACCAACCTAAAATTTGAGCGCTAGCATTTCTACCTTACTAGCTCCTCCCTTCAGCGAAAGCAAAACAGGAAGGAGAAACTGAAAAGTTAAAATCTTATCAGAAGCAAAAATAGGGAAAAATTGAGGCAAGTGAGGGTTTTTCCCCATGCTTGATCGAATTAGAGGCATAAGAGGAAGAAGTTAAATTGGATAAAGAAGATGCCAAGTCCGAAGAAAAAAAATAGTATAATCTAGTTTTAAATGAGAGACCCTTAAAGCTCCTTCAAGGTGATTAAGATCGAAAAGTTGAATAGTCAACACTTACCGATCGATGCGCTCCCAATTGAAGAATGTAATCCTAATAAAAATGATTGGCGAGATATAGGAATAACTAAGAAATGACACCCTGTGGATTAAGGCATATGGACGATAATGCCCAGTATAATCTAAAAAGGAAGAAGAGAAGCTCGATTCAACAAAGGTGAACAAGATTCTAAATGTGCTTCCCTCCCTTAACTTCAAACCAAGAAAGTTAGCAAGTCACAACGACAATTTTAATTGAAGATGAAAATTTATTATCCCCATTGAAAGATCGATGAAAATCTATTATCCCGATCGAAAAATAGATGAAAATTTATTATAACTTCGCTCGAAAAATCGACGAATAAAATTGATGTCTTTACTACTTTAAATAATATTGATCGATGTTTTCCCGATTAAACCTTCAATTTACACACCAACATACATCGCAACTGTTAACAACGAATTTCTATTTCAAACATAAAGATGGAGACAAATCAATAAATAAGAAATTGAAAACTTGTTAAGGTTCTTTCTGAAATTACATCCAAAATCTTTATAAAAGCTAAAAATACATTGCTACATCTACCATTCGCGCTTTCATCCCCTGCCTGCTCTCAAAGACATTGCAAATGTCTCCCACTTATGGCACTTTGAAACCTGCCGAATGAAAGAAGATTGGTCATGACTTGAAAAGATGAGGACGAATAAGGCAACAGAAAGCAGAGTCTATATCACGAGCCACAACTAATAATGCCATAGTGGAGAACCACCCAAAAATTCATTCGTCTTCCTAAAATGGCAAGAACAAAGGGCGAAATAAAAATCATCAGGAGGCTTCATTGGGATAAATAAGGAAGAAAAGGAAAGGAGGAAAGTTGATAAATGGGAATACTAGGCACGACTCTATTTATAAAATTAAAGACACAAGTGGCAACCCCAATAAATAAAGAAGTTAAAGACAATAAACAGTCACAATTAAAGTTCAAAAATTTGAAGCAATAAAAAGGCAATTAATTAGCCTCATTTTCCAAAGGATGTGGTTAAAAAGTAATAGCTTAGGAAAGTGACAATGAGATGTGTAATTGCCTGAACATCGGATTAGTCATGAACGGTATTTTTTATTAGGGATGATCACGGGGCGGAAAATTCCCGTCTCCGGTGGAGACCCGCCCCGAATGGGACGGGGAATCCCCGAAAAATTTCCCCGTAGGGACGGAGACGGGGGGAAAGTATTCCCCGACTTAGAATTTAGGGCAGGGACAGGGATTGTGGTCCCTGTCCCGGAATTTTCCCGCCCCCGAAATTTAATTATTAAATTTAATTATATTTATATAATTTAGTTTTAAATTATATTTAATTTTAGTTTTATCAATTGTTAAAATTTATATTAGTTTGATTTGTAATTGAATTTATATTTTTAATTATTAAATATTATATTTTCAATTATAATTAATTATTAAATATAATATTTTTGTTATAATTAAATTTTTTTAAAAAATAAAAATATTTTTTATGCGGGGACGGGGATCCCCGCAGGGATCGGGGACGGGGACAGGGGGAATTTTTTTCCTGAAATACTTTCTATCCCCGCCCCGCCCTTGCACGGGGCAGTAGGTGGGGAGGCACTTCCCGCCCCCGCCCTGCCTCGCGATCATCCCTATTTTTGATAGTGAATAGTAAATTCGGATTGATAAGTACACTTGGAAGCGAAAAATATTTTATTTGACCATTGAAAAATATGGGTCATGAATAGTCCGGGGTTAAAATTTGAAGAAAAATTGAGATCAAATAGGTCTTTAAAAGTCAGAAATACGAAAAAGTTATCGAGTCGATTTCTATTATAAGACATCTGACTTAAATTTATATGAATTTTTAAAAATAGTAAATGAATTTCGAAAATTGCCAAAATTTGTATATCTTCCTTAAATTTTATGTAAAATATCTTGATAATAAAAAGTAAAATTTTCGACAACACTGGTATTTTTAAATTGGAATGATTTAATTGAATCGGATTGAAAATAGACTCCGATTAGGCTAAAATTTTTTGTACAATATATTTTTGATGTGATAAGAATGATAAAATTAGTTTTGAAGTGGTTTGGAGTTGGAAAGTGAAAGAAATTAATTAGAATCATTTATCGGATAATTAATAGACCTTGATTTAATTGAATCAAGCCCATTCATTTAACCAAGCCTAAGCCCAATTGAAGAGATATAAAAAGGTAGAAGAATCTCAGCTCTTTCAGAAAATTTCACCATCTTCTTCCTCTCTCAAGTCGAATGCCTTTCTTTCTTTTTCCACCATTTTCTTTCAAATTTCCTTCACTTTTTCTTTTGATCCAAATACAAAAATTAATCTCCAGCCACTCTAGTTGTTGGATTCAACCTCAAACCAAGGATTAAAGAGAGATAAGTAAGAGGAACCAAGTGAAAAAAATTTAGGGGTCAAAATGAGGTAAGATAAATTGTTAGTTTTAATTTGATTTAAGGGTACCTATAAGTATGTTTAGATACCTAGTGTCCATTTTTGAGGTTTATTTGAGCTAAAAACTTTGTTATTTTGGTGAGTTTTTGGATGCAGAATTCGGCCACTTTTGGATGCTTTGAAGAAAAATGATTTTCTATGGTTTCAAGTAAGGAAAAGGAAGTCCAAGGAAGATTAAGCATGGAAAAATAGTTAGTGACTATCAAATCTTATTATATCCCTTTGAATGTCATGGTTTTTCTTTAGAGTTAAAAGGAAAAATTTAATAGAAATGTGTATAATTGAAATTAATGTTAGAAAAATATAATTGGACCTTGATTAAGCATGTTAGGAAGCTTAAATAAATTTAAAAGAATTTTTAAAGTATAATTCTTGTGGTGGCCGAATTTCATGCTTAAAAGAAATAATGTGTATTTTAAGTATTTTGATGAAATTAAGGCTTAATTTAATAGTAAACATGAAATAATGTATCCATAACTTTTTATGAAATTTATAGAAATTATTTGAATATTTTTTGAATAATTAATTGATTATGTATTAGTGAAAAATAAAGAATTTTTGTGAGTTAAGGCATGAAATAGGTAAATAATGTACCTATGAATTTTTATGGAATTTATAGAATTTATTTCAATATTTTTGAAGAAATATTTAAATATGTATAAAATAATGTTGTGGAAATATTGAGTTATAATACCTAATTTTAGTGAAAAATAATGAATTATATTGATATAATTCATAAACTATCCAAAATTAATGAAATAAGTGACTGACTAATTTTTTAGAATAAAAAGACCATAAAAAGTATAGTATATAAAATGACCGAATTGAATTATTAAGAAATAATTGATAAATCGATAATAAAATGGTGAATTATATAAAATAATTCACAAACCCTATAAAATATTGCATATTCCGAATGATCGCAATTTCGGACAGAAAAAGTAAGAAAATTATTAAAAGTAAAAAAGACAAAATGAAACGTAAAGTCAAAATATTGAATCATTATGAAATAATTCATAAATTTATCAAAAAATGGTGAATTATAATGATATATTTCACAAAGTATATAAAAAGTATTGAAAGAATAACTGGCTAAAATAGTAAAATGAAAATAAACTGAAAAGTGTAATATGTAAAGTGATTATGGTGAATTATGATGCCATAATTCGCAAGCTGTGAATAAGACACCGAAAAAGAAAAAGTCCTGAAATAGTCAAAGGTATTGAAAAGAGTTTGACCGACAAAAATATACTATTTTGAAAAATAAATTGAAAGTGTTGAAAAATTTGAAAAATATTTTGATAGTAAGTGATTGTTTTTGCCATTAGCAATAGTCAGATAGTAAAAGTTTTATACAGAATATAATTGGCTAGCCATAAAGACATCCTATACCGCGGTACAAGTTATGGTGATTTGCTTTGTTATGATAGGATATTTGATCTCTATAGCATCTGTCATACGTATTGTTATATGTTCTGTAAGAAATGGTCATTTGGGATCATTTCTCAATATTATTCTGTATGTGGCCCTGTGGGGTTCATTTTCCGTATATCATATTTGAAAGTTTCTGTCGAATTGAACCAGGGACATATTGATAAGAATAAATCAGAAAATTTCAAAAAGTAAGTTAAAAGTAAATGTCAAAAGAGAAAAATGATCTAATTGAAAGAAATAAAAAGTTTTGGGATAAAAACATAATTTTTTCTAAAATTGTAATTAATAAGCAAAAATGAAAATAAAATATTTTACAAGGATAATATGGTAATTTAACTACCAAACAATCTGAAAATATGCTTTTGTAAAGAAAAAAGGTTAAAACGTAATTTTACATGAAAAAAGTCAAATAAGAACCATTTGGTAATTTGTATACCAATTACGGTTTTGAAAATGAAAAATTTGTAAAATAGTATTAATATTGTGTTTAAAGTTCAAAAATGGTAATACCATAATTAATTGAGAAATTAATGATCAAAAAATGACATATTGTATATAAAGGTCAATAAAAGACCGAACAAAACTTTTATAAGCTAAAAGTCAACTGAAAAGTAAAAATAAGCAAGTGAATGACAATGTTGCAATCAACATGTAAAAATAGTACTTTTGTAATAATTGTGTAAAAAGTATATTTTTGTAATAAAACGAAAAATTAAAGATCAAATTGCAAAGTTTTTCAAAGTAATGGTATTATTCCGTATTGAATATTAAAAGCATTGATAAACGTATTTTGATAAGGGTTTAAAAAGTCAAAGTGAGCTAAATAATCCAATAGTAAAATTGTAATTAAAGTACAAAAGGATGATTTCTGAAATTAAGTGAAAATTGAGAATTTAATTGAAAATTTTGTCATAATAATGGCAATTAATAATGTAAAATACCAAACGAAATAATAATTGTATTGAATTGATCAAACAATAATTTTTGCCTAAAAACTCAAAGTCAAATTCAATTAAAAGATTATATGTCTAAAGCAAAGAAAATGGTAAAAATAAGAATAGTAATGACAAATTTTATAATTAGAGTTGCAAAAAGGGTAATTTTGAAATTAATAGAAAAATTGAATATTGAATTACAAATTTACCAGAATAGTGGCAATTAACAGTGTAAAAGATCAAAGAAACTAACAATTGTCCTTGACAGGTTAAATAAATAATTTTGCTTAAAAAGTCAAAGTTAAGCTTAATAATTGTTTTGAATGCCAATGGTTAATTAACAAGAAAAGTAAAAGCAATTTTATAATTAGAATTACATAAATGGTATTTTCATAAATAATTTAGAAGTTTAAGACCAACGTGATAAGTTTGCCAAAATGCTTGTAATACTATTAAAATATTGTTAAAAATATTAAAAGAGCTTTTGACAAGACCAAAATGATTTTTAACGTAATTAATGTAATTACGCTATTTGAAAAATTTTTCGATTCATAGTCACCACTAAGCATATTTAGTGCTCAGCATGTATTATTTACTGCATGCAGGTTCTGAAGTGTAGTAAAAGCATGGTACACAGTGGAGTAAAGATGGAAGAGGAATAGTCAGTGGTGATTATTTTTGTATTTTTGGCATGTATATACTTAGATAACATAATTAAAGAATTGAACTGTATTTGAACTACTGTTTGTATAATTAATTTTTTTATGTTCGTAAATGTGTGATTGCCAGTCAGTGATTTATAATGGTTATATCCGATCCGTGAATGAATGTTTGGAATGCATATATGTACTGCTATATAATTGTTGTGCCTTTGAGAGGCTATATTTTTGTCTGATTTTTCAAAACGCTGGTAAGTTTCTAGTCATTGTGCTGCTGAATTTTTGATAAAATGAATGGTATTTTAAATAGTTATAAGTTGCCAAGTTAAATGTATGATTATAAATAATAATTAAGTTTTGATAATTAATAAATTGTTTGGTTAAGCAATTGATAAAAAAAATTCGGCTTATCGCTTAATTCCGTATTGAAAAAGACTGTTCAAATAAGGGTATTACAAGATGCTTGAGCATTAATGGTCTAGTTAGATACTGAAGATTGTCAATGAAAACCTTGACCAATAGTTGCAAAAAAAAGTAAGTCACAGCAAACTAGCTCGATCGGGATAATTTTACAAAGCATCACTCTTGTAAGATAAGTCAACATAACACTCAATTATAATCTATCTTTTTCATCATTTTAGTATTATGGGAAATGAAAGCATCATATGAAGTGACATATAAAGAAGCAAGAAAATAGCAAGGAATGATCTAAAAGATGAAGTTCATTAGAGCTTTTCAAAAGTTACAAAGCACATTGAATACAAAGCTTTTTCGCTCGAAAAAAATAAAAACTGTGACGATCCATAGCTTCACTACAACAAGATTACCTCTAATTTCGTAACCTCCTTCAATCAGGTCAGCATCAGGAAAATGGAGAAGAGACTACAAACTTGCATCCCCCATTATAACCTAAAGAAAGTCCAAGAGTGAGAGAAGAAAGCAGCAACGAATAACGGAGGTCATATGACCTGCTGTGGCAAGTCACATATTGCTAGAAAAAAACCTAATAATTCACTCGTCTTCCTAAAATGAAAAGAAAAAAATAAGAGAAATTGACAAACAATCAAGCGGTTTCATGGGAGAAAAAGAAGCAAAGAGAAGGATAAAAAACTTTAAGAAGAATAAAAAACACCCATGTTTATAGCAACGTCCGTTTTTTCAAAACTAATCGTGGAAAGCCACGTGGCTTTACTATTCAATTCAAGAATAAAAGATGCAATAAAAGCGTAGAAGACGAAGTAACGAAATTTAAAGAGACACCCTTTCCAAAGTGGTATTTTCAAGGCAACAGGGGATTGAATACCCGTCGTCAGATGAATGGATAAGCAAGATCAACAATGATCGGCAACACCCCCATAAGCCTAAGCTATAAGAGAAAAGGGCACACAAACTCAAAAAATCTATCGGATAACAAAAGCAACCAAAAAGCATCAAATAAACATGTTAGAAAAATAAACTTTAAAATAATTCATGTTTACATAAATTATTTGTAGGAAAACATTCCATTCTTTTATTGATGTATGTCTCCGATCGAAGTAATTAAATTTTAATCTCCATACTAATGTCTCGTTATCCCGATCAATGATCAATGTAAATAAAATTTCCATTTCTATTTTTTCGATCGATGTAACATCCCGATCGAGGTAATTAAAATTTCAATCTTCGGACTGATGTTTTATTCTCTTGATTAATGCTCGACATGCTTAATACTAGTCCTTCGACTGATGAAATCGAATTCCAATCTCAAAAACTAAAGACTTCATTTTCCTCATCACTGATCATAAAATGGTTGAATAATCGTCAAGAAAATACCGAACCTCGACCTTCAATCTCTCTTAAAAACGATCGAACTACTCGAAGGACAAATGAAAATACTCTAAAAATTAAACTAGGCTCAAATCATTAAAGGACATCAGACGCCCATCTTTAGAAGGCCCATTAATTTCTAAGCCTATCCAGCCGATGGCTGAAATACGAAAAATGAGATAGTCCAATCGGACGTGACTTTATCCCTACCATGATAAGGCTGTCTTACACACGCTTCTGTCTAATCACCACCACCCCTACGATAGACCATACTTACTTTAAAGTATGCCTACTATTTAAGAACACTATTCAACTTTCTCATATCTATAAATAATAGGTTCATTATTTAAACTCACACACTATCTAGTTTTTTCCATACACTATCTCTAATAACTTTTTTTCAATTGTTAACTTAAATATCAGAGTGCTAATGCTTGATATAACCGGGAAAACACATTTTGCAGGGCTTATAAGCTAAAGTCGGATCGAAATCAACTTCCAAAAACGCATGGCCTTCTTTTTTCCTATTCAGGATCTCCTTCTCCTATTATGACAATTTCTGATTTATCAGTAAATATAAAATCAACTCAAATATCAAATTTGAATATTTGATAAATTCAGATTAGAAACTATAATTTAAAAGTTGCAAGTCCATAAATTTTTTGTTTTACCCAATATTAACCTCTTGTGTTTATATTATTGATAAAAAGTAGAGTTTCTAAGTAGAATAGAAGATTGTGGATAAAATAAATAAATTGAATTACATTGAGGTTAATGAGATATTAATAACATTTTTATATATGAGTTATGATAAATGAATAATATAAAATAAATTAAGATAATTAATTAGCATTTTTTTTATAATTATTAGCCACTAGAAATTAGTTCAGTGATCAACACTATACCTTTCTTATAAAAAAACAAATTAAAATCTTTTATGTTTAAAGAACTTCAAAAATTTATACTCGAAAAAAGTTTGTTTATTATTCAAAATTAAAGAAATAATATAATTATCTTTAATAGCAATTATTTATATGATCCATGTGGATCAATCCAATCCTTCTATAAATATGCTTTCATTTTTAATAAGAAATTAACTATTAAAGTAAAAAAAATAAATATTATATATATATATATATTATTTTTTTCATTTGTTAATTGTTATAATCAGCTGGTTCATTTTTCTAGTTCATGAGAATAAATTCTTCGTAAAATTGTTACTTTTTACTTTACATCCGGTATTATATACCGAAATAATTATAATTTTATTAATCTATAAAAAATAGTTAAAGTCAACTTAATTTGATGAAAAGAATAACGTAAAATCTAAGATCATTACTTTTTTTTTTGAAAAATTATCATTACTATTAAAGTAATAATACAAAAAAAATACTATTTATAAATAAATCTGTTTCTCTGTTTTTTATTTATTTTTTAATTATTTTTTGATAATACTCTCTCTGTTTTTTTAGTCCACGCTAAAATAGTAAAATATCTTTTTCGAGCAAAAAATTGAAAAACGCTGAATTACTTAAAACAGCCTCTAGCTCTTCATCTTTCCATAGCCAAATCTCAGAGCCAAAAGAGAAGAGGACAATGAAGATATCAGCAGCAGTAAGCGAAGTCTGGGTGTTTAATCCATCAACTGCAAACCTCAGCTCTTCTTACTTCAACCAAAAGTTGCATTCTTTATCCTTTCTTTCTTCTGCATCCCCATTCAAAGTATGTTTCTTGCTCTATACTTTTCTATAATTCCTGAACTTTGATCATCACTGATTTAGAGGGATTAGTAAAGTTCATTTCTTTTTTATTTTTTTTGTTAGAGAACTTGGTAAAGTTAATATGGTTGTTGTCTGTTACTGGTCTTAATTTCAAATTTTTTAATTCTCGATTTTATCTTCCTTGATTGCTGCTGCTACTGCATTTTCCCTTTACTTGTGCTGCTTATAATCGATTTTTTAGTCAAACAAACCTGCACTTGCTATGATTTTATTTAAGTTTTATTTATAGTTTTCGTTCAATAGGACCGTTTTGCCCTTGAGATAATATGGCTGTATTTTGATTATTAACAATGTGTTGCTTGTTTATATATATATAATGTTGAAAATTCTGATCTTGATTGCTTTTAATTTAAATGAAAATTGTATCCTGTATAGAAATGTACCCTTGGTTAGTATTTGATGGACATGGTGATTCTTATTCTATTTTATACATAATAAAGCCGAACAATTTTAGTTCATTATGGAAAAAGGCTGAATTACGCTCTTTTATTTGCTTTCTCAAGCATTCCGCAGCCTTTATCCGTTTAACATAGGACAACTTGAATGGTTAGACAAGTGGAAATTCTTTTATTCTTAGATAATGCTTTGTTTTTTTGATGTTGCAATTCTTCTTCTTCTTCTTCTTCTTTTTTCCCCGTCTTTGACTTAAATACAAAGCCATACGACAGTCTAAGTTGGAGTTTGAGTGCTGTGTTCAGAGGGATACACATGCAATGCTTATTATCTGCTTGTCTCGATGTTGACCTATATGTTTCTTACATAATCTTTTCCTTTTTAGAGATGTTCTTCATTTGTGGTACCAAGGCAAGGAACTGGAATAAGCAAGCATCGAGAAAGAGGCTTAACTGTGAGAGCATCTGGAGATCCAAACAATCATTCTATTCCAATGCCCCCTCTTCAGTTTGAGTCCCCAGTTGGGCAACTTTTGGCACAAATTTTGACAACCCATCCGCATTTACTACCAACAGCTATTGATCAGCAGCTTGAAAATCTTCAAAGTGATAGAGATGCTCAGAGAGATGAAACTCCTCCATCTCAAGATCTCCTCTACAAGTTAGTACTTCAAACATTCTCATTCTTGCTCATTTCTTTTTATTATTATTGTTATTTTCTTATGATAAAACTTGTTACTCTTTTCCTATAGTTTGAAATGGTGACAGATTAGAATATATGGTATTTTGAGAAAGAATTTCATAGGAAGTGATAGATCGCTCGCTGTCGGGTTGGAGGTTTTCGGACGCTGGGCCCCTCGTCTTGCATTCCCGATGGTAGGAGGATTTGATCGGGGAGGAGATCTGATCGGGCTCTGCATATATTGTCCGCTTTGGGCTAGAGCCCTCACGGCTTTATTTCTGGGGACCTGCCCCAAAAGGCCTATGCAGGGAGAAGGTGTTCATAACCTTATAAGGTTCATTTTCAGCTCATCTTCAGCCGATGTGGGATAGGAGATAACATGCGTTATCACTATTTCCCTTTCCGAAAGAGGTTTTTGGGGGTCAGTCTTAGCCGGAACTCTAGGCTACTTTCATCTTTCAACGAAATTACCAAATGATAGATCGCTCGCTAACCGATCGGGTTGGAGGTCTTCGGGCGCTGGGGTCCTCGTCTCGCGTTTCCGATGGTAGGAGAATGAGGAACGGTTCTCACACCTACCATAGGCCTTTTGGGGCAGGTCCCCAGAAACAAAGCCGTGAGAGCTCCGGCCCAAAGTGGATAATATATGCAAAGCCTGATCGAACCTCCTCCCCGATCAGATCCTCCTATCATCGAAAACGCGAGACGAGGGCCCCAGCGCCCAAAGACCTCCAACCCGATTGGTCAGCGAGCGATCTATTAGGAAGTCCTTGAACTTAGTTTTCTAATCAAGCCAAACTCTTGTTTACAATCTTCTAGTTGTATATAAGTTTTTTCCTGCTGGGTTACTCGAGGTGGACATTGGCAATGTTTTTGCGGCATGTTAGATGGGTTGTTTGGAGCATTGTGCTCCGTAAAACTAAAAGAGGTGTTACAAACAGCCAGTTGCTTCTCTTTGGCTCATTCTTTCACTCATTCACTCTTTTCAATAGTTGGTAAGAGGAAAATTGGAGCATCTGTCCGTTCAACTCATTCATTAGTTTGATCACGGCATATGAAGTAAGATGGTACTAATCCATTTGCGAAGCACGAAAAAGTCAAATTTAAATGTATAGCATTTAAGCTAGAATTAAGTAATGGTTTCTGCATGCTTTAAACATTCTGTTGTTCATTTTGATCAGACCAAAACTTCCTAGCAGACTTTTTTGGGAAGTCATCTTCTTTAAGCCCCAAAACAGTTTTTGTCTGTGTCTCTTGGTTACAAATCCAACTTACTAAAGCTATAATCTTGTGCACGTTAACTTGCGTTTGTGTCAAGTTCCTTATTATTTCTTCTTTTCTTTTCTTTTTAGTTTGAGTAGAAACTTTTCCACATTCTCACCTTTATATTTCTATTGCATTTTATAGTGGAAAGGTATTCTAACAGCTCAATGAAACGAATGAAGTTTTCTATGTCACACACACACACACACACTTATAGAGAGAGCGGGAAGCCATTTTATGTGGAAAGCCATGTCCTTCAAATTTTCAAATCGATGTGTTTTCCACATCAATTGGTGCAGTACATAGTCACTGATGTAAACAGAATGTTGATTAAAGGCATCTTTTTCAACTGCAGTTCCTACATCAACTCATTGAAAAATGTGAAAAACTGAACTTGAGCACTACTGCATCTTCCTGTCAAAGTTGGTAGGATATCTTAACTTTTTCTTTTATATGTTTGACTTGTTGAAGTCAGGAAAAAGAAAAAAAGAAGAACTTGTTGAAGAGTCTGGACCTTTCCATAGAGAGATGACCAGGCTTAATATCAAAAAACTATCATGCATTGAGATAGAATTTCAGTGATGCAAGAATTAGGCTAACTTTTATTGTTTAATGGCACAAGTCATTATGAACTGTTGCCTAAATTTCGAGGTTTAGACAAAACAATGTAATGTATTATGGATTAAAGACCAAAATCCATTTTCCAAGATATGATGTGGGCATTAGAATAATAATATTGCCAATATCATTTCTGGCCTCAAGCAAGGGTTGAAGGAATATACATATATCTATTTTTTTCACAACATTATAGTATTGATAAAATGTTATTTCAATGGTCTAAACAGCACCTGAAAGGGACTTTAGGCTTTCACTACAATAGTTACTGTTACTAGAAGTAGGGACCATAGTATGCATTTTAACAGAAAATTCAACCATGCCATTGGTTTTGCAAAAGTTGGCGACTTTTCTTTGCAATTATGTCTATAATTTTTGGACCAATTTTCATATCATGCTGTGGTATTTATTGCATGGACTGGTTTGGTAAAGACAAAAATATATACGTTGTCTATTTCTTCGATTCTATGATACATCAATAAAATTCATGTTTGTGTTTGAATCCTTAAGTACTTATATGAACACTTCGTTGAGTTGGAGTTAGTGTTATGAAACTGGGAGTACAGACCAGCTTTATCTGAATCTTGCCGGATCTGATTGGTAGCATCTGGAACTAAATTACATGAATATTGATCATGCTTCACTGATGGGTGATTAACATTTGCTTGTTCTTTTCTGTTTGTGAATTTTCATCGTTCTAAAAATAATTTACTAGCACATAGCATCGAATGTTTTAATTGTTTACTTGTTTATTTTTTTTTTCTCTTATTTTACTGAATTTCATCTAATAATATAACTAATTGATCTTTTTTTTTTTTCAAATTTTTAGGAGAATATCTGAATTGAGGGAGAGAGAAAGGCAGCAGACATTGGAAGAGATCATTTACTCCGTGATAGTGCAGAAATTTTTAGACAAGGGCATCTCGATGGTCCCGAAAATATCTCCAACCTCAGATCCTACAGGTCGTGTTGATTTTTGGCCGAATCAGGAACAAAAATTAGAGTCTGTTCATTCCACCGAAGCTTTTGAATTGATTCAGAGCCACTTATCTCTTGTTCTCCCAGAACAGTTAGTGGGGCCTCTCGACACCATTGTTGAAATGAGCAAAATAAAACTTGGTAAGCTGTATGCTGCATCTATAATGTATGGATATTTTCTTAAAAGAGTTGATGAGCGGTTTCAGCTGGAAAGAACCATGAATACCCTACCCAAGGGCCTTGATGAAAACTTGCAAAGATACAGTGATCCGAGCCCACTCTGGGATCCTGATTCTCTGATAAGTATTCCGTCTGATGAAAGCAGTCGCGATGAGGGCTTTGCAGACATTGGTGGCAAAGGAGAATCATACAGATTGAGATCATATGTAATGTATTTGGATGCAGAGACACTTCAAAGATATGCAACCATAAGGTCTAAAGAAGCCATGTCTTTAATTGAAAAGCAAACTCAAGCATTATTTGGGAGGCCTGACATAAGAATTGCCGAGGATGGTTCCATCGATACAACCAACGATGAAGTGATTTCGGTTAGTTTCTCAGGATTGACAATGTTAGTCTTGGAGGCAGTAGCTTTCGGATCATTTCTATGGGATGCAGAAAGTTATGTTGAATCAAAATACCATTTTCTTAACAGCTGAAGTGTTTCATTGTTTGGTTTAGTCACAGATGCTACTATGTGCATTAGAACTCATTGTATGTCTCTTTTTGGTGGGTAAAACTGTGAAAGATATAGGTTTCTGGGGATTCTTTTTGCTGCAAATTGAGCAAGGTATAGTCTTTATTATGTTTGAAGGTTAGAAAAGTTTCTCTAGGATTATACAAGTTAAATCTTTGTATAAATAACAATGAATAAATGGTGTTTTTAGTCCCTCATATTTTAATACACCTTGAGTTATGGAAAATTAATATAGCAAAAATAATGATTTAGGTCCTCCATTTTTTCTTAATTTATCTAAATTGAACTCAATATATATTAAAATTAAAATTAAGAAATCAAATAAGAAAATATTAAAATCCACAGACATAAAAAAAAAAAATCCCTTTTCCATGTAATAACAACATAATATGTTTATTTAAGGCCTGAGACATACACTTGTTCTTTATTTTTTTTTATTTTATATAACTAAACTCCCTACAATCAATTTTTTTTTTAAGTTTTTATAAAAGGTTAAGTGCAATTTTTGTCCTATAGTTTTCTTGTTAGTTAAAAAATAATCTGAATGTTTTTTTTATGTCAGTTTTTAGGATCATAAAAATATTAAAATAATAAATTTTTGTCATTAAAGATATTAAAATAGTTAATTTTTGCCAATAAAAATATTGAAATGGTTTATTTTTATCATTTTTTGAACAAAAATTTCAGTCAGTTAATTATATATATTGTATCCAGCGAAACGGTGACAAAATAATGGTTATATGAATTAAAAGAATAAATCAGTAAAAATCTTAATACCTGTTACGTGTCTATTATTTAATTTAAATAAATATTGATTTATCACTTTTTATTGAGCGCAATTTATTTATTTAGTTGATTAGAATTTTTGTTCTAGAAAATAAAATTGAACATTTTAATATTTTTAATAAATCATTTCGATTTTTTAAGTAGTAAAAATAGATATTTTAATATCTATCGAGCTAAAAAGTAATCATTTCAATATTTTGAGTAAAACTGAAAAAAAAAACTTTTATAAATGTAAAATTATAAGGGCAAAAAGTAGCCTTTTATCCTTTTATAAATGTTATGGTAATAATGATACCTTTTTTTTTATAAAAAGCCTTCTGAAAAATTCAACTTTGGTTCCACTCGCGTTTGGCAAAACTTACAAAAATAATTTTTTAATTGATAAAAATTATATTATATAAAGTTATATTTTAAAAAATAAATAATTATTTGATAAATAAAATTTAAAATAATTTAAAATTTTTAAAAATTTATTAATTATTTAGTAAATGATATAATTAAAAATAACTTTTTATAATAAATATTTAAATTATTATTTTATAAAATTTTTTATTTATCTTAACTCAAAAATGAATATTTCTTCTACTATTTTTTTATATTAGATATAATTATCATTATAAAATAAAATAAAAAAATATTTTTATCTAAAAAAATTTTAAAACAGCTAACTTTAAAAGTTAAAATTCAATTTTTTTAAAAAATTTTAATTTTTAATCTTTTATAATAAAAAAATTTTTCATTTTTTACAAAATTAATTTTTAAAAAATTAATTTTTATTAAATATATATTTTTATTTTATAATCAATTTTTTTATCAAATAATCAGCTTTCTATCTCTTGGAACGTCATGCCAAATGTTTAATCCCTCGGCTCAGCAATAAAGAGGCTAAGTTGAATAAAAATCGAACTTTAGTGGGTTAATTTGTGAAAAAAATAAGTACATTGGACCTTTGTGAAAAGAAACTGAGTTTAAGGGCTCGATGAAAAAATAAATAAAGTACGTGGGTATATATGTCACCTGAGAGATGAGAACTTTCTCCGCCATTTTCTATGTTTTTGAACCATTGAGCCCACAGCGATTGAGACCGAGATAGGTAATGGACGAAGAAGAGGGTCTTGAATCCGATCGAAATAAAGTAGACGAAGAGGGCCTTGAAGATTGGAATGCAGATTTCTTAGACGAACTCTTTCAAAAAGTTCAAAAAGAAGAAGAATCTCACTCTTGCCAGTCTTCTTCAAATCCAAATCCCTTGGCCACTTATACACATCCCCCTCAATTTCAACAACACCACCACCAAAGTCGTGAGAGTAGTTCCATTAGTTACTCTCCCCCGCGGGAGCTCTCTCAAAGACAAATTCATGTCGTCAATAACAAGCCTGTTCCTAGTATCTCAAACCCCGGTGGCTTTTCTCTTCCCCAAAGCGATACTAAAGATCAAGAAATTGAACGCTTGAAGGTCAGTTTTTCTTTTCTACTTTTTGGGTATAGAATGGTCTACCTTGATTCCATCATTGCTGTTTTGATTTTTACCCTTAGGGTTTTGCTTTTTCACTACTTGATATTGGGATATATTTTATTAATTTAAGAAAGAAATGCTTGTTTAAGGAAGAAATGCTTGTTTAATTTATATATTCCTTTATTTCATTCTGATTATTTTGCGTAGTTTCGTCTATCCTTTTATATTACACTTGAATTGCATACTTTTTTATGAATATTAGCTCGAATGCAAAATGTATGCTTTCTTTGTGGGTCTATTGAGGAAGCGTGTTTCTTAAATTTTTGTTTCTGTCATGGGATATGGAAGTTCTCATTGATGAGTTATTATTTTCAAATTACAGAGGGAGTTGGGACGCGTGTCCAAGCAGCTAACGAACCTGGTATGTGGATTTTACATGTGCAAAATCTAGTATCAGCTACCAATTGGTAATTGCTAAAAAAAAAAAAAACAGCTTGGTTGTATCTTTTCACATTGAATTTCATCATAGCTCATCAAATCACTTATTGTTTTATCTTCTCTAAGCTATTGATATTTCTATCTGGGTGCTGTATTGCCGTTATATTTTTTATTTTCTTACAAAATGTTACAAAAGTGTTTCTATTGATGAATTGTCATACCCTTTCAGGAACAAGAATGCTGTGAACTTAGAAATGAGAGAAACAGAAAAGAGGAGCAGCTAAAATTTGTATATTCAGATAATGCAGAAAAGGATACTAGTGATCACTGCCTGAAAAATAAAAAGTTGTGAGTTTGCTTTTTCCTTTTGTTTTTGTGATTTTCTATTTCATTGCAGTCAAACTGAAAATCCTGTTTGCTTTTGGCATATGAGAGAATGCCTGGGCTGCATGCTTGATTTTGTATGTATATGCTTTTTTTTTAAGAAAAAAAACAATTTGCTATAACAAATCAAGATTATATGCCTTTTTTTAAAAAAAAAAAAAATTTGTTATAACAAATCAAGATTCAGCATGACCTCCGTATTCACATTGCTTACTAATTTGCTATATTTTATTTTGGTGAGGACTCAATATTTAGTCTGCTAAGAGAAGATAATAAATGGGTGTTTGCCGCTGTGCGCGCGCGCATGTGTTTCGTATTTTATTTTAACAAGAACATATTAGTTGGCTCCTTATTACAATAGTTAATTTTAGGTGGCATGACCAATGGCAGGAAATGTGATCCTGCTCAAAATAACAATGTGGTTCCTCAACAATTGATAAATGCAAAAGCTACAAAAAGTGAGACCCGATACAAGACTCGCTTAGGTGAAGTTCATATGTCAGACCTTTATAAACTGTTCCCTTCCTCTCTCTCTCTCGTTCTCTCTCTCATTGCGTTTCATATTTGTTCATTCGCGTTGCTAGCAGCTTCATCCTTCAAGGCCATAGGAATTCAAACGGACGAAACTGGCGTATATAGGATCCCAGAATTGAACAGTGATATTTCATCCCAATGTAATTTTTCCAACCAGCTGCTAGGGATATGGAGCTCTTCAAGTGACCAAAAGTCAGGAAGATACCTACTATCCAAGTTGTTGACAGCTTGTCCTACAGATTTTCATTTTCTTTTTGGGTGTATGAGCATTAACAGCGAATTGGGCGCCTCTGCAGCGGGTGAAGGCTCTTCTGATGCATCTTTGCAGTACCATTTGAGCTCTTTCCAGCCTTCTGAAGCTGCAAAAATATCATATTTATATTCTGCATTAACTCAGGTATGCTTGAGGGACCAGCTCCTTGAATTGAAATGGAACATATATCTGAGGTGGAGCTACTTATTGACTTATTGTATTGAATAACTTGCCAGCCTAAGTTATTCAGGCGGGATTTTAGGGTTATTTTATTATTAGAAGGAGCACGCCACTAGGTAAACACTGAGGGCATCTAGGAAGAGAAATAATTAATTGATTATTAGAGTGAGTAGGACACTAGAAATCTTTGCGCTAAAAGAATATTTGTTCTCTTATGCAGTTGTGTCCATGATTTTCTTTACCTACCACGACAGGCAGAAGCTAACTGTTTTTCTTTTCTCCTTGTTTTCTGATGTCCAAAACACATGCAGAAATTCATATAGTCTACTGTTGATATCTTCACTTAATTTTGGTATTTTCTTGGGATTACATGCATTGTCTCTATGTTCTGATGTCTTGTAGATTGTTAATGGATTTCTGCCGATGGAGTCTTTGCTTGGGCGTTTCATTGAGCTCTGTAAACTTGAAAATGTGAGTTACTAAACTTCTTTTTCCTTCACTCATTGACTGACTATTATATGTTTTTGTCTGTGTGCATGTCACGTGTGAATTGTTTTTGTGAACTTTAATGGGTATGCATCAACAAAAATTGCACTGTATTTGGTTAACTATGATTTGTAGCCCATTTGAATTTAACTACTGTGAACTTTTCCTTATTCATATCCTTAAATATCTTTCTTTTTGAACAGGTTGATATTCTCTGTTGTTCACTTAGTATCCTTCGCATTTTTCTGAAGCATCTTTTCAATTCGGGAAGGAAATTGGAAGAAAGGTATTGTCTTCACAGGTGTATATTTTGAAAATTTGCATAACTTGGATCATTTACTTGAGAGAACATACTTGAGATTTTGTATGCTTGATGATGCCTTTTATTTGAGCAAATTTTATGGACATGATCTTGTTTATTGATTGGCAGTAAAGGAAGGGTGATGAGTAGGCAAAGTAGAGGATTGAGAGGGGATTTTCTTTTTTTTTTTGGTTAGGGAGTCTGGGAAAGTTGGGGAAGAGTGAGAGGATTACAACTTGTATTTTATATGGGTGATCACAGTGATCATATGAATGGTAAATTGTGATGGTACACTGTTTGTTATTAATTCTGTTGCATTCTACAAAGATAATGCCTGATATTGTTTTAGCATGAAAACTGGTATCCTGGCATTTGTTGATACCAATGTGTGTGGACTTAGCTATAAGTGGCGTTTCTTGTCATTTGGAAGAGAAAATTCATTCATATTTCATTCACAATACAGTGGTATGTATAACCTAAGTAACTCTAAAATTGGAGGAGAATAAAAATTCCTATAGACACATGCCCTAAAACTCTAAAATAGAAAAACTATAAAAAAAGTCCTTATCATTGGGCAAGTTGATAATAGGAAATTTACATTTTTTCTACATATTCTATGATGCTTAAAATTTTCGACATATATCTGCATGCTTATGAACTTTGATTTGATCTTTTTCAGTGCACTCTACTCAGGGACAGTGTCAAGATTGAGGGAGCAACATCAGGCATTGTGTTCAAGGGTAGAAGCCTGTTTAGTGTGAGTGAGGAGGAGGTATCTTGTGAAGGATATAGCTTGTTTGGTGCTATGTCTTCTTCTGATCCACAAATTCTTTCCAAGAAGGGAGTCTGGAATCTTGACAACTGGGTGTCTATATTCAACTTCTTGTGTTGCATTGCTGTGAAAAGGACTGAAGAACGTGCAAGGTTGGTGGCAGTTTCTACCATGAATGTTGTTCTGCTGAATACAAATGCTTACAATGAAAGGGAAAGGTAAGTTTCTTTGAAACCATTTTATTGCATACTCCAACAAATGCAGTGTTTTCTATATCTCGTACCTCATCAAGGTCATGCTTGAACAGATTTGGTCAGGCACCAATTTTTGAAAGCATTGCACAGCTCCTGAAAAAGGAAGCAAGATCACGCGTGCAAAAGGAAGCTCTTCAACTATTGTATTTGCTTCTAAATTGTAAGCTCACAGGAATTTTTTTTCTTTTAATGTTCTTTTCCCCATTGGCTTTTCCATTTATAGATCCTAATTTATGGCTACTTCTTTGGAACTTGTCAGTGCATGTGCAAGTTGACTTCTTTGGGACAGTGCTATTTTTTCTCGGATAAATGTTGTAAAACTAGCTTAATTTCAGAGAACACTAAAATCAGTGTTCTTGAAGAATACCTATTTCTTTGACTGGATCAGGAATAGTAGTTGGCTAAGTCTCTAATCAGAATTTGAAGAACCATGATAGAATTTTATGGCGAACATGGTAGAATCTAAAGGAGATATCATTAAATGATCTGTGAATGATGTAGGTGCACTCAACTTTACGCATAATGTTTATCTAGAAGATCTATTTGGTCGCTGCTTTTTTATGCACCTGTAATCAATAATGGTTTTGTGTGGATCTCTTCACTTCAGCGGAACTACTTCTCATATTTTTGCTTTCTTTTTGTTTTTATTTTCTTTTCCTGGGTGAGTTTGAGGGCGACGGCGGCGTTGTGGTGACTGAGATGGGATTGTCTGGCAAGGGTTTAAATTAACCAATCCTGAGCAATTTGTGGCGATAATTAACTCTTACTCGAATTATTCTGATGCTGTTGGTTTTAGGGAACATTTCTTTCCAAATAACTGTTCTGCATGATTTTTTTTTCAGTTCAAAGCCCTAGAAGCTCCAAATAAACCTACAAAAGATGCCATTGGGTTCTCTTTGAATTTGAGCTTCCTACTTGCACATTCTCTCTCTTACTAGAGCAACTTATAAATATCTTGTCTTCTTGTATTAGCTTTGTTTTGCTTGTTCCTTTTTACCATTTTCCATTTCTAGAATTTAAGATTTCAATCTTAATTGATTTTGTTTCTAATTCACCCATCCAATTCCTCACTTAAGGTCCCAAACTATTGAATTTCTTCTGCTGTGGCTGCAAAGATGGAGACACTACTGAAAAGAATGCTTCAACTAGCAAAATATTCAGTCTTGTCCTTGAAGGCTTGGCAAATTGTATTGGCAGCTGCGGAAGTAGTATACAGGTAGGTGGTATTATTTACGAATTGAGGTAACAATTGCTTTGACACTTATAGTCTCGCTTTTTTTTGCTAGCGACCCTGCACTAACAGACGGCTTCAATTTTTGCCCTGTATATTTATAGCTCATTGTTACAGAATTAAAATTCTTGAAGCAAACTTTTAGCATATAAAATTTTGCGCAATGATGAGCATCTGAATTATTTAGTATAAGGAAGTTTTCATGTGTCAGAAATGCTTTCATGTGCCCTGATGGAAACTGTAGGTATTTAACCCAAATACACCCATGAACTCAAACCCTAGCTATTCTGCTTAGACTGATGTTAGATGTCCATCAAATTCACTAAGAAATAATTAGAGAAATTGAGAGTGATGTTACTGAAGTTTTGCTGTACAAGATACTTATTTGATGTCTTCTAGCAGCTTAGGAGGGCAACCAGTAGGATGAAATAGGTCTATGTGCCGTGTTCGTTCAAGCTTATCTAATTTTAGTGCAATAGAGATGGGAAAAAAGAACAAGAAAAATGAAAAATCTCTTTAAACCTTAGAAAGCTTCGAGCAACAATTATTTATTCCTAATAGGTTAAAAGAACCCTCTATTCCACTAGTACTATCATGCCAAATGTGCTTCTTGAACAATGTAAAGCTTGCCATTTTTATTTCTTATCCTTATAAAAGACCATTCCTCTCTCGCCAACCTTATTTGTACCGCAATTTCTTGCCTCCCCAATCTTGTAACACCTAAGAACGAGCAATTTACTATATTTTTCAAACTGTTAAGCAACATGTTTGAAGCCCTGACTTAAGGAGAAAGGACCCTAAGTCAGTAAAAGAAGCACCTAATTGTTATAACCAGCTGAGGTTGTCACTTGAGTCATTGCCCTCATGTCTAGGGTTGAACATTTGTGGAAAATTTGGATTGTGAAATTTGTAGGAATAAATATTTGCAGGTGGTTCAACATTGCAAGATGGGTGGTTCTTATACCATGTGGCAGAAATGGACTTGACTTTACTCTACACCTATAGCTCACGAGGGAAGGATTGCTGCTTAAGTCATTATAAGAAGCACTTATTTCTTATAATTAGCCAATATAGGATACTTAATAATTTAAATGGAAGTGTTACAATCATTATTTTCTTTCATTCCACTCTTTTATTCACCTATTAACTTCTTGGCATTGAATAAGTTTATAGGTGGCTATTAGAAACATATTTAGACAAATGTTGTATTAGCAATAAAGGATAGTCTTTCTAGCAGTGATCAATTTTTGCAAAGATGGCCTATCTGAGTAGCAGCACATTCCTAGGATGCTTTTGAATAGGATAGCGCTGCCATAAAATAAATATCCCTAGTCAATAAATATGATTGATGCTGTGCCATAGAAAAAGTGTGAAAAGTTCATGATTTTTGAAACTATTAGGCCTATTAACTTCTTGTACCTCCTACATCTAATATTCACATGGAAATTGTTGCAAAATTTTATGTGTTTTAACCTTTTTGATGAATTTTCAGGATGTAGAACTTCATAAAAAGGCTATTACTATGCTGGCCTTCCTCGCTTCTTCAGGAAAATCTGGGTTCGAAATTCTGGTGAATCACAAGTTAGCAGGAGGGAGATGCTTTCTTATGCTGATTTTACAGGTGTTGATTTCAGAAATGGATGTAGAAGCATCAGTCTCTTCTGAGCCAGCTGAAAGCTTCAAAGCAAGGTAATTAATAAAAAGAATGTCATGATGCCACAGGCCTTGTATTCTTTGTGGGATCATGCATGCATATATTTCTCCCCTTTAATAATTTAGCTCTGATCTTAAAGAAACGTTTTAGTGAGAAGATAAGTGAATGGAAGAATGTACACAGTTGTTAATTTCTTTAGATGAATCCTATGGTGAAAAGTTCAGCATTGTTTTAATTTTTCTTTGGTGTACAATTGCTACAATGAATTCTGTAGATTTGTGATCTAATTAATGAGAAAGAAGTAGTTGTGTGTCCCAAAGTATCATGTGGCGAAAAGGACTGAAATAATTTAAAGGAGCAAAGCCAGCGGCCTTCTTTAATGATGGGTTCCCAAGTTAAGATTCTTTGCATGGAATAAGTTAGGATTTTTGGTTATTGTGATGATTCTACTTGCCTTTTCTTTTCCCTTTTGCATGTATTTTTCTGATAAGTAGGTGCCTGTTGGATGCAATGTCCTAAATTTCAGCCTCTCTTTTAAATTATTTGCAACATGTAACTGCAAGTGGGCTGGAAGTGAGAAGTTAAAACCTAAATTCCAAACGTGCATTGATTCTTTGTTGTCCCTAATTTATTCTTATGTTGGTCTCCATTTTTTGCATGTGTAGGACCTTGCTGATGCGGGAAGCATTGATATTACTCAATAGAATTGTGTCCAACCCAGGGTACTCAGCTATTGTTTTAAGAGTATTAACTGGTAGTAGAGATATGGCCAGTATGACAATGGATATCGTGAGCAGGTTGTCCCGAAAAGACCAGATTCCGATGCCATCAGACAGTATCACAAGGCAGATGAGAGAATCTGAAGTTGTTGACCTAGCTCGAGTACTTAAGAAAAGAATTTTTGTGTACTTAGGCGATAAGATAACATGAATTATCCACATGAGAAGTTCAAATACATTCAAGATTTTGTGTTGGTATTATATTAGCTGTGAAAGATGAGATATGGATGGGTAGGTATTTGTATATAGAAACACCTACCTAGACCGGATCCTTGAGAAAAATAGCGGAGCAAGCTAATTACACTTTGTCATGTATGCAAAGAAGTTATTTTTTCCATACATGGTAAGATGTGATTGGTTTCATGGACTTGGTCTAGGTAAGAAATTTCTGTATTGCAACAGTTCTCTCTTTGTTTTAATTAAAAATTTTGATGGCCTCCACAGTATTCACGCAATTTATGTCACAAGAGCGTAGGAGCAAATGCTTCAACAGTCATATTTTTGCACTTTGATGCAGAAGTGGCATTAAAGCGCGTATATTTTGATTGGTTTATTTGAGGGTTATTTGCGATATGGAATTTTAAAATTTATAACCAAATAGTTACAGTAAAATAATTTATAATATAAAAATTATCAAAATTTTATTTTATTTTAATTAAAGTAAAAATTATTTGAAAATTAATTTTTTATATCATTAGAGTGATAATCACTATTTATAATTATCATGTCATTTTGAAATTAATTAACTTTATATGTTAAATCAACAGATAAAAAGGTCATGTCATCATGTAAAAATAAAAAGATGATGTGTATATAATATAAAAAAATAAATATGTAATTAGGATTCACTTATGATATTGATTGATTCAAAAATGACGTAATAATCATATGTGTTCTATTTAGTTGTCTTTTTGATGATATAAAAAATTAATTTTTACATTATTTTTACTTTGATTAAAATAGAAAAAACAATTTAATAATCTTTATATTACAAATTATTTTTTATAGATATTTAATTATAAACTCTAAAATTCGATTAGTTACCAATTGATGTTATTATCAGTTTATTTTACCATGTTGGTATTAAGTTTTCCACATGAGAAGCGGTAATGACCATTTTCTTTTGGGCCTAGATCCAAGAAAGGTTTTTGTGGAGCCTAAAACTGGGTTTAAAATTTTAAAAAATGGATTAATTTTCAAAATTTATTCATTATATTATAGAACAGCAGCTGTAGCTGAATTTCCATCAAAAGAAATCCTGACGATCTATCTATAAATATCTGTGGAGAATGAACATTAAAGTATTCGTTCATTTCTTTTATATTTTTCCACTCTCTTTCTATTATATTTTATCCCGATTAATGAACTTAGCCATCATTTCTTTTATATTTTTTTACTCTGATTAACTAACTTCACTATCAGAGTGTCAATTTTAGCCGCAGTTTTCTCTGCACTTCTTATCTCAAGTCGTCAGACCTAACGAGCCGATCCGTCTAGCAAGCTTACAAAGATCCGGACAGGTCATCCAACTTACAAAAGAATACCAACCTCTCCACGTTGTTAATAATATGAATTGTGAACTGCGTTAGTGTCAATCAACTTCCCTAAAAAAGAATAATAATAGAATACCAGATTGATACAATATCATGAGGTGAGGTGAAATTGATGCCAACATGGAATAAAATTGTCTAAAGCAAAATAAAATACAACAGATGATTCAATCTTCATCATCTGAGTTAAATGTAATCTTTTTAGCCTTTGGAGCATCTGCAGATATTTCTCTGAAGTGAGCACCATAAAGCTTGGACTCCTGGATTTGTAAAAAATATAGGAACTGTAAGCAGAATGTAGAACATGTTCCGATAAAGGTGCAAAATGCATTATTAAGTAAAAGCATATGCATTCCATCACATAGCATGACCTTAATTACATGTAACATACATTACTTCATAGACGAAGTTTAACACGAAAGAAAAACTGCAAGTTTGCAAAGAAAAGCAAGTGCTATAATATCTCGCGAAAAGAGAATGAAGGCACCTTTTTCTTCACATGAGTCCCAAATTTTAAAAGGGCAGCAGGCACAACTTGCCCAGCTTCCCTGAGAACATTCACCAGCTCTCCAGCTAGTCCCTGGAATAACAATGATTTAGTTATATTTTTTTGCTTAAAGCATGAAAAATTGATAAAATATTACTTTGACCCCCTAATGTAAGCATCAGTATCTCAACAAAGCTTCAAGAAATACCTTATTATGATGTGTGAAAAATGTATGCGCAACACCCTTCTTGCCAGCCCGTCCAGTCCTCCCAATTCTGTGGACATAATCCTCTGTTGTAAGTGGAAAACTATAGTTGATCACGACCTCAACATCTGGAACATCCAATCCTCGAGCAGCAACATCAGTCGCTACCTGCAAATTTACTTCATTAAACTTGCACCTTTCTCTCAAAATAATCTCTATAGTCCAACCTAAATTAAACTTTACACCCTGGTCATCTCCTACAGAAATCTGAAACAAGCCCTTGAATCCAATTTTCGAATTTCTCCACCAAAAAGACAATGTTGACTAGCTACTCAGCCTGGCCTACTACTCTCCCTCCCCCCACAACACAAACACAAAACAAAAAATAAGAAAATAAAAATAAATAAATGAAAGAAATGAATATACTTAAAAAAAAATTCACACACAAGACCCCAAATATTGCTCCATTACAATAAGTAATATTTAATTAGGACAATTTGAAATATACCATCAAGGGACAGCTGCCCTTCTTGAACAATGATAGTGCCTTTGTCCGATGATCTTGGGCCTTATTGCCATGGATAGCAACAACCTTCCAACCACTAGAGCAATAAAAAAGAGAGGAAACAGAGAGAAAGAAGGAAAGGGCGAGATGGGATCAGCAAGTTAAAAGATCAAAAAGCATTTCAACTTTAATATCTGAAAGCTGACTTGAAGCTGGCCTAGTCAAAACATAATGCAAAATCATGACAACGTACCTTTTCTTCAGCATCCCTTCTAGACGCTCTGCTTCCTTCTGGTACAAAGCAAAAACTAAAACTCTGTTCCTGATTACAAGTATAAGCCATGAACAAATGGGATACGCAATAAGCAAATATTAATAGAAATTTAAATACATTTTAAAGCAATTCAAAGCAAATATAAATATACAAGATAAGCAGCTTCCAAGCATGTTAGGCTTGGCATAAATGCGAGTCAGGCAAACCAATTTATAAATCAGTTTAGCATTTACAAATTGAACTGATTGAATCAATCATGTTTAAAATTAGACCAGGCTATGAACCTGGTTCAGAACAGCAAGAGCCATCCAGGCCTAAAAGTTGTCTTATCCAAGCCCGCCTTAGCTCAATCATATATAGGCACACTCAGGCCTGGCTCAGGCAGAACATTGCCAGACAACCAGGTAGAATTAAAAACAATTAAATACAAAAATATTCATATTACAACAAAAAAATTGTAATTGGTCAAAACCTAAAATGATCCAATATATTATGAAAAAAGTCAATTAAATATAATAGAAAATTATAAAAGAAAAATCATTTTTTAACCCAGTCCACTTTAGTTAACAATTACATTTAGATTTTGTTTTACTGGAATTACATGGAAATTGACTTAAATTTTGGTTGAATAGTTCCTAGATACTTATATAACAATATGAATAGTGAATTTTAGTTAATAAAACTTTTGCATATTAGAAACTCAGGACAACCAAAATATTCTGGAAAAAGGAATTAAAAAAAAATCAAAACTGAGTTAAATCAAACAACAATTTTCAAAAATCTAAACCAAAAAAATGAAATGTGAATGCTTAGTGCCTTGTTTGTATGACATTCGAATCTATTTCCCATTCTGACAGTTGGATTAGACAAACACGGAAATCAGAATGAACTAAACGTGTTTGGAATCATTTTAGCATAAAAAACTATAGCATACTTCCTCCAAGGATTATAGTGAACATGGTTCTTAATTTGCTTAAATGGAAGAAAAAGATACAAATAGTGACATGCAATCAATTAGTTAAGTTGAATTTGGTTCAAGCTGAAATAAATATCTGGTAGTCGATAGATGAGAAACAGACCAAAATTTTTGTTAGTCTTATTTTATGCATCCTGAAAGATATACGATTATGTTATATCAAAGACTGAAGAAATGGAATTGACAAGGATATAGGCATTCTTTAAACAACACATTATATTGGTGGTTAACTGCAGTGTTCATATCAACGAACACTCATGAAGATATAACCAAATAAAGCAATAAAGTCATAAATGAATAAACAGGTTAAAGAACTCAACATTCTATCAGGATGAACATGGCAAATTAATGTAAGATTTTTAGAAACAAGCTTAGTTAAGAAAAAGATAAGGTATAGCTTATTATGTAATCCTATCCCGTTTGATATGACAGCTCATGCAAGCCAAATCAAGAACAAGAATACAGACACACAAATGCGTACAAACAAAATCAAGAGATACCGTTGGGATTCATGATATTTTTCCAGCAAAGCATGCAATCGTTGATCACGAGAATGTTCCTCCACAACCTATATTCACAGGAAGGAGAGTGCCATTACAGAAAATATACATGTAAATATCGAAAATATCACAAAAAGCCTCAAGCTAGGCCTTGTGAAGCCAAACCTCAACAATTTGCATCACATCATGGTTGGCAGCTGTATCCTCTGAACCAACAACTACCTAATAGAAGTTCATTAATTTTACAAAGGGCTTAAAAAATCAAACAGAATATAATCATATAAGGAGATCCACACCTTAATGGGGTTAGGATCCATATACTCCTCAGCTAGGTTATGAACATCCAGAGGCCATGTAGCACTGAACATGATCATTTGGCGAGCTGCATAGGTTAACAATCTAAATCAATATTACAAAAGGAATGTATTTTTTTAACATCAGCAAATCAAATAAATTGAATTCATGTTGAGCAATATGGCAATTAGTCCATGTTTAGGGACCACAACTTGACTTTTTCTTTTTTTCTGTTTTTTTTTTTTTTAACATGACAAAAGTTTACTTGATATGGATGGTTGCGTATGAAAAGTGGGAAAATAGATTCACTTGCAAATACTGGCAATAATAAATTAGTTTCAAACAATAAAACTCCCTAAACACAATGTCTATGTCAAGTATTGACACATGTTTGAAACAACATCATTATCATCTGCAAGTGAACATTTTATGTGAAGAAATTACATGAGTGGACCTGCAACTGAACAAAATGTCACAAATCATACTTCTCTATTCTCTGGGAAAAAAAAGTGGCGAAAAGAGTGGAGAAAGAAAAAGGCAATAATAATATTACAGACCAGAGCTTGTATTGCTCAATATGGAGCGAACTTCCTGTCTAAATCCCATGTCAAGCATTCTGTCTGCTTCATCAAGAACCTGTAAAAGTCAATGTCAAAAATGCAAAACTCTCATGTGAAAGAAGAAGAAGAAGAAGAATAAGAAGAAGAAGAAGAATTGTTAGTGTGTTGGTATCCTTATTGGATGCACTATTAAGTATTATAAAAGGCCTTTCTCAAACTATTATTCAAAAATTCTTATAAAGTTCAATAGTCTCTAGGACAAGGAGCCCAAGTATGGCTATGGCTTGTGATTCAGATAATTTGGATGTATTTGGGTTATGGCTTCTGGCTTGTGGCCTGGCCATGCTGATGACCGAATGACTCATGCACTTGCTTGGGACATATCCAAAGTATCTAAATGCCCAAATGTTGATTATTTCTAACTTCCAAAATGTGCTTTAAAGTACATAATGCATAAAACATAATGATTTATTCAAAGGTCAATGAGAAATTGTTTACTAACCACAAGAGATACATCCGTTAGGTTGCATATATTCATTTCAATCAGATCCTTCAGACGTCCAGGGGTTGCAATTACAATGTCCTGAGCACGTAGCAAAAACAAGCATCATTACAGTTACAGATTCCATTTATGAATATATAAATGAAAATATGTGAGCACTTATGTTTACACGGAAAGAAGCAGAAGACATGTTTGTAAGGCAAAATAAGTAATCTTCTATGACTAGAACCCAACATTTACAAATTTATCCATCCATAGAATTTAAAATTTCACGAATATTACTATTGCTTCATACTAAACCATAAAAATACTGAACAAAATGCCAGCAAGCATAAAATAAAAGTTACTTGTATCAATTATTAGGAAATAATCACACAAATTAGGAATAAAGAACAGAGTATCCTACAACACCAGACTTCAGGGCTGAAATTTGAGGTCCCTTTGAGGTTCCTCCATATAAACAAACTGACTTCACACCACAAGATTCCCCAGCATCATGTATAACAACTGAAATCTGTAACAAAACAAGTAAATAAAACACATAAATAATTGAAATAGTCACCTAATTATCTTCAAAAATAAGTTTCGATTAATCACAGAACCAAAACAGATACAGAGCACAAAACAATCAGTACCATTTGATATGAACCGTAAAAAAGTTGGGCGTGAAAAGAATACAACCGAAGAAATTTTGCCAACTTTATCAATTAATTGCATAAGAACTTACTTGATCAGCCAACTCTCTAGTAGGCGCGAGCACAAGGCAAAGAGGATTCACCCTCTTTGTAGAGACCAATTTACGCTTGTTCAAAACATGCATTACTGCTGGTATCCCATATGCCAAAGTCTTACCTATAGACAAATACAAATAAATAAAAGCAAAATCAAATCACCCAGAATTTTGTTAAAAAAACAAGGACCAATCTTTTCAACCAAAAAATAAAATCCTACCTGACCCAGTCTTTGCAATGCCAATAAAATCACGCCCATCCAACAAAAATGGCCAAGCATGGGCCTGAATTGGAGACGGATTTTTGAAATCCTTGCAGCATTTCAAAACATTGTCGGGCAGTTTCGAGTCAGCAAAGGATTTAATTGGAGCATATTTAGCTTCTTTTGCATCCTTTCCACTCACAACCACTCTCTCCTGATCACCTTCTTTAGAATCAACTTGCTTTACTTCATGATTTTCAATTTCTACTTTCCTTTGTTGTTCTTCATTGTTTTTCTCTTCTCTTTTCTTGTTCTTCTTCTCTTTCTTGGAAAATTCTGTTTCTTGAAGCTTTCTCTTTAAAGTTAATTCCTCTTGTTGACAAGCTTCAGATTCTCCGTGCTTATTCTTTTTCTTGTTCTTCTTCTTATCTGATTTGTGGGCGTTTGGGGAGTCCTGCTGGGGAAGTAGGTCGCCATTAAGAGCAGTTCCATGGAGCTTCTTCCCCATGGCCGCAAGCAGGAGCAGAAACTAACGCCAAAACTAAGGAAGGTTGAAAAGGGTTTTAGGTTACCAAAAAGGAGGTTTTGTTCGCGGAGTAACCAATCAATCAAACCTCCAAATGTAATTGTGGCCCATACGGCCCTGTTGTGAATTTTTGGGCCCAATGGTGTTATGGACCATTTCATTTTACATCAAGCCCAAAGAGTTTTCCAAATCTACCTAATTTCCTTTTTTTTTTTTTTTCAAATCTACCTAATTTATCTAAAACTATAAATAACAGTAGCATTGGGTGAATTTTTTTTATCTGATTTTTAGTTTAATACGTAAATAGCCTATATATTTTAATCAAACATTGGGTAAAATTTTGAAATAAAATAAAAGACTAATACAGTGTTATAAGTGGACATAAAATAATTACTATTATTATTATTGTTATTATTATTTCGACATCTCTAAAGGAAAATAAATATATATTTTATAGGTTGGATATTTAACAAATTTTTATAATATCAATGATTTTAATAATATAAGATAATATATTTTTTTGCTATTGTTAAAAATTTTGATACTCTCAATAATTTTAGAGGTCAGATTTTCGATTTTTTAGTTATTGTAATTTTTCTGTTATAAAATAAAAGTTTTATAATTTTTTCATTACAAATTATAGTATAGTGATCATAATGTTATAATCGTCAAATTTGAGTGACAACTAATGAAATTAATCCATATGAATTGGATTTTTTCAATAATCCCAACTATTTTTAGCAAAGTGTTTCCTTTATCGCATATGAATTGGAAAGCATAAAAAAGTGGGATATGAAATAAAAGGGTGGGGTGACTGAATTTAATAGTGCGGGGTATATTTTCTTTTGTTGGCGTGGTGACATGTGCTAATTAAATAGTGTGGTCTTCCTGTTTTCTTTTTATAAAAATTAAAAAAAAAATCATACTTTAATTCCTGTCTTTTATTGATTTTAAATATTAAATTTCTATATTTTAAAAATTACATATTAAATTATCAAATTTTTCAAAAAAAAAATATTAAATTCAAAATGCATGACGCAAATAATAGTATAATATAAATACGGTTAAAATCGTACGTATTTTAATTGAATATTATTGTTTTTGTCGTTCATTTGAATTTAACGTATTTTAATAGATAAGTTCAGAAATTAAATATATGTAATTTTAAAAATATAAGCATTTAATATATAAATATATAAAAGTTAAAGGATTCAATATTTAATTTTGAAAATATAAAAATCTAACGTTAAAATTCAAAAACAAAATTATGAATTTTGCCAAATTTTAATTCACTAAAATACATTTATGTGTATATTTTAATCCCTCCATTCATTTAAACTTTAACAAACCTAAATATTTTATCTCTAATAATAATAATAATAAAAGGAATAGGGTAAAATAATTCTGACATGTTAATTGTATTAATACTGATAAATAGAATTGCTTGCTTTATTTAAAATTAATCTAGAGCTTAAATATGATCAACTATGGCTTGTTTAAAATTGAATTATGAATCAAAATACAGTGGAGTATTTGCTTTGAATTTCACCCCATCTTTAGCTATTTGCACACTGCATAGATTTGGCTTAGCAAATGACATTAAGCATAGATTGTGAAGATCTGTGTGCTAAAATTAGCCTGAAAATGATAATTTGGGATATAAATAAACATATTAAGAATTAAAAAAAAAATGCATTGAAACCAAAATAGATATGGAAAGAGCTTTTGAGGAGTAGTGTAGAATAAGCAAAGCATCTATAAGGTTAGGTGGTTGAGCATTTACCAAAAACTTTGCAAAATTAAGTTTAATTTTTTAATTTTCATACAATCAATTTAATTTTTAATATTAAATTAAATTTAATCAATTTAATTTTCAAAAGTTTAAAACAAATACATCAAATCGAACGAATATAATTCGGTTCACTTTAAAAATTCAATTCGATTTTTATCGATTTTGAACCAAACCAAATAAGTGAATTTTTTTAATTTGAATTACAAAAACTTTATCCAATTGTGGGCACCAAAGTCCACAGGCCCAGTGGACGAAATTAACACCCGCCATTTATGAATGTATTTTTTTTTGAAAAAAAAAAAAATATATATATATATATATATATATAATCCGACTGTTTAAATATTTATGTAAAAATTTTCTATTTTGAAAGTTGATTTTAATTTAACAATGTAAATTGACTTGAATGAAATGATTTTTGATCGCTTAAACAAGTGGTATTGAATTTGAATTCTTATAAATACAATAAATTTTGTTGGACGAAATTTTTACAATTATGTTTGATAGTATATTAAATGTAGATTAATCAAAGTATAGTATGATTTAAAAAGATTTTTTGTCAGTACGGATCTATTTAGGATACTATACTAAAAAAAGTTGATTTTAATTTAAAAAAAAGTTTACTTTAATTGTTCCTAAAAAAGAGTTTATTCTAATTAAAATTCCTAATATCACTTCCCTCGCAATTTGCTTCAAAGTTAAAATAACCCAACCTCCTTTAGTTCAAGCGTTATATTCGAAACCTTAAACAGACCGACAAAACTGTAGATATTTTGAATCTCATGGGCAAAATCGGAAACTGAGAATTCCAATGAGATCCCGCGTTATACAAAAGCCAAAAAGATAAAAAAAGAAAACAAAGCTCTCACCCGGTAAAGTAAAATACCAAACTGTACTCTGTTGATTTCAGCTTTCATTTCGGCAAATTTGCCGCAAATTTTAGGCATCTGAATCGAAGAGAAAGATCATGAGTCGGTTTCACCACGATCCTAATCCCTTTGATGAAGAAGAGGTCAATCCTTTCTCGGTAATTTCTTTTCCTTCTTTAGCCTCTTTCAGATCTGCCTATAATTTTCTTTTTCTCTTTCTAGTTTTGTATATCTTGAGTGTCTATATATTTTATCCAATATTTTTGTAGGTGTTTGCTTTAGTTTACTGATTTTGACCTGGATCTGGATGGCTTCAATTTCTCTTCCTTATTGTGATTTTTTTGAGCTGTTCAGTAATGCTTGTTGATTTAATTTTAGTCAAGCACTGTGACAGTCTCAAGGATGTAGTTTGGATTTTTGAAGAGAAGGAGATTATCAACTACTTGAATCAATAATTGTTATCTTATCATCATGAAAATCGAGATTAAATATGCTTAGTTTAGTACTAATGAAAAGTGATACCTAAATAAACATTAAAAAACTCTTTTCCTTAACCTATTAAAGATTATTTTACTGGTACACTACTATGTAAATAATAAAACTTATTTTACTGGTACACTACTATGTAGATAATAAAACTACATACTTTTTAGTAAGTAAAATTTTAGCATGGCAAGTAATTTACACTTAATATAATTGCAAATGAAAAAGAAAAGCTGCCAATTAATGTTTAAGAATGCCGTACGAGCTGCAGAAGAGTATAGGATGATTAGATCTTAACTAGAAGATGAATATAGTCATGCATTTGTTCAGCCTCAAAAGAATTCCTTGTTATTGCTATTGTTTTAATTTTATTTCCTTAATATTCTTTTAATACAAGAAAAAGCCTAAACTTGAGTAATTCAAAACAACTTGGGAGAACTTAGGGGACAAATGCTTCTAAGGTATTTCCGCCCTGTATATAATGAACTAATTAATATTAGGTGGCCTTTTCCTGCATGGAATCTCATTTCAGATTCAATGCAAAAACTTGCAATCTGGTTATACACTCACCTGACTATCTCCAACAAACTTTAATATGGATAATTACGGAAAACTATCGAAAAGTATGGTATTTTTTTTTCTTTAAAAAAATTTAGATACCATTTCAATAGCATTTGTCTTTTTCTTTGAAGGTCATAAGTATCCTGTACAGTCTACCCAGTCCCATAGTGGATAATAAATGGATTACTAAGGAGGTTACCAAGGCCATGCTCTTCATATATCAATTTAATTGAAATAATATTTTGGAACTTTTTTAAAGCCAGAATTTAGATCAAATTTTATTGGTCACAGATATTTTGAAACATGGTATGTTCAAAATCCATGTATATACTTGCTAATTCAAAAAGAGAAAATTTCTCTTTGAATTTCATTTTATCTGTACATTTATTTCTCAAATCCTGTGTGCTAATTGTCTTAGTGCGACAAAAACTGGTCTATTTTAGCATTGTATTTTGTGAGGTACCTGCCTAGTCATGTAGGCCATTTACTCAAATTAAGCATTCCTAAATAATAGATGGTAGGCATAATTTAGGTGTGCAAAGTCCTGGGCAAAAGTGCCGCTTGCCTCCCAAGCTTGTTCTAGGACTTGAGAAATTGGGTGCTGTTTGAGATCCAGGCCCCAGCTCACTACTGAACTCCCTAATCATCCTTATATGACTTGTTTTTGATATTCATATTAGTTGCTTGTCTGTGTCATTTTAATGTCGAGTATCTTGCCTGCTGTTTTCTCTTTGGTGGAACTGACCAAGGGTCTTTGCAGAATGGCAGTACAGCACCTGCATCAAAGACTAGGATTCCTCCTTTGGGGCCTGAACCTGCAGGATTTGGGCATAATGACGCAACAGTGGATATTCCTCTGGATACATTGAAAGTAATTAAGTTGCCATTTCCTCTTTATTTTCCTGGCCGAGCTTCTGAAATCTGCATTCTATCGTGTTGAATAATACAGGATCCAAAGAAGAAGGAGAAAGAGCTTGCATCATGGGAAGCAGATCTTAAAAGGAGGGAAAAGGTTACATTTCAACCAACAATTGATTACTCATAAGTCATAAGCATGTGTATTATACAATTTATAATCTTGTATAATATGGTTTTCATCCCTTTGCAGTAATCATGAATTACTACATAATTTTAGTGTATTAATTTTTAATGTATTCATTTTCAAATATATTATTGCATACTTTAAATTTGTTATTGAGGTTTTGCATGGTTTTTCTACTACAGGATATCAAAAGGAGAGAAGATGCTGTTTCAAAAGGTAATGACTAACTTTATACCAATGTTCTTTTTTTTTTTTTTTTTCTCTGGAGTTCTTTATATGTTCTTTTGTGCAATGATTAATTATTGTTTTTGTTCTTGATCTGGTATATCAGCTGGTGTCCCTGTAGATGATAAAAACTGGCCTCCTTTTTTCCCCATCATCCATCATGATATAGCTAATGAGATACCCATTCATGCTCAGCGGCTGCAGTATTTGGCTTTTGCAAGTTGGTTAGGTATAAGATTGCTTTCTTTCTTCTTTGATTAAAGTTTAGCAACAATATTTGTGTTTTTTCCCAGGTATTTTCTGAGTGCAAATTTGATTGTATATATATATATATATATATATATATATATATATATATTTTTAATGCAAGTAACAATTTGCAAATTTTAATTAGCATATTAATTAATCTATCCTTACACCTAAGTGAGCTAAGTGGTTTGTATACACACTCATACTTTATCTAGAAAGCACTTTTTCCCGGCAACTATGGAAAGGAAAAGAGGAAGAGAGGAGCTGGCATAATTAAGTTTACAGCCTGCAGTCATTTCTAAAGGATATTTCTATTAATTTTGCATGAGGAACAACCGCCCTTATTTGTCACTCTTTTGTGTTAATTTTCTTCGGAAGGGCTTATGCTCACCCTTATCGAATTGTGGTTTTGTATTATCTGCTGAATCATTGACCTCAAAATTTCTTCTCAACAAGAAATAGTTCTTATAAGTATTGGAAATATTGATTTGTCGTGCATTTGTTTGAGCTTGCATTAGATTATGATTTGACGAATTATATATGGTCTTTCAGGAATCATAATTTTATTTGGCTTTTTTAGAACAGAATATTATGGTGATGGCAGCTGATGCAGTTTGATTCAACATACTGTAATTCAACTTTGTAACAATGTGACCAAAACTGCTTCTTAAAAGCTTACTATATTTTTGAAATTTACTTTAATAAATTTCAAATAAGTTGCAGTAAAACTTATCCTTTTCTAGTTTTGTATATGCAGGTGTAGTTCTTTGTCTCTTCTTTAATGTTGTTGCAGTGCTGGTCAATTGGATTAGGGGCGGAGGTAATCAATTTTAACTTCATCAGCATAATTTTTAATATGTCCTGGGTATATAATGAAGTTGGAATTATCTGACAAGTTTCCATATATGCAGGAGTCAAAATTTTTCTGCTTGCTTCAATCTATGCTTTGTCTGGAATACCTATGTCTTATGTTTTATGGTACAGACCCCTTTATCGTGCAATGAGGTTAGTATCTACTATTGCTTCTTTTTTTTTCTTTTTTTTTTAATTTTTTGTGGGGGAGATAGAATGTGCAAATGGATGCTAAAATAAATGAAACATTCTTTCTAAGGGGAAGTTTTTAGGATGTTGATTCCCTTTATTGTACAAGGAAGGGTAGTTGAGTGACTGCCTGGAATTCTATGCTTAGCATGAGGTAGCAAGTTTTGGCATGTTCATGTTGTCATTTGTTTCTTAACTTGCTCATTGCTTTAATCTTGCAGGACAGATAGTGCATTGAAGTTCAGCTGGTTTTTCCTGTTCTACCTGGTGAGTTTTAGTTACTGCCGTAACTTGTTACTGTGTCAAACTGGTAATTGCTCAAGATCTTTACTTACTTTTCAATGGATATGTTCCATTTGCAGCTTCACATAGGCTTCTGTATATTTGCTGCTATTGCTCCTCCGATAGTCTTCCATGGGAAGTCATTGACGTAAGCTCTCATGTTCTGCAGTTTTGAGTTAATAGTCTGGAAAATTTTGAAAGTTGCTTTCCATCTTATTAGACATTAGCATGCATTATTCACTGGGACAAATTGTCTTCCCGAAGCTAACTTTTGCCCATTCTGAAAATTACAGTGGCATCCTTCCAGCAATTGATGTAATCTCTGATCATTTATTGGTTGGGGTAAGTTGGATCTCCTTTACACTCTCACACCCATTGTAGTATTCAGTTTACCAGTAGTGCAGGCTGAAAATTTCTCAATAATGGTTGGTGAGAAGTAATTTCAGCTTCTGATATTTCTTGAAGGGACTAATCAATTAACTATTGAATTTCTAAAGATCAGTATATTTATCCTTCAAATATTGTTTTTATGCTAGATGGTTAAATATATATATTTTTTCCAACTCACTCTGGTCTGCAAGACAGTAGGCCTCAGTGGGAAGTTAGGTTTTTATCAATAATATTTTACTTCATTGAGAGACAAAAATACATTTCCATTTTAATCAAAAGTTTGTGTGGTTATGCTGTTACTCTTGAAATACTTCGAGACAAGTTCTACTTCTTGAAAGGTTTGAACTACCCGATTTGTGCTGGTATTATAAATGAATTTGTAGCTAACGTTTTTATTCTCACCATTATTCTAAGATTTTTCATGCGGAATTGAGTGCCAGGAATGTGTAAAAATTTGGAAGTAGTGTAAGTTGACATTAATTTCCAATCAAGTATTGAAAAGATCTGAAAATCCTAAAGTCCTGATTCGCTGACCTATTTTTCATTGTTGTCATCTTGTTTACATTAATGTTTTTGTTATTCAATTAACTTCATATATTTGTGGCTGATTATGATAGATTGTGAATGTGTTTTGATATTGTGATTCTTTGGTGTCAAATATGTGATCTGTGAATAGTTTGAAATATTTCAACTCATGGAGATGCTTAATACAATAGAGTTGAGGTTTATTTATTTAAAGATTGGATATCCAGCTAATGGTATTTTGGTTACGATGCAGATTTTTTACTTGGTGGGGTTTGGCTTGTTCTGCTTAGAGTCTCTTCTTAGCTTGTGGGTCCTTCAGGTTAGACATGAAACTCCATGGAGACTTGTTATTCTATTTAAGTTAATGGTGCTTGTGACAGCCAGCTTATCACAACACAATTATTTTCTGTTTATCTGAGTTGGGTTTGTAACTTTTGCGCAGAAAGTTTACATGTACTTCAGGGGGAATAAATGAGAGCAGACCATTTTGAGGTTTGATCCCAATTCAGTTTTAAGAGTTTTTTGAGTATATTCTTATTCTATGTTCCTTTGATGATTGTTCCAGTTATAAATAGAGCAATGCTTATATTGTATTTTAGAAATTAATCTATTTAGTTTTAATATGAATCTTCATATTTCTTTTCCATATTTATTCCTGTTATGTTGTAATATTGCATCTGTAAAGCAATAAATTTTTTGGAATCGTTGGATCCCTTTCGGTTGCACGATTTTCGAGTAATTTTATTGTCAATCGCACATTCCGACGATCTGACGGTTCAGCTCTCTACTGTTGAGGTGCTGGCAAACTGGGTTTTTGTTTTATATTGAAACACTCAAAATATAAATCTAGCCGAAGTAATTTTTGACTGTTAAAAAATATACATATAGTTTTCTTCCCCGGTAAAAAATTGGATTATCCCCCTTCACAAATTCCATGAAATATTTAGTAATTAAAGTTGAATCTTTTACGATAGACCATTTAGTAGATTTGATATAACAATGAAAATTAATTTTATAAATAACAATGAAACATTTCCACGAAAATAAGAAAACCAATTAAAAGACTCTTAATGACCATAATTACATTCACATTGATATTGTAATGATAATTTTATGTTTATTTTAAAATTTATTACTAGGGTCATTTTTAAAAATTAAATTAAAATATAATTGCATTTTAGTCTATATGAGTTATTTTCCATTTACTATATGTACTTTCTAGTTTAGTGCATGTGGGAAGGTATACATTATGTGTTTATTCAAATTTTAATTTTCAAGAATTAAATAGTATGTAATTTAAGTCGTAGATTTTGAATTGTTTTAAATTTCATGGAGCAATGGAATTGATTATAGATTGATTATTTTTTTATTCTCATTTTTAATTTTTATATTTTTGCGATAATAATAATAATAATAATAATAATACAGTATAAAATATTATAATATTTTAAAAATTTGGGACAATTTTGTTCGATTTTAAGTTCTTTAGTACCAACAATACAGTAAAAAATAATATATTCTGGATAATTTATTTTTCAAAAAAATTTCCAATAAAATATATAATATTATCAAAAAATATAATTAACATCTAAGAAAATTGTACACTTTAATTTAAATAAATATATATAAATCAACTTGTAAAAATAAAATCTCAACTTGATTAAAAAAATACTTTTTCATCCTATAAAAATATTTTAAAATCAACCCATCAAATATATATTACATAATAAAACATCTTTTGAACAAACAAATACGATTAAATTATTTCAATAAGTATAAATTAAAAGTTAATTAAGTTAAACATTTTACGGTCTTTTTCTATATTATATTTACATTAATTTAAAAATTTTGAGTAATATCTAAAAATGAAAAATAATAAAGAAATTAAACAATTGGATTTGAAAAAAAAAATTAAACATTAAATATATAATTTAAAATTTTATGCGGATATGATAATTAGCTAATTTAATCTTTTCAAGTTATTTAATTGATGCATATGAAACCAAAAGTGCAGCAAAATAATTTTCTATTTGGCTTATTGTGTTTCGCTAAATTGAAAATTTCATTTATTTATTTGGCACTCCAAATCCACAACTAAAATTGACTATTTATAATTACAATATTATTATTATTATTATTATTATTATTATTATTATTATTATTATTATTATTATTAATTATATTAACACTATATAAAATTCAATACTAGCACCAAATAAATTTCATATTATATGAAAAATTTTATAGTGTAAAGGCTTAGTAAATAAAAACATAATACAACAAAATTTACATGTCCAATAGACATTGGTTTAAAAATAGAAGAGTGAGTAACATTAAAAATACATAAAATGAAATTGCTAAGATAATAGGTGATAAATTGCTTAGTGATAAATCAAAAATTTTCATAATAGAAGAAGAGAATACTGCATGACAAAGAGGATGGAGTCAATGTGCCTTTGGGGGTCGATTCCGATCGGATGGTAGCTTGCAAAGCCTGCAAAAGGTGTTTGTTCGGTTGTACCGGATGTTAGCACTTTAATGCTTAAGTCAGCAATTGGGAGAAAAATTCTTAGAGAGAGAGAGAGAATATGAATAAAAACTAGAGAGAGATTGTGTGGTTTATAGAATGAACCTGTTATTTATAGAGCTCGAGGAGGTTTGAACAATGTTCTTGAATAGTTAGCCTACCTTGAAGCAGGTATGACCTATTGTATAGGTAATGGTGATTTGATGGTAGTGTGTGTCAGACAGCCTCGTTATATCAGGGAGAGGTCACATCTAATTGGATGGGTTTATTCCCATGCTCTAAGTGGGCCGTTTAGGCATTTATGGACTTCTTGGTAATAGGCCTTTGATCGGGTTTAGTTTTGATTTTTAGGGTATTATCGTTTGTCCCACTTTCGAGTAGTTTGATTGTTCTTGAAAGAGATCGACGATGCTCCTTAGCTTTTGAGGCTCATGTGCATCGATTGAGAAAATAAGACTCCGACCAAGAGACTGAATTTTAATTACTTTCATCGGGATGTTCATTGATCGAGAAAAATGACTCATTTCTGCAAATAAAATTTATAAACATGAATTATTTTTCAAAGTTTATTTTTCTAACCTGTTTGCTTTTTGGTTTTTGGAGTTGCGTGCTTTTTCTGACTTATTAGTTTTTCCAGTGTCTAACCATTTGCTTTCCTATTATATTTTTCAATTTCTACGAGTTAATCATATTTTTTATGAAATGAAAAAGCTACTTGAGGGTGTTGTCGATCGTTCATTTGTCTATTTATCTAACAACGAATATTCAGATCGTCGCCTCTTTTCACATGTCACTTCGTAAATACCATTTTGAGAAAGGTGCCTCTTTAATTTTTTTGCTTCGTCTTCTGCGCTTTTATTGCGCCTTTTATTCTTGCATAAAAAAACAAAGTTACATGGCATTTTACAATTAGTTTTCTAGGAATAGAAATCACTATAAAAGGGTGTTTTTTCTTCTTCTTTCCTATGCCTTTTCTTTTTCTTCTTGAAATTTTTACTAAATCTCTTTCTCATGAAACCACTGGACTGCTTCTTAACTCTTCTTGTTTTTTCTTTCTATTTTAAGAAGATGAATGAATCACTAGATGCCTTCCTAGCAATGCATGACTTGCAATAGCAGGTCATGTATTCTCCATTCTCTGCTGCTACTTCTTTCTTTCAGCCTTGAACTTGCTTATGGTAGTGGATACATGCCATTATTTGCCTCTCCATTTTCCTAATGTTGCTTTAATGGAAGGAAGTTTGCAGAATTAGATGTGATCTTGTTGTAGCGAAGCTATGGATTCATCACTATTTTCACAAGAAATAGCCATTTAGCAATGAAAATTAGTATCAATTTTTCGTTGCTAATAAAAAATAGCAAAATAAATTAGCAACTGAATCAGTGGTTGCTAATTTGACGGTTGCTATTTTTTTAGCAACAACATTTTATTCAATTGCTAACTTTAGCAATGAAATTCAATTTTCGTTGCTAAATCCAACCAATGTAGATTTGGTGAATTGATCAAAATTAGCAACGGATTAAAATTTTCGTTGCTAAATTTAGCAAAGGAAATTGTGTTTTCCGTTGCTAAAATTAACAACGAAATCAGATTTTCATTGCTAATATAGCAACGAAAATGACATTCCGTTGCTAAATTAGCAACAAAATTTGCTTTTCATTTCTAATTTTTGTTCCAAAATTTTTTCGCCATCTGCTGGCACCTTATTTAGCAACGATATAAGCATTCTGTTACTATATTTTGGCGATAAAAATTTTCTCCATTTTTAGTGACAGAAGATAACCAATTTTATTTCTGTTGCTAAATCTAAAAACTTTAACAAAAAAATAACAACAAAATTTAAATTCCGTTGCTAAATAGCAATGAAATTTTATTTTCGTTGCTATTTTTCCATTTTCTTGTAATGTTTGTTGTTTTTTTTTTGAGTGAAAAAGCTCTGTATCCTATGTATTATTCATACTGTAACTTTAAAAAGCTGAATGAACTTCATCTTTGTGTAATTTTCTTGCCTGGGTCTTTTCCTCCTTATTCTTCTATCTCATGGCATATTGCTAAGTATTCTGAATGAGAAATATTACAATTGAGTGGTGTTTTAACTTATCTTATCATTCGGTAGATTTGAGCTATCTGTAGTTTATTCCCTTTTTGCAATGCTAGTAAGTTTGACGGTGACCTAGGAATGACTTATATATCTCAATTTCAATCAGGATTAATGCTTCTAAATTGCTTAACTTTTGATCGTTTATCCTGCATCATTAACTCGATCGGGTTTAACATCATCTCTTGAAAAATGGTGCTAATTAATTTCTCTTTTACCATTTCAGTTTTTACACTTTTATCGTGGCTATTTTTTTTCTTTAATTCCTTATTTATTGAGGTTTGCCATGTGTGTTTCCAGACTCCTATAAATAGAGTCACTTTTTTATACTTCCTGTCTATCTGTTTCCTTCTTTACTTCTTTAAGTTTTTTTTTGTCATGGAGACTCCTGATTGTCTTTTATCCTACCTTGATATTGTCATTTTAGAAAGACAAATGAATGGTCAAGTAGTTCTCTACCATGGCATCACCTGTTGTAGTAGGTGATGCAAATTCTGCCTTTCATTGCCTCATTCGTCCTCATCTTCTAGAGCCATGGCTGACCTTCTTTCATTTGCTAGGTCCTGACATGCCACAAGGGAGAGATATTTGCAACATCTTGAAGGTTAAGGAAAAACAGTGGCAATCATAGGATTATGTTTTTCTCTTTGTGAACTTCAAATGTAATGTTTTGGAAAGATCTTTAATAAATTTCTTCTTCCAAATCTTTGCCTTTATTTTCGCATTCGTTGCTTTATTAGTTGCAATATATATTGATATGTCTATTAGATCGATCGAGAGAACATCGATTAAACGAAGCTAAAAAATTATTTGATTTAAATAAATTTTATTCATCAATCTTTTGATCGAATTTAGCAAAATTTTCATCGATCTTTAGATCGGGATAATAACAAAAGTTTCCATCGAAATTTTGATCGGGATAATTACAAAAATTTTCATCGATCTTTTGATCAAAATAATTTGCATATTGATCAAATTTCCTTGACTAAAGCTATCTTTAATTGTAGCTCACTGATTGCTCTTTTATTGGATTTGCTGCTTATCTGGATTCTTTTAGTGTTTAATTAATTTTTTGGGAAATAAGTGCAATTAGAACCTTCTTCACCTTTAATCTTTAGGGCCTTTCCACCTTTAATCTTTCCTAAAAATGGCAGATTATGCTCCAATTGTCTTCATCCATAAAATAACTTCTTTTGAGATTCATTAATCATTTTAATTGGGGTTGAATCCTTCGATTGGGAGCACATCGATCGGTAAGTGTTGGTTCGCTATCCTCTTATTAATGGGGACCTTTATATCTTTTTCTCTTTTCCTATCTGATGCTTTACCCCTCTCCTGATGTTGAGATGAAGAAGATGGTTGTCTTGCAGTATCTCTCTATCCTTATCATGTCAGCACCCATGTAATGTCTCAAAAGAAAGAAGTTTCATTTTCTTTCAGACTTGGACCATACTATTTTATTCTTCTTCAGACTTGGCACTTCTTTTTTCAATTCGACTTCCTTCTCTCAAGGCTTTATTTCAATTGGGTGTGAGAGAGAGTATATCCATCAAAATTTCTCCTTTTTTTTAATTCGACCGGATTAGGCCTTTTGGCTTCCTTTTCTTGCTTTATTTTTGTTGAAGGTGGAAATTATTAGGGGAAATTTTAGCTAGCAACTTGTTCTGGATCAATGATTTTTTTCTCTATGTGCTACTTTCTTTCAATGAAGTAGATGAAAGAGTGTGTTGCTTTATGCTTTCCCCTTTTCTATATAGCAGGATACCATGTGAAAAAGGGAGAGGATACTCTGTCTAATGCATTTTTTGCTCTTCTTATTAGCTTTTTTGATGACAAGAGAAAGGACTACGTTTCACCCCTTCTAATATCTTTCCTAGTAGGTTAGTTCTAGAAGTCTCATGTGCTGGTTGCACAGTATCTTTGAAAGAATATTTTTTTTCTTCCTTTTGGACTTGGCGCATGACTTTTTACTTTCTTTCAATCTCAGATTTTGCTTTTATTATGTGTGAATTTTTCATGTAGTCTCGAAGACTTTTATGGAGCTCTTGTATTTTGACATTCTCTCTATGACTATAAATTAGTATTTCTTCCCACGTCACAAAGGTGAGATGCTCTTACTCAAACATCGACTTTCAATAAAAACACCAAATGATAAATAAAAAATTTTCATAACAGAAGAAAATAATTATACATGAGAAAGAGGATGGATTCAATATGCCTTTGGGGGTTGATTCTGATCGGATGGTAGCTTGCAAAGCTTGCACAACGTGCTTGTTTGGTTGTACTGGACGTTAGCATTCCGAAGCTTAAGTCAACAATTGGGAGAAAAATTCTTAAAGAGAGAGAATATGAATAAAAACTAGAGAGAGTGTGTGTGGTTTACAGAGTAAACCTGCTATTTATAGAGCTCAAAGAGGTTTGAACAATATTCTTGAATAGTTAGAATTCTGAAGTAAGTATGGCCTATTGTATAGGTAATGGTGATTTGATGGTGACATGTGTCAGATAGCCTTATCATATCAGAAAGATATCACATCCGATCGGACAACCTTATTTTCCATATTCTTAGTCGGCCATTTAGGCATTTATGGACTTCTTAGTAATGGGCTTAGTTTTGATTTTTAAGGTATTGTCATTTAGTGACATGCCGATATAGGAATTGGTGCCAAAAAAATGGGAGTAGTGGTTAAGTAAAAATTAAAAGTAAATAAAATAAAATTGCTAAAAGCAATTAGATGACAAATTGATTAGTTACATAACTACATAGGCATTGTTGCAAAAAATAGAGCAGTTTTAGTTGGGTGACATCAATAGTAAATAAAATGAAATTGCTAAGTTAATTAGATGATAATTAAATTGATTAATTAAATACTTACATTAAATATTCATGAGACCAGATTACTTGGCGTAACCCTGCGTCCTTGAAATCAGATCACTTGGCGTGACCCTGCGTTCCCAATCCATGTGTGTGCCGGCAATCCCAATATAATGTCAATTCAAATCTCATAATTCTACCATGGTATAAACCCCTATAGCTAGCCATTATAGTATCAACATGTTTAATCAAAAGCATTCTTATTTATCATTGATACATGACTGAATACTTATCATATAATAATAATAATAATAATAATAATAATAATAATAATAATAATAATAATAATAATAATAATAATAATAATAATATATGTTTTCACGAACGTATATGCACATGAGTATACACAAGTGACTTGAGCATATCATGTATTTACTCAAGCATAAACCATTTATAAACATGATAATATCTTCATATAATTAAATTTGTACTCATAAGTAGGAAACTGTACTAGGAAACATCCATAAATACATATAACCATATACTTATACAAATGTACATATACTGCTTTTGGTTGCTTAAATACTATAATAAATAACTCATTAAGTTGTGGACACATCATTCAATTGCACTAAACTTCACCGAAATTCATAATTAGTTCACAAAAAATGTACCTTTGCAATTCTTCCTTTAATGTCATATTTTTCATATGTAATATAGAGTTATCATATAATTAAAATATGAAAATCAATTTAATAACTATCATACTTATTTTTCTTAGTCATGTACAAGGTATTTGATCGGCTTATATTGAATTTGGGAGTCTTACCAACTCTCTTTAATCACAAACATACATGAAACGATGCAGGAATCACTATCACATCTATACATTCTAGCTTGATTTTATCAACCTAAACTTAAATTCATACATGCGTATAATTTCATACAAAATATTATCATTCAACTCTATCATAAATTAAATCCAACATTGATAGCAAAATAGATCAATATACCGAATAGGACAATTTTATGATTCCCGCAAGTTCATAATCGGTTCTATCTTCATTCCATAAATCTATTTAATTCTATAAATCCTTTAATCTTAAATCATTTCATTTAAACCAATAAACCTCCAACAACCTTATAAAAGTGGCTAAATCAATTAAGCATATACTATATTAACTCTAAAATCCTTAATCCCATTAGTGGTTACTCAGGCAGGATGAGAAAGGTTCTTATACTCTTCTTAATACTCACATAAAATAAACATTTAATTCCATAATATAATCAGTATCCAATAAGTTCAGAATTTACTTTCAAGTGTCTTAAAAAGATAGATTGAGTATCCCAATCTTAAAGGTCGAATTTGCTCCATTCTGCCTGTTTTTATGCTCGTCGGACCGATCACCAGAGTTCCATGGGAGACTCATCGAAGGTGCATCGAAGCTGTCCGCTGGTAGCCAAAGCCATTGGTAGCTTCCAGATGACGTTTACTCACCCGAAGCTACTGCTGTTTTATCGAGATTGGAGCAAAAAAATCCTGCCCTCACCATGGCTGGTCTCCTTGCTACCGTCGAGTGGGAAGGACTAGTAAAGGCCATAGAAACTGCTTCTTCCTCATGGAGTCATTGGTGTCGCCCATGACACCTAGTATCACCATTGATCACCAGAGAGGGGAAATGTATGCATTGCAAGGAGAGAGGGAAGCAAAGGGAAAAGAAGATCGGTGCCACGCCATAGCCGATGGCAATTGCTGATGCTCGAAGGGAAACCGCGGCGTGGTGGATGTCGAAGCTGTCGATGTAACGACCCAAAATTTATGAGTCGTTTGAAAAATATTTTAATAGGTAAAAAGTATTTTGATGCTGGCTCATGAGGGTCAATTATTGAGGATCCGATGATTGTGTAAGTTTAAAGTTGAAAAATTAATAATTTTTAATTAAAGTATGATTTAAGCACTAATAAAAAAAATTAAAATAAATTAATTTATAATAATTATTTGAATAACAATAATAATAATAATAATAATAATAATAATGATAAGATACAAAAAAATTGAAAAAATTTAATAAATTTGTGGCCACAAATTGAAAAACAAAAGAACAAAAGCTAGGGGTCTGTTTACTTACAGAAAACTGTTCCAGTTTTTCAGAAAAATTTTCTACAGAAAACAGAAAATGGTGATCGTGTTTATTTTCGTCAGTTTTCTAAAATAGAAAACAGAAAATGAATTTTCCAGTTTTCCAAAATAAAAAAAAATTGGAAAACTAATAAAAGATGTTTTTCAAATTTTCTAAATAATATTAACACACACACACATATGTACATATATACATATATATTCATATGTAAGTTTTTGTATGTGCACACATACATAAGTATATGCATGTGCATGTATATGTATATGTATATATATATATGTATATGTATATGTATATGTATATGTATATGTATATGTAGTACATGCATACATATGTACATATGAATATATATATATATATATATACACACATACACATACACATGCATATGTACATATGAATATATATATATATATATATATATGTATGTATGTATATACACACATACACATACACATGCATATGTATATGTATACATACATATGTGTATGTATGTATATATATGTGCATATATACACATACATATGCATATACAAATATACATACATACATGCATGCATCCATGTATGTATCTATATACATACTTATACATATAAATATGTATTTATGTATATATATACATATACATATATACATATGCACATACATATACATATACATACATATTCATATACATATATCTGTATGTGCATACATACATATATACATATATACATATGCACATGCATGCATATGTATGTACATATATACACATACATGTACATATGTATGTATGCATAAATACATGCGTATGTATGTGCATATATACACATATATGTACATATGTATGTATGCATAAATACATGTGTATGTATGTGCATATATTCACATACATATGCATATACATACACATATGTAAGTATGCACATACATATACATATATACATATGTACATACACACACACACACACACACACACACACATATATATATATATATATACACAAAAAAATAAACATTGCAGTTTTTCATTTGTTGATAAATAAACGCGTTTTCTAAATTTTTTATGGAAAATAAATACTCTAATTTTTTAAGAAAATAGAAAACAGAAAACTATTTTCTGTAAGTAAACGCACCCTAGATATTTTAGGACCTAGAATTGTAGCCATTAGATGAAAAAGAGGTGAGGCCATCATTTGAAAAAATAAAAATAAAAAGGTGAAACGGAGAAGGGACTAGAGAGAGGGAGGGGTCGACGATCCTTTCGCCGTTCAAGGGGCTGAGCATCTCCAGCGAACACCTCATCGCCGTCGCTTTCTGGGCAACCATTCCATTACTGACCACGACGTTTAATGCCTGAGTCTCCATCTCGCTTCCTCTTTCTAGCCGTAACTCTCTCCCTCCATTCCGACGAGCCAAGGCAGCAGGTGGCGACACCACCACCACCTATCAACTACTGGCAGTAAGGTGAGCTTCTCGGTACCGACTGTTTCCCCTCACTCGCCGACGATGGCTAAATCGGATAGAGGGGGCTGCCGACGGTTTTTGTGAGATCTCGATCAAAATGGATGGCGACGAAGTGCGTGAACTCCATCGGACAACTACTGGTGGCTACGGCTACGAGCGGTCAGCGGTGGGGTGCCTTCGGCCAGATTTCAACGAACCTCCGGTGAGCTAAATGGTTAACAAAATGCAAAAAATTGAAAGGAAATAGGTATGTGATTACCAAATTTATTTTCAAAAATTTGATTTTAATTAAGCATATGAATTATTGGCTAAAAATGTTAGTTTATTGGAATTAAAGGATGATTTTGATGTGTTGGTGTAATTTATTTATTCGAATTGTTGTTTAAATTTTGACATATGGTTGTTGAATCAAAATGTAAATGAGGATTTTTGCTGAATTTAAGCAAGTAGAATTGAACAATTTAGCATATACATTTGTTACAAATAATTATGTAAGTTGTCTATAAATTTAGCTAGTTGTTATTTTACCAATATAATTGATTAAGAAATTAATCATACATAAAAGGATATGAAACATAGTGAAGGTATTGTCTTAGTAAAATAGTTTAAGTCAAATAAATTGTACCAAAATAAAAGTTATATTGCCCACCTGACTAAGCAGTTAGCAAAGTATAAACGAACTTGGGTTGTATTTTATTGTTTTTCTGAGCTATGGTAATAGGAACTTAAACAATCAAGTGAAAATTTACCTGAATTGTTGATAACTCATCAATTCTAATATCATTGCAGTTGACAGATCCGAAAGGTTTGATTGAGGTAATTGATATACAAGAACTTCAATTAAACGAATTGTTGAAGATTCTTAAATTAAAGGGGTAGAGGTAAGTATAGGTGGGAATAATAAATGACTGAGTTGGTCAAAAATCTACCTTCTTATATTTTTGAGTTGATTAACTAATGATCACAACATGGTTGTACTTACAAGTTAAGGGTTAAGTATGATATAAAAAAAATCACAAGCTGATATATATATGGATATAGAAAATATTTTATATGATTTAAACTAAAAACAAAGAACACTTATCAATTATCGTGAAATAAGAAAACTTGTACTTTTAAAATTAATGGAATTAATTTGGTAGTAATTATGTACAAATAATAGTTATAAGCACTTTTGTGTGTGTGTGTGTGTGTGTGTGTGTGTGTATTTAGAACGTGGGCTCTTAAATTACAATAAACATATTGGACTTTTTCCTTGTTAATCCATGGTTATTAATTTAGATGTGTTAATTGACAAAAATAAATTATGAGTGGTAAAACTGAAATTATGTGTAAAGTTCATATTGAAAGTTTAGGTTCCAAGTGAAATGATCAATATATTGGGAAGTCATACACTAAAATTGTTTGGTAATAAATTCATTATTCACCTTTGATAAATTTTGTTTTAAGAAAGGGCATGATTGGGGTTATTATTTGGATGTGTAAGCTTATGATCCCTTAAAGGGATGGAATTTCTCATTTATGTTATAAAATTTTATATCTATTTTTATATATATGCGACATTGACTTGTTCTTAAAACCTCATACTAACAGTCAATTTAAGTTAAACCTAGAATTAAAGGCCTAGAATGTATAGATATACATGCATATGAGAAATACATTGTGAGTGATAATCGTAATGAAATGATTTATGGTTTGTAGAAATGAATATGCATAACTTAGGCAAGATTCATAATTAATAATCAGTCAATGGAACAAAGTCATGGTTTACTTATATTTTATACTATTAAATATCAAGCTTGTATGGGAATAAATTGTGGCATAAAGTGAATAATACATTGTGATCAAAATAATTAAGATGTGAAATGTAACGGAATAATTATGCCATATGTGATTATAAAGGCATAAAGTAATTAAATTACTATGTGATATATGAATATGATGTGTAATTGATAAAAGAATATTTATGAGTAAAATGAGAAACATGCCATATATTGTGAATTTGAATTTATGCTCTTAGTGTCGGTGGGTGATCCAGGACTCTAGGATAGTATGACTAGCCATAGGGGCACTTACCCTGTGGTGTTTTGTTTCTGTACTGTTATTTTCTGTATTATTTTGAGAAAATGTGGATTATTCTGTTAGCTAGCTCCTTATTGATACATTCAGGAGTAGCCGCATACCCCTTCTACGGTATGAACTCTCCCTATTCTGTTAGCTGGTTCATTATAAAAATGTCCAGGAGTAGTCGCATACCCACTCTATGGTATGGACACTCCCAGGAGTAGTCGCATGCCCTCTCTACGGTATGGATTCTCCTAGTGATTGGATTTATTTATCCGCTTATCCGGTTCATGGTTTCCTACTTTTATCAACTAGGGGCGAAATCGTAAATTATTTATATAAATAAAGTAAAAAGGATAATTACAGAATTAAAAAAAATTGTTATAAATATGAGTAAAAGTGAAATAAAATAAAAAGTGGGATTGAAAACTTCTCAGTGACCACAAGTAACAAATGTAGGGTGGATTTTAAAGTGGATTATGAAATGCCTAATAATATATAATATACTAATTATTTGAATGTTGTAAACAAGAGCTTAGGTAAATAAGCAAAACGTTTGAATTATATGAGGTAGCAATATGACATTATGAATTGATTTGCAAATTGACGACTTACTTGTGTATTAAATGATAGAAGCAAATAAAAACACAAATGTCTATATGTGAGCGTAAATTAAGAAAATATGTTCAATTAATTTTGAATAAAGCTATATATAACTAAACTATGAAATGCTACTTAAGACAACAATATATGTGAACGATAAACCTGACGTATAGAATTATATATAAATATATGTTATGCTATTTACACTGAATATAAGTAATTGTTACAGTATAGTATACGCGCATATATGTTGATATGAATTGTTATGAAATACCATATGCACTGTGATAATAACTAGGCCTTTTTTTTTATTATAACTTAGGTAAAGTGTAAATAGTTATTAAATAGCTTGTTGAGTATGATATTTCAAACAAAATCTTGTACTCCTTGTTGCTTGATGGTTATCTTTCGAATTGGTAAATATATTTGGAAATTTTGAATACATTATTTTATATACCATTTATTATGAAGTAAAATTGGTAGTCACCACTAAGCTTTTAGCTTAGCGCATGGTTTTTCTTTTTCACGCGTAGGTTGATTCGATATTTGATCTTTTTAACGCAAAGGAAGGAAACCTTTATAGGTTGTTGCAGCTAGAATTGAGGATCGATTAAAGACACAGAGCAAAGTATTTATATTATTTTTATATTTTAAACTTTGGCATGTACACCGGTGTTAAAATTGTATAATTAAGTGTAAATTTGTAAGTATTTAGTAGAAATTCAATATTGTGACATTAGTTTAAGTATGTGATAATATTTTGTGTAAACATTATTGAGAATAAAATATTTGCATATTGAAATAGTGATATTGTGACAGGTAGATTTACTTAATTATTATTGAGGAGGATGGGAAAATTTTGTGTAGGAGTTTGATTGAGGCTGTGGATCTTGATGATTGAATTTTAGAAGTGTTGTTTTGTATTTCGTTTACAGGAAATTGTGAATATTTAGGGGAGGTTCTGCTGAATTTTTTAGTAAAATTTAGAGTAAGAAATTAGAAATTGATAATTTAAGCATAAATTATCTTGATTTAGTGATATTCAGAGCAAGATCGATTTGTGACATCCATATCCGATTTGTTTACCAGATCGAGTATGGGGTGTTACAGTTGGCGATGGTGCTGCCGATCGGGGAACACCTTCCCTTCCTCTACTCTTTTGCTCACACCTTTTTTTTTCCAACACCTAATCCACAAAAATATCTTCCCATCCAAACAAAATACCATTTTCCCCCAATATATTGCTTTAATAACAATTAAATCCTCAACACTGAATTTTTTTTTTCAATTATGTCCCATGAACATCAAGTAACACTTAGCTAATTAATTATTAATTAAATAGCAATAACGTCATCAAATCATCCGCATTTTTATTCTCTCCCCCTAAAAAAATTTCATCCCCGAAATTCAAACCGGTAATCTATACCATCATTGCTATCCGCTTCACAAAACTATGCTTTAATCATAAGCAACTACAACCATAATTCTTATATAATCATAAACAAGCTCATCTTTCTATACCCATAAGACATTTCTTTGATATCCAATTACCTTTATGCTTGTTATATTTTCTGTTAATTGTCCTTTTTAATTAGGGCCAAGAATGCGATATGATGCTATTCATGTCTTATTAATGGTATAGGATATGATGCAATGCGTGAATGAGTTCAGGTATGCAATATAATACAAATGTGTATTCTCATATGCTGTATATCTTTTGCCCCATTCTATATGAAATATTTTGTGAATAACCCATGCCTACTAAAGAAGCATTGATAAGTATATAGGGTATCTTAATCAACCTCAACATATCATCCAAAACTTACTATAAAAACCAATATTTATGAACCTAATACAAGCAGTAATATCAAAAACAATAATATCCTAATTTCCAAAGCTAATAACTTTATTAATCTTTTATCCAGATTCTATCCAATCACCTAACTTTCAATTAATAGAATATGGATATCTGTAGCGGCCAAACATTTAATTTCTATATTCTTATTGCCTAGAAATGGATAAATCGGGCTCTGATACCATAATGTAACATCCTAATCTAATAATTCCATCTACAACTGTACTTAAATACCTAATCAAGTTATAAACTTAGTTAATATCCTTAAATAAGTATGTGAAGTAACTTAACACCAAACATAATGAATGCCAATCAATATTCACTAAATCACTTTAACTTCTTGCTGTAGAGTCATAATTACAAAACTTATCAGTTACAGAACTTTCAAATATACTTGAGCTTAAACTCCCTATCTTTATATCTTGTGTTGGGAACTCGGTCCCGATAACGACCTGAAAAATAAATCGAAACCTGTACACCTACATGGATAAAAACCCATGCTAAGCTAAAAGCTTAGTGGGAAAACAATTGAAATATGTACAATTTTCTATAAAAATCGTCAAATTACTCGCAAACATTAAGAGTAAATCAATATATTTGTTAGTTTAACCTAAATAACATTAGATACCATGTTACAGTATTTCAGAAGTACAAGTAGCCTCCATAAGCCTTACAAAACACTTTGCTAAAAGCCAGGTTTTGATTTCTATTTTCCTCTAGCAATTGAGAAATTACACCCCAAGTTCATCTTTCTCTATGCCTATAAATCAATTTTAGTTACAAAAGTAACTATAAAAACTACTTATAAGTTATAACCCTCCTTGTAGGCATTGTTATGCACAGTTCTTAAGTGTATGACTTATAACATATTAATAGTATAACACCTATATATAATATTGACATTACGTTCTTCTACTTTATATATGTTTCTATATATAATGTTTGGATTTTCATGTAAACATAACATGATGAAGAGCAATTCACATAGGATTGTGTTTACTGAGTCTTTTAATTTAATATAACACTTTTCTTACTTTGATACTTTAAGCCTGTACTTTCTAATCATATGTAACACCAGATATTAATGATAGTAAGTTCTTAATTCTCGCAACTACTCAAGGTATATAATCAATAAAATAACAAAATAAACGAATATCCCAACATACATAAGTCATGCGATTGATTAATATACTTTGGGCATCTATACTTGGATAAAATTTTATGTAGTCAGAAACAATCATGTAGTCTAACAATAACATCTGATCAATGTATTAATAAAGCTTAATAATTAACTCAGCATATACATACATACATGCATACATACATACATACATACATATATACATACATATATATAGAGACATACATACATACATACATACATACATATTAGATAATTGCTTTGTGCACGATGAGCATTAAATGTTGAGAAAGATTTTTAGTAATTAAAGCCAACCATGTATTCTATTAATAACTGTACATCACTATTACTTTAATACTTGTACTATGTTTACATTTTATTCTCCTTAAGTCAATTATGTGCTTAATTAATCTTAATAATTTTCTTATAAATTTTGGCAACATGATGGCTTAAAATCATACTACTCAAACCTGCAATTATTTTAATTCACACTCCAATTATGTTTCCTCCACCTCCAATTCTCCATTCATAAGCATAGCACTTCAAAAATTTAATTACTATCTCGAACCACATATCATTATCACATATACATATATATGTCATCCATGAAGTTCACTAATGTGCAACATGTCATTACATTAAGTTGCCACACATATAGATATTTATTACATAATCTATTACATAACTTCATACAATATTTCATAATCCAAAATCCCAAAGATTCCCATATGCACATGCCACATCAACATAATTTGGTTCGGACCTGATATGTCAATTCTCAAGCTTCCTACGTATTCCATTTAGGGAATTAGAACTACGTAGTTCTTCAATTCTAAAATCTCATATAGTACTTTAAATACGGTTTAATATTATCATATATTTACACTTAACATTGAATGAAAAGTTATTTAATAATATAATTAATACCTTTATCATGCTTATTTTATTGGTTTCATAAAAATCTTAATCATTCATACCATCTTGCTTAATTAGCTTGAATATTATGTTCAAAAATTGACTCTATTACTCTTACAAATAAGTAATTTCTATATACTGAAGGGACCGTACAACACGGGGTATAATACTGGTTACTCCAGTCATTCATACATATATCATCATAATATCTCGTGGTGAACTCATAGAACTATATACTCATGGGATCAGATTACTTGGCGTAACCCTGCGTCTTTATCTTGTGGTGAACTCATGAAACTAAATATTCATGGGACCGGATTACTTGGCATAACCCTGCGTCCCTGGAACCTGATCACTTGGCGTGACCCTGCATTCCCAATCCATGTGTGTGCCGACAATCCCAATATAATGTCAATTCAAATCTCATAATTCTACCATGGTATAAACCCCTATGGCTAGCCATTATAGTATCAACATATTTAATCAAGAACATTCTTATTTATCATTGATACATGACTGAATACTTATCATATAATAATAATAATAATAATAATAATAATAATAATAATAATAATAATAATAATAACAATAATAATAATAATAATATATGTTTTCATGAACTTACATGCACATGGGTATACACAAGTGACTTGAGCATATCATGTATTTACTCAAGCATAAACCATTTATAAACATGATAATATCTTCATATAATCAAATTTATACTCATAAGCAGGAAACTGCACTAGAAAACATTCATAAATACATATTACCATATACTTATACAAATGTATATATACTGCTCTTGGTTGGTTAAATACTATAATAAATTACTCATTAAGTTGTGGACACATCATTCAATTGCACTAAAATTCATTGAAATTCATAATTAGTTCACAAAAAATGTACCTTTGCAATTCTTCCTTTAATGTCATATTTTCCATATGTAATATAGAGTTATCATATAATTAAAATATGAAAATCAATTTAATAACTATCATACTTATTTGTCTTTGTCATGTACAAGGTATTTGATTGGCTTACACTGAATTTGTGAGTCTTACCAACTCTCTTTAATCACAAACATACATGAAACTATGCAAAAATCGCTATCACATCTATACATTCTAGCTTGATTTTATCAACCTAAACTTAAAATTCATACATGCATATAATTTCATACAAAATATTATCATGCAACTCTATCATAAATTAAATCCAACATTGATAGCAAAATAGATCAATATACTAATAGGACAATTTTATGATCCCGCAAGTTCATAATCGGTTCTATCTTCTTTCTATAAATCTATTTAATTCTACAAATCCTTTAATCTTAAATCATTTCATTTAAACTAATAAACCTCCAACAACCTTATAAAAGAGGTTAAATCAATTAAGCATCTACTATATTAACTTTAAAATCCTTAATCCCATTAGTGGTTACTCAAGAAGGATGAGAAAGGTTCTTATACTCTTCTTGATACTCACATAAAATAGACATTTAATTCCATAATATAATCAGTATCCAATAATTTCAGAATTTACTTTCAAGTATCTTAAAAAGATAGATTCAGTATCCCATACCTTAAGGGTTGAATTTGCTCCATTTTACCTATTCTTGTGCTTGCCAAATCGGTCATCGGAGTTTCGTTGAAGACTCGCTGGAGGTGCATCAAAGCTGTCCGCTGGTAGCCAAAGCCACTGGTAGCTTTTAGGTGACGTTCACATACCCGATGCTACTGTCGTTCATCCCACCCTCACAATGGCTGGTCTCCTTGCTACCGACGAGTGGGGAGGAGCGGTAAAAGCCAGAGAAACTGCCTTTTCCTCATGGAGTCATCGGTGTCGCCCATGACACCTGGTATCGTCGTCAGTCACCGAAGAGGGGAAATGTGTTCTCGGTAAGGAAAGAGGGAAACAAGGGGAATAGAAGATCGGTGCCATGCCACTGCCGACGGAAAGTGCCGATGGGAAGTGCCGACACTCGAACGCCGAAGCCACTGATGACGGCGCTGCAGATCGGGGAATGCCTTCCCTTCCCTTGCTCTCTTCCTCACGCCTTTTTTTCCAACACCTAAACCACAAAAACATCTTCCCATCCAAATAAAATACCCTTTTTGCCCCCAATATATTGCTTTAATAACAATTAAATCCACAAATATTTTTTATATTTTATTTTTTTCAATTATTTCCCATGAACCTTAAGTAACACTTAGCTAATTAATGGTTAATTAACTAGCAATAATGTCATCAAATTACTCGCATTTCCACTAGGTTCAAGATTGGGGTGTTACAGATCTCTTATGGAGTCTCTACTATGTTTAAGGCATCGACATAAACTGTAACTATAACAAATCCTAAATTTATCTTATTGATAAAAATGCATAGATAAATTGAATTATTTTCATACACATTTTTCACTAAGTATTCAGTAGGCGATTGTATCACATTCGTCCAGAAGTTGCTTTAATCCATACAAAGATCTTTGGAGTTTAATTGCATACAAAAATCTGTCACGCTTCTGGTAGACTTTAAAATCATTGATAATATTATAAAACATCCTGCATGGACAATAATTGTTTTCCTTTTCTATTTGATAAGTCATTTTATCAATTTTAAGGGGTTACGGGCATTCATAATCATGAAATTTATAGTGCACACTTTTCCTTAAATGCCCATTAATACGTATTATGCCTCATTAAAATCCTACTGGAAAAAATCCTATAGGATAAAAATCCAGTAGAGGGATAAAATAGTACATAATATCTTTAATACACATCATAAGTTATCTCATTAAAAACCTTAATAGGAAAATCCAGTGAAAAAAAATCTTAATTAAGGAAAAAAGAGTACAACATGTCTTTTTCTTTCCTTTATAATAATATTGGTACATAATTTCAAATTTATGCATGTAGAGTTTCGATACGTAATATTATAATTTTTTTTTTCTAAAACGAGGCATATATCTTCTGGATATGCTTACCATATATCTTTTTGATATATTGCATGAGCTAAAAAATAACAAGTAAAACATATTTTATAAAATTACATGTTGTACATAAGCATGTACAAATTTATCTACATATCTTTCATTTCTTTAAGATGAGAAATTTTATAAAATCTAATAATATAGTCATATGTATAATGAGTACATAACCAATGTACCTTATTACCATATCATAAATAAGTTATCCATTCTCAAATGGTTTTCATAACCATTCTTGTTCTTTCTCTTAATTATCAGCTACTTCTGATGGTAAAAATTAATTATCCAATAGTAATAATTATCATTTCTTGAAATATACTATTTTATGATCATAATTCTAAAATTTTTCATTCACTTTAAGGAATAAAATAGATGCAATAAAATAATTTCATAACATGTATACAACATAATTATATAATAGCTATAAATGAATATATTTAATAACTTAATTCAAATATTTCTAAATAATTGTTTAAAGATAATAAAATTATCCAATTAAAATATATATGATTATATAGAGAACTAAAATTTTTAAAATAATATATATTTTAAGCAATAATTTGATAATTATCATGTAATGCATTATTACATAATGCATCAATAGTAATAATATATGATCATGAAATATGTTGTATCTAATAACTTTACAACTATTGGAATACTTAATGGAAGATAATATATAAACATATGATCACATTATAAAATTTTTTTTTCTTTCAATTGAATAGTACTCGATATTTAATTCGAGATAAAATTTAGTTTACAAAATAGTTAAAGTATTTTGAACTTTTCAAGAGTTTCAGTAATAAAATCATAAATAAATCATAACAATAGGTAAACAATAACAAGTTAAAAATATATACATAAAATTTAATGCAAATTTTGAAATAAATTTTTCAAAAATATTTATATGCTTCAGGCATGATAAATTTTTCAGAAATTATATGTAATTTGATTATCAAATAGGCAAATAGTATCAATTAGTTACATACTAATATATTACTAAATTGGCAAACATTAAAAATTTATTATATTTATTATAAGAAAATATGTATTTTTACAATCAATGCCAATCCATTGCAATAAATATCATAAAATAAATTATATTTTACAATTTTATTATTTATTGAATGAATATTAATTGTACTCTTTTGGCATTATATTTTTCAATATTTTAAACTGCAGATCCAAAAATTCATATTGAATGCAATTAATATCTATCTTTTTCAACATATTTAATTTTAAGATACTCACTATATTGAAAATATCAACATCAATATTTTTATGCAGAAATATTGTCAACAACTTTATCCTTTTTGGTTCCTTTTAAAGATAAATGACATATTAAGATCTTTTATTTAATTTTAGGTATCTAAACCACTTATGGAGTTTAAAAATTAGTTATGTCATTGGTCTCTTCAAGAGCACCGCCTCTACAATATGATTAATATGGATTTATTTGCTCATTTTCATTTGCAGATTTTTTTTTATTTGGAATCGAATAATTTACCATATAAGGTAAATTGTACTACTAAGATATATATTTTTTAAATTAGAGTATTTGCAGCTAATACAAATGAGATTTAATAAATCTCTAATAACAAATATATTGGCATTATAATTAACTAATTTTTTGAACTTTAGGTTCACGATATAAGGATCTAAATATATATAATGTATTTATTTATTATTTTAGTTGCTTTCTTCTCCTGATATTAGGAATGTTATTAATTAAAATCTAATTTTTAACTAAAATTGCAATTGAAAAATTTTATGATCTTTATTGGCATAATGCATGTAAGTATTGCTTACATCAATTATATATCCATATATAAAAGTGACACTATTGTTCTCATAAAAAATGTCTAGCAATTAACCAGAGGTATTTAGTCAAAATTTTTGCTAGACTTTGGAGTATGAACTTGTACAAGGGATTTATAATAATCTTTTAGTCACTACGTGTGATCACTAGTATTATCAAAAAAAAATATATTGATTGCATAATATGAAAGTTGTGCACTTAATTTGAACAATTTCACAAACTACATGTTGTGAGTTGATAATAAACACACATGTGATCATTTTATTGATGCATTTTTTCAAAATTATAAATTATTTGAATAGTTCACATGGTGGATAGTGGATCCACATATATTATTGTTATTCATTCCAAAATTAAGGAAATTTAGTTCCTTTATTAGCCAATGATACTTTAATAATATTTCTTGAGAACAAGTAGGTTATGAGAATTTCTTAAATTGAACTAAAAAAACTTCTAATTCTTTAATAAATATGTATATATGAATTTTCAATAATTTATATATTATAATTAATCAGAACTGATCAAATCTATTATGCCAAATAATCAATTATTAATTAGTTGACTACAATTTTACTATTTGTATTATATCGATATTTATATTAATTGATAAATATTAAGTTTCTTAATATTAATATCAAACAATTAGTAAAATTTGTATTTACTAATATTTGTAATAGTTAATAAACTTCATGTTTATTAATATTTGTTTTAATTTTCAATTTTACTATAATTAATAAACTTTAGGTTTATTGATGTTAGTATCACTTAATCAATAAATTTCATGTTTACTGATGTTTGTATAATTGGTAAACAATAGATTACTAATATTTGTACAACAATTAGTAAACTTCAGGTTACTAATATTTGTATCTATTAGTAAACTTCGAGTTTACTAATATTTGTATCAAAATAAAATCAAATTATCTTTAAAAAATATATTACTAATATTATACAAAGTGGATCTCTAGTATTTCTCTCTCAGTTTCAAAATGATATCAATTTTAACAATTATTTTTTTAAAATAAAATTTTGCGGAACATATTAGAGAAATAATATAATTATAACAAATTGTATGCAAGTAATTACATTATAACTTTTCAGGAGTTTTCAAATAATTGTATTACACATGACAAAAATATACATATAGTAAATTGAAAACCAAAATATATGGCTTTACGTAAAATATATTCATTATATATATAATATAAGGATTAAAATATAATTAAGAAAGGATCAATTTGTAATTATGCAAAATAAATCACTAAAATCATGTTAATGTCCACGACAATGGAAAATACTATTCTCATTTTTTTTCTTAATAATTTCGTATATTGAACCTCATAAATTTTTTTAGGGTGCAATTACTCAAAACTTAATCAATCTCATTAACTCATGATAATTAAAATAATTTAAAATTTACAAATTAAATCTACTTACCGTTTAATCTCATAAATTATAATTTTTGATTCCTTCGAATCAGGTTATCGTAAATCACCGACTTCAAATAATTAATAAAAGTTATCGTGTTGATAACGTGTTGTAAATAAAAGTAAAATTAGAATAAAATATAGAAAAGATTGAGAAATATTATTTCTCTGTTATATTATTATGTATCTAAAATAATAATATTGAGAGTATTTATTGACATAAAAACTTGATTCATATAGAAAATAAATAAATTTAGGAAACTAATAAATTTAAAAAATAAATCAAGTAATAAAAGAAATAATCAATATGAAAAATCATTCAAATAGAAATATTTCACAACAGATTTCTACTCTTATTTTTTTAGCATAATTAATGCTATTAATTAGTTCAAATAAACCAAATTGACAAATTATAGAAGTAAAATTTTTTTAACATTAATTTTGAAATTTATAAAATTTAAATTCGAAATCTTATTTATTTATGATTAATAAATTTTGAACCCCTTCAATCTAACAATGTTGAGCATATGCTTGTTAAGATTCAAATCCTAAGGTAATAAAGTATAACAAGAAAAAAAAAAGTTAAAAGTAGAACTCACAAATCCCACTAGCTGAGATACACATCATACCATTTTTTGAGGCAAAAAACAATGTGTTTTTTTTTAAATTACTAATAACATAGAGCGAGAGGAAGGAGAAAGTTGATAAATAATTTACCTAACGGAGAAAACAAAGTTGAAGTATAGCCTAGAGATTAATTTAGAGAATGAAGATATTATTATCATTTGGCACCGCTAAAATAAAATTAAAAAGCAAGTTTATTGCGAAAATAAAAGCAACTTTGACAATGGGAAAATACTAAATAAAGCAATAATAGAGGTGAGAGTGGGCCACAATTCTTTATCCTATTATTGAAGACTTAGACAGGGGAAGTCTTTGGTCTCCTGCTTTAAAAATTCCTCTCCATGTTTTCTTCATCTCTGCATCCTATTTGCTGCTATGGCTTTTTCTTCTTCTTCTTTCAGGGCAAAGACATACGATGTGTTCGTTAGTTTTAGAGGTACGGACGTTCGCTATACTCTTTTAAGCCATCTTCAAGATGCTTTTGATCGGAACGGAATCATTGCGTTTGTGGACGAAGATCTTGAAAGAGGAGAAGAGATCACATCTTCCCTCTTGGCCAAAATTGAAGATTCATACGTCTCAGTTGTCATTTTCTCAGAAAATTATGCCCGTTCACCATGGTGTTTGGAGGAACTGGTCAAAATAGTGGAGTGCAAGAATAATATGGGGCAGATTGTGATACCAGTCTTTTACCGTGTAGATCCAACTGATGTTCAAGAGTTGAGTGGGAGCTTTGGTGCTGCAATTTCCCAGCACAGAAATGATTTTAAGGATTGTTTATCTAAGGTGGAGACTTGGTCTCGTGCTCTCAAGGAAATAGCCGAGTTGTCTGGGTTGGTTTCCCATCCCACCAAGTAAGTCTTTTCTTTTATTAACCATTTTTAGGATTTCAGTATTATTCTATATATTAATTCTTTTTTTCCTTAATTATTTTTCCTTTTATGCATGACCAGGTCTGACTCCAATTTACTTCGTGAAATTATTGATCATATTTGGAAAAAACTACACCAAATGGATCATTATAGTAATTCTGATAATTATGAAGGATTAGTTGGGATTGATCGTCGTATCAATTGTGTTGAGTCATTATTATATCAGAGTTCCTCAAAAGTGCGGATTGTAGGTATTTGGGGAATGGGTGGTATAGGCAAGTCAACCCTTGCCAAAAAAGTATATGATCGAATTAAAGGTAAATTTACAATCCAATGCTTTGTTGAAAATGTTAGGGAAAGATTTGAAAATGGCGAATTAAATATTGTGCGGAATGAAATTTTTTGTGCAATATTTGGACCAACAATTGCAAATAGAGCCAACCGCACCATATTGTCATCTGACATTGCCCAAGTGCTTAGAAGAAGAAAAGTTTGTCTTGCACTTGATGATATTAATGATACAAGGCAAATAGAAAATTCGATAGGAAAACCTGATATATTTGGCCCCGGGAGTATAGTAATTATCACGAGTAGAGATCAACATTTGCTTAAGCTTGTAAATGCTGAAATATATGAAGTTGAAGCTTTGGGTAACAGTGAGGCTCTTCACCTATTTTGCTTGCATGCCTTTAAATCAAGTGCTCCAAAGCTTGAGTATGAGGCACTGTCAGAAAGGGCGATCTATTATGCTCAAGGAAATCCATTGGCTCTTAAAGTTTTAGGTTCAAATCTATACTCTAGAAGTGTAGAAGAGTGGGAAGATGAATTAGAAAACCTGAAAGATATGCCTGACGAAACAATTGGGAAAATTTTGAGAATAAGTTACGACAGGCTAAATAAAAAGGAGAAGGAAATATTTCTTTATACTGCATGTTTCTTTAATGGGGGAGATAAAGATCGTGTTGTGAGAATGCTAGACATGACTGGTTCTATAATTGGAATAAGACGTTTGTGTGATAAATCTCTCATATCAATTACTGGAAACCGCTTACGCATGCACGACTTGCTACAACAAATGGGCAAGGATATTACTTGTGAAGAAGAAGAGCTCGGAAAGCGCAAGATCCTGTGCCATCATGAGGATATTCTTGAACTGTTGACTAATGATGAGGCAAGATGCAAATGCTTTCAACCTTTTTATTTCCCATTGTTTAAATTTAATAAGAAATGTAGCTTTTGGAAGAGATAAAAGTTTAATGCATTCACTGTTCGAATTGTCTCATAATTTTATTTATTTATTTATCTATTTCATTTAGGGGACTGGAGCAATTAAAGGCATATCATTAGACATGTCCAAAATCAGGGACATTGAACTAAAACCAACAACATTTGGAAGACTGCATAATCTCAGGTACCTTAAGTTTCACGATTCATCAAATCCAGAATTCAATAGTGAAAACAAAGTATATGTTCTTGGAGGGCTCACCTGTCTTCCTCCTGAGCTAAGGCTTCTCCAATGGAATGGATGCCCGTTGAAATCTTTGCCATCCAACTCTTTTCTAGAAAATTTAGTTGAAATTCGAATGTGTGGTAGTCAAGTCACAGAACTATGGAGTGGAACTCAGGTACGTAGGCTGTATTTATAAAGTCTGGAAATGCTTTTTGAAGTTTAGGTATGGTAATATTAATATATTCTTCTTCTTGTCTCCCACTTTGTCACAGCAACTTGGGAATTTGAAATTGGTTGATCTTTCACAGTCTTGGATGCTAAGCAGACTTCCAGACTTTTCAAAAGCTCCAAAGGTTGAGATTTTAAATTTGGAATGTTGTCATAATCTTCAATGTCTACCAGAGAATTTGGGGAATTTAAAATTTCTGCTACAACTTTGTTTATCAGACACCCCTATAGAAGAGCTACCACAAAGCATTTGCAATATGGAACGTCTCGAACTTTTAGATGTCAGCTATTGTAGATATCTACATAAACTGCCAAATAACTTTGGGAAATTAAAATCTTTGAAGACCATTTATGCATCTTTTATAAACCAAGTACCATCATCCTTCAATCAGTTGCCAAAATCACCCTGGATATGCTTTGATGAAAATGAAGGTGTCACAGATACTCTTGACCTGATATCATGTGGAATATTAGAATTTCCCAACAGTTTTTGCAGTCTGGTCTCATTGGAACAAATAAATATTGGTGGCAGTGACTTAGAAAGCATACCTGAAACCATCAAACAGCTCTCTAATTTGAAAGTACTTAATTTAGGATACTGCAAGAGACTTCAATACCTACCGGAACTTCCACTATTGAATTGTTTAAATTTAAATGATTGTACATCTTTGAAGTCGGTGTTTGGTTCCACTGCTGAATTATTGCATAAACAACCAGAGCTCGACCAGTTAGAACTCAATAATTGTTTCAATTTGAATGAAGAAGAATACAATCAAATCATTGACTATGCAATTTCATCATATCCTTATAAGGTATCAATTTTCTTACTTATTCTCTTTTGTTGGCTTTTCTTCTCATTTTGTTATTGTTACAAACCATGTTCGTATAATGCACGGGCCACAAGCATGATTAATAAATTTTATGTAACAAATTTAAAATTTGCAAATTTCTATAGAAATATTATTGTGATAACTAAATACATGAATTTAATAAGTATCTTTTATTGGTTTTCTTTAAAAGAATCAAAATGTTTACATTAACTTTTTATTTTTAATTTATAGAAATAACAAATATTTATTTTAATAAATTAACTAAACATACTTCAGAAAATATATTTTAAATTCATGTTTAATTTTTGGGTTTTCTGAAATCAATATAAACTTTCTTAAAGATTATTATAATTTTAATTATCTAGTTATAATAAAGCTTACTGGTTGTGGATTTTCAGGACAAGCGATTTCTGTTATGTATTCCGGGAAGTGAAGTGCCGCAAAAGATGAAATATAAAAATAAGAGTGGATGTTCTCTGTCTTTCTCTCTCTCATACAAACAATTGGAGAAGCTCACTTTTTGTTTCTGTGTTGTCCTTGACCCCAAACTGTCTTTTCCAGCCGGATACATTAGATGTGAAGCCATTCTCGCGGATGAGTTGGGACACAAATTCCATGTTTATAGATACCGTGTTTCTGTTTTTCCTTTGAGTCCGACTGACCCAACACATTTGTTGCTTCAGAACGATAGCTGCTATCCACAGAGTGAGGTGGGAATTGGTGGTCCATGTACTCTTCACTTTACTTTCTCTAATGGTGATTGCGATGGCATAATAGGTTGTGGGGTTCATCCACTGTTCGATGACAATAATGATGACAGAACAGAACAGGAGGATGAGGAGGAAGACAATGTTGATGACAGAACAGAAGAGGAGGAACTGCCGCTTAAAAAATTCAAACATAAACATAGTTGAAGGTATATCTCAATAAATCAAAAATACACTCTAGTTGTTCCTTATTGTCAACTTCGTATTATGGTTCCTTTATTTATTTATTTTTATTATAACCTAATAAAACGGATACTTCTATTTGGGTGGCGCACTCATACTTGGTACGTACCCATATTTACTGGATATATATAAATACTTATTCTGTACATATTTTTATTTTTTAATTTTTTTTCAATTTTGGATAATCGTATCGGATATATAACAATGGGTGCAGCTATATATATGGTCCGGATAGTTTGACATATTTCTTGAATTATGTAAAGTTATAGCCTAGGTAGGTTGTAATGACAATGAAATGCTTTAGTTATATTTTTATTTATTTTAGAATAAATAATGTAAGAACATCATCAGTATATAAAAATACATATTTAGAAAAAAAATTATATAATAAACATATAAATACACACACGTGCATATATTTGTGTATTTATGTATGTATACATACACGCATACCTTTTTATGTGTCATTCATCACATTCAAGTGAGGTTGTTATATCATTCCACTTTAAAATTTTTGGAATTTATCATTTCTGTCATCTGTGGTATTTCTTGTTAGTGTCTTCGTAAATTGCTTTTGGTATTCTTATGGTATTGATGTGAGGCCACCAATAATATCTCACTCATTGCAGCTTATAGTTGCCTGATGCATCTATCCAGATATGTATCAAGTTTGTGTTCGGTACTTGCCTGATCATGTGATAAATTAATGCTTTTGCACAAAGAACAAGTGGTTAATTTTGAACAAGGGATGTTGAATTTCAAGCTCTAGGGCATGTCGTTGAAAAAGCTTAGGTTAATTTTATCAATGCCATTTTTTATGCCCTTCTCAAGTCATTTTGGTTAAATGAGGCAATTTTTAAGAAAAATTAAGAAATAGAAAGGGAAGCAAGGGGACAGGCAAATAGATAGGAGGAAATGAAATTTGATGTGTTGTAGTGTCTGTTCTTGGTCTAATCACTAATACTAATTTAGTATGCCCAGAATACTGCATGTTATTATTTATCTCTCCTTCAACTTTATATTTATCTATATTAGTTATTAGTTTGTATTTAACTTCTCTTCTTCTGATTCTCGTGTATATATAGTAGAATACCTTTGTATGAGAGAATATGAAAAAGAAATACAATTCTATCTTTCTCTGTCCACTTTTACAAACCTTTCTACTGGGCCCAACTTTAATTGTACAAATCTAGTAATAGCTGACCCTGTATTTTCAAAGATGAAGTGGAACTAAATCCCAAGTGTGATTGTCTTGAAGAGCGGGCATTTCTTCTATCACGGCTTAATGCCAACGTGGATAATCTAGTGCTTCATTGATAGTTTTAGGCACATAAACATATGATAAATTGGAAAGAAAAGCATAGTATGAAAGGGAAAGACGGTGATAGCTCAAAAAATTATAGATAAGGTGCGGATTTCTGGTAGAATGAGTACTTTTTTTGGTAGCAATGGACTCATTAGATTCATTTGTTTGCAAGACTGGTGCTAGAGAAGATTGTTGGACAGGAGATGAGTCAGGTTGTCTCAAATAAGGTTATATCCGTTAAGATGAGATATTTATTGATGTTTGGACCATAGTATTTGTATCCCCTTGATCTCTTACAGAAGAAAGGTCAGGTTGAAGTCCTATTAGAGCTTGGACTATAAAAAAAATCTGTCTCGTTGTTTTTCTTGCTCACTAAGAGAGTGAACCGGATTTGACACAACTTGGTAAATACATTGTATATCATCATTAGTATAAAAAGTTTTAGCCTTGGTCCAAACTTTCTAACAAATTATATGGTGATATATTGTTCTTAATTACATTTCCTGTAAAAGGCAAAACAAAATAGATGTTGCATCTTTAGTTTCATGAGAGTGAATAAGCTTGAATACTACTGACTAAAACTCTTCTCCCACAACCTGTTGTTTCTATAGAAGCCTTTCTCTCTCTAATTTTATTGTTTTGTTTCATTTGAAAGAAAATCACAATCAGCTCTAGCTTCAATTAAAGCTACCTTTTACCCTAGTCTCGCAACGTTTCCATAACTTTTAACTTTCACAAAATCTCCTCTTGCGGTTTTTGTTCAAGAATAACTTCAAATAAAAGTTTAAAGCAAGTCTAAAGATTCGTTTTGCTGCAGCCTCTTGGTGAAGGTGATTATGCAAGAGTAGACATTGGGAGACCCGAAATATTCATCTACTGCATAAGAGAAGAAAATTTAAAGAATGAAGGGGCCATGCTGTTATGATGTTAGCTTCTGGGTAAAAGGGGCTATGCTGTTATGGTCTCTATTATTACTTTTTTTTTTTTACGGCCTTCATATCAACTCTTGTGATTCTCATTGCATCCATATTTTATTCAGACATATGAGTTGTTTCAAATTCATAGCCATGGAATCAACGCTTTGTAGCAGTGCATCTCAGCACATAAGAGCTTTTACCGATCCACAACTCTTTAGGATTATTTTAGTATATATTATTTAAGCTGCATTCTGTGTAATCATTTTTTTTAACTACACTTATTATTTTTAAAATTTGTTGTTTTAAATTTATAAAACATTAATTTTTATTTTATAAATTTCTAATTTATTATACTTTATCCATTTTGGATTTAATTTAATCATATTTAGTTAATTAAATTCTGATATCTCCATTTAAATTTGAATTGGATTTGAATTTTAACTCTTGCTATAAGTTTTGACATGATGATGAATATATTTATAATTATTTTAATTAGTCACAAGAAATACTTCTAATAATAATAAACAAAAATTCTAATAAAAAATTGAATCATATATAATTAAGATATTATTATGTTTAAATTATCATTTTCTGGAGCTGTCAAAATTGATTCAATGTCAAAATTTCGTTAAAAAAAAAAAAACTCAAATCCAACATAATTCAAAAATGCACCATATGCCCAGCCCGACTGATTCGTTCTTTCTTTCTGTTCCGGCCTTTCTCTCTCCATCCAGTCCTCCCACTCTGCCTTTTCCACTCTCGCCACCTCTCTCCCTCTCCACCGTCCAGTCATCACCAGTCTCTAACTCACTGCCATTCGTTCGCCGCCCCTAGTGATTCATCGTCCGCCCTCACTGCAATCTCCAAGTCCTTCAAAGTTTTGCTTGGATTTGCTTATATTGACAACGATTGGACTATTGAAACTCCATTGAAAAGGTTTTCCTCCTACTAAACTTTTTATATAATACTCCATTCTCCTGGTTTAATTGGTACTAGTCTTATGTTCTTTTTCTCTTTTGACAGTGGTAGTTAATTAGAGATGATCTTCATAACTAATCTTTTTGATTTTTGTTTGTCTCTGCCAAATTCTTACTGTGAATGTTTAGCTCCATAATTTTGTCCTTTTCCCAACATTTATGATTAGTTTTGCATTTCTTTCCTCTTTATTCCTCAAAGATGTAAGAAACTGGACCAGGTGGAGAGTGCACGTTAAATTAAATGGGCTATGAATGTGGGAATTGTGGACAAATTGTTGTCGGTTGGAAGCAAAATTAAGAGTGAGAATTAAGGTTTTAGAGTGAAATCTGTGGTGTTGGCTTCTACTTGTTTGTCTTCTATGATAACAACTATGGAACTATCATAGTTCGTTTTTGAACTATCAGCAGGTTCAGGCATAGTTGCCTTCAATTTTAAATTTTCAAATGTTCAAAACCAGATCAAATTGTGGATTTATTATCAATGGAAGTCGGAAATTAGATTAGATGCTAAATGTTAGACTGATTTCTTTTGAAATAAAAAAATTATTTACTGTTTATATATCCAATATTTGCACAGCGTTTTGTTTTTAGAGTTAAATTAAATTATTGATTTTTTTTTAATTTTTTTTTTGTGTACGTTGCAGATATGACAAACTTTTATGGTAAATAATTATTTTTATTTAAAAAATGATCAAATAGGTTGCAATCTGTCTGAACCACAAGTGATCTATTTGAGCCACAAAGCAATTCATCTGGGCCAATATGTATTAACACTACAAGAAAAAAGGCTTTCAAGGACGGGAAATACGGTCCTTAAAAGTGCCAAACCGGTCCCTAAAACTTAACAAGGACGGGAAAAACCGGTCGCTATCCCGTCCTTATAGCCTCCGCCGCTAATGATAATTAAGGACGAGATACATCTACCGGTCCTTAAAAGTTTTAAGGACCGGGTAAGAAACTGGTCCCTAAATAGTATTAAGGACCGATTTTCCCGTCCTTAATAATGTAAGTCACGTGCTTATTAGAGTTAATAAGGACCGGATATATGGTCCAAAAAAATATAATAACGACCGTAAATGTTTAAGGACCAGTCTTAAATCTGATCGCGTAAAACCATTAGGGACCGGATAAAAACTGGTCCCAGTTAGTATTAAGGACCGGCTTTACCGTCCTTAATAATATAAGTCATCGGTCATTACAATAAATATGGACCAGAAATCCGATCCTTAAAAATGTAATATTGATAGTAAATTTTTAAGGATCATACTAAAATTCGATCGTTAAAATATAAATAAGGAAAGGAAATGCCATCCTTAAAAGTAATAATCATAGGACCATATGATAGATTAAAGACCATAAAACTTTAATTAGAGACCAAATTAAGATTGCTCAAAAGCATAGACAATTAATAATATAATACATTCATAGATAATTTGTAATTGATACGTATATAGAATTTTCATCAAAAAAATCAATGTATTGTTTATACAGCCCCTTTGCAAAAAAAAAAAAATATCTATAACAAAATAAGATAATGCTTCTCTATCTAGCCAAAAATCTAATGTTCTTTCGAATCTTCGTATTCAATTTTGTACTTCAATGTTTTGTCCATACCAAAAACTGCAAAATGTATAAGGAAACAAAAATGATTATGCCAGAAAATATATAAATCTACTATAAATAATTAATTAAATCTACAAATATTTTGAGAACAAATAGTAATGTCAGATTAATCGCAAACCTGGTTTGGTTGACGAAGTTGACAGCAGTACATTTGACATCAATTTCAACCAAGGCCGAAATATCTGTGTCGGTTGAGATGCAAAAGCAAACAAACACAGCAACAATATTTATGTCTTTTGGGGCCTTAGCAAGCAAGCAGAGCTGTTACCTCGCGAATAAACACAGCAACAGTATTGGACTGTCAAGCCCCATGCCCATCGCATTCAGACCATTGTCTATATAAATAACGGCACCTGTGATGGCTGATGCCAGTGGAGATGCCAAGAAGGCTGCTGTATTCCCCACTTCATCTGTTCCATTTAATTAAACAACTCGGTAAATGTAATAAATATGAATTAGATAAAAAGAATTAACACTAAGCAAGTCTACTAGATTACCTGCTGATAGTTCTTTTTGCAAGGGTGCATTGGCCAATGAATACTCAATCATCGTGTCAATAAAACCAATTGCTTTTGCAGCTCGGCTTCTTAGTGGACCTGCAACTCAATCACACGCAATCATCTGCAGGTGACTCTCTAACTATCATAAATGGCAGTCAATCTGTAGCCTCAAACAAGTAGCAGCTACCTAAGAACACGAGGGAACAACTAAAGCATCCTTGGGAAAGGAAGAGGGGTAGAGAGGGGCTGCAGTTATAATAATATGGGTAACAAGAGACTTAATTCTAACATAATAATTCTACATTGGACCTAGTCCATGAAAAACATGGTAGTTTCAAACCGTGTGTGATGGTGCAACTTTACCACTGCAGAGCAGAGCATATACTAGAATGGCCCAAAATAAGCAACACTGTTTCATGTGAGGCATATCTTGCAAAATCTATAAGCTTAAGAGAGATAAGGACCTAGTTAGAGCAATCTAAAGCTGTAACAACCAAACATAGTATTTAAGTTTGAACATTTTCTGTAAAAGTTGTGAAAATTGTAAGAGTTTGAGAAATTTAAAAAAGTAAAAGTTGTGAAAATTGTAAGAGTTTGAGAAATTTAATTTAATAGAAGATTTGCATTAATTTTGGAGTAACAAAGAGTAAAATCTCAAAAGAAAGAGCAAATTAATTCGTTAAATTTTACAAAGAAAGCTATTTGGAAAGCTATACATACTCTATTCTTGTGTTGTTTCCTATTACAAGGCCATACCTACATGGCAGGATCTCAGCCCTCCATTCTATCAAAATGTGCTGCATTTGCTGTGGCTGATTCCTACTGTAATGTACACCTGAAAACTCATCTTATCCGCCCTTTAAACATACCAAAATAGAGTATGTATTAGGCATAGAAAGATCCCATTTTTGTATTATATCAGCAAACATAAATTGCTAACTGCCAATTAATATTCTTGTTTGGTCTAAAAAAAGCCGTCCATAATGCAGAAAAAAGAATGATTCTCACCATAGTTCTAGTGCTCAATCTTTGGTAGAAACCATGATTTTGGCAGTTGTTCCACCTGTTACAAGATTGAGAGTGTACCAAAGATAAACCTGGCAACAAAGAACAAGTGTCTAACCATGTAAAAAATAATATAAATTCAATTGCAGCAAAGTAAAAATTACTAGCAGATTGGAAATTGTATGGAACTGAAGAACTCCTTACTCAATTCACCAATTTAAATTAACAGAATCAACTACAGACCCTCAAATACTTGAATGAAAGCAAAAGATGCACTAGCAAAGTGACATAACTGCCCATTTAAAGTCAACTAATTTGAATTCTTACTGCAACTGCCCATTTATATGTATAACTTAACGATGATTATGCAAAAGAATTCTTACCGCAACCGCCCATTCCAACATATAGCCATATGTCATCACCTGGGCACAAACAAAAAGCACTCAGTGAAAGCCAAGAGTTCAAATGAGGACATAGCAGCGCCCCATAGAATCCCCTGCCGAGTTCAATGCAGCATTTCTCAACTTTAGAGGAAGAGTGAAGGCTTAGTGTTTTGTCCAGACAAGCCATTACATTTTCAGATGAACCATCAAGGAAATCATCTCTAAGAAAAATGAGGTTATGAACATGGGTCCAAACATGTTGCCATCTTTTTGATAACACAGAAGTTCTTATAGCTTGTTTGGTGGATGGCAAGAAAGAGAGAATATGGTGGAGGAGGTCATCAGGTAAGCCACTAATGTAGTCTTTTCTATTCCTCTCAGCTTTAACAAGTTTATCCCTTCTGGCTTTCACCATGGCTTCCTTCTGTTTTATATAGTTTCAGTCATCATCACCAAGAAACTGCAACTGATAAATATGGAGAAATTATGAATCGTCACTGTTTTTATTGATTTTCAATATGCTTAAATCATTTGCCTAAATTAAATCAAAATCAAAATAATCTCTGCAATTCCCAAACCAAAAATCAGAAATCAAAAGCCAAAATGATTTAAATTAAACACAAATCAAAATAACCTCTGCAATTTCAAACCAAAAATAGAAACCAAGAACCAAAATGTTATAAATTAAACGCAAAAGCAAAATAATCTCCACAATTTCCAAACCAAAAACATAAATCAACAGCCAAAAATGTAATCTTTTACCCAAGGAATTGCATTTTCATTATAGCTAAGTCGAGTTACGATGTTTAAAAAAAAGAAATTACCAGTAACTGAAACAAGTAAAGGCTGAGCAAATTGGAGTATGTAGGCACTTCTCAACGCACTGAGATAATCGAAGATTACAACAATCAAATTCAAATCACATTTCTATATATGAAAATAAACAGGCAAAATCAGAATAACATGATAACAAGGCAAGTTCATTTTTTCTATCAAATCCCTGAACTGAATAATATTCAAGCAAATTTCCCAATCTGAATACCGAACCAAATCCCTAGACTCCCTCACTCTTCATAGCTCAATCAAGCAGGTATTTGTATGAGGAAATTTTGGGGGAAAATCAATAAAAATTAAAACTTGGGGAAGGGAGCAAGTTGTATCGGAGGTGTCGAGAGTGAAGTGAGGAAGAAGTATCCATCGATGCAATGCCGGTATGGAGTCTCAATCAAGTGAAACCCATCTGTTAGGGCAGAGAAAATTTTATTAGAAAAAGAAAACAAAAAACAAAGCAAATGAGCAAATGGGTTTCGTGAGAGAAGGGATGGTTTTTTCTTTTGACATTTTAGGAGTGCGCCAGTTTATCCCGCCCAAATTTGGTAATTTTAAGGACCAGAAATTAATAATTTTTAGGACCGGTTTTTATACCATCACAAATAATATGGACTGAATTAAAAATTAAAGACCATATAAAAAACTGGTCCTTATTGGTATATTTTTAAAGACCAGAAAACTGACCGGTCCATAAACTGTGGTCTTTAATAAACATTTTTCTTGTAGTGTAAATTTACGGATCTATCAAAATCTATCTAATGTATTTGAAAATTGATCTATTTATAATCTATATTTTTTTAGCTTATTTATAATCTGTCTAATGCATTTGAAAATTGATCTATTTATAATTTATATTTTTTAGCTTATTTATAATCCGTCAATTTATAATTCGACTCAAATCTGTCCGATCCGATCCATTTGCCACCTTTAAATTTTTACATGAAAAAATTTTTTTATGACTTTTTATTTGCATATAAAAATTTACATAAGAAGTCACTCTATGCAAAAGAAGTTACTATGTTATTGATTATAATCCAAATAATCCATGCATAAGTTAATCACAAAAATATGAAGGGTAAATACATGTGTAGCCCCTCAACTTGTTAACAAAAATCATTTGAGCATCTAAACTCTACTTATGAACAAATAAGTACCTAAATTTGTTTTTTCTGCAAGTAATAAACTCGAATTTATAGTGTCAAAAAAATTGCAAAAGCGCGTGAATTATGGATACGCTGATGTGACAAATAAGTAACAATACGATGACTCATGCCATATGGTTAGAAAAGGCAGTTATTTTAAATTTACTGACAGAAAAATCCATAGATTTTCCGTTGCTAACTTTTATTACTTTAAAAAAATATCTCCAGCCAATCCTGTGTCGCTAAAAACAGATGATAGCAAACAACAGATGCTCTGAAATTCAAGAGATTTTACAGAAACTGAGTAGACAAAAAGCAATATTTTTCTTTTTTCTTTAACCAAACATACAAAAGAAGTTTGGCTAGTATTTGTCCACACAAAATTAAAGTTGCAAAAGAACTCTGTATTGGTAAGAGACATGATGATAAAGAGAAGAAATGTAACATACTTGGCACCGATTGAATCCATTGTGCAAATGAACGGCTTGTCTTCATCACCCAATCCAGCAATTACAGGTTGGCAGAAGTATGGGGCCAAATCAGAGTGCAACTAACTGCAAATGGCAAGAAAGAGAAACAAACATCAGAGTTTTACAATGCATTAATAAAATAAGCATTTTCTGTGAACGAAGCACATGCAAATATGATATTTCATCATATATAAGAAATATTTCATGAAAGTGACCAATCTGAAACATGGACAATCAACAGTTGAAAGTGAAGGCAAACTAACATACAAACATACTCAACGGACAAGGGACATTAAGCAGAAGTTCAATGCCCAAGTACGCTCTCCCATACACTTTACAACACTAGATGGTATCAATTATACTCGCAACAAAAAAGGAAATTCACAAACCTTTTCTCATATAGAAGAGCAGAAACAAGGATAGCATATGTCCCAGGCTTCATGTCCCTTTCTTAGATTTATTTTCTTTATTTTTTATGGTATTTTCATTCTACGTTTAATTTTGCAAATGGTACCAATCAATTAAATTATTATTTTTGGTCTATTTATTATTATTATTATTATTATTATTATTATAACGCATACCTTACCAATAAATTAATTTTTTATTAGAAGTGAAAAGCTATTAAAATACTATAATGCATATCTTACCAATAAAAATATGTCTTTGACTTGATATTATCTTTTTTATTAAAAGCTGAGTTTTAATAAAATTTGAAATGTCAAATGTGTTTCGTATTGATAGTTTCATTATTTGAAAACAAATTTTATTATTATTTGGAATTCTTGCTATGTTAGTATATCTCTACCTAAATTATATTTATTTCTATGAGTTTTATATGAAATAAAAATATATATATGATAAAGGATGGGTTATGATAAATATCAGTCTAGAGAAGACGTATGACTGGGTCAGATGGGATTTTATCCTTGATACTATGCTGGATACTGATTTTCCCCCAGAGTTATGTAATATGCTTTTGTCTTGTTGGAGAAATAGTAGCTCTTACATAATTTGGAATGGTCGTCTTACTGACAAGTTCTTTCCTACTTAGGGAGTTCCTCAAGGAGACCCCCTTTCCCTCTACCTGTTTGTACTATGTATGGAGAGACTTCTACATGGGATCAGTAAAGCAGTGCAAGAAGGCATCTGGAAGCCAATCCGACTTGGGAGTGGAGGTCCTCCTCTGTCCCATTTATTTTTTGCTGGTGATTTAATTTTATTTGCAGAAGCCTCTATTGACCAGATGGATAAGATTTGTGGGATTTATATGATTTTTACGCTTGCTCTGGTTAGCTAGTAAAAAAAGGGAAGTCGGCCTTTCGTGTGTCCAGTAACGTCAGTCACGAGTTGGCAGTGGCACTCAAAAACCAGTGTGGTTTTACTCTCACTGATGACATTTGGAGAGGATTTCTTTCTAGTATGATAATTGGTCAAAGGCTGGTCTATTATACCTATTTGTGCCACCTGCTGTTAGAAATAATAATTATTGGAGTGGAATTTCTCAACTTCACTACAAAAATTCGTCGCTAATTACCTATTTTCCGTCGCTAATTTAAATTAGCGACGCCGCGACGAAGAGTCGCTAATAGGCCAGTCTCGAATATATTAGCGACGGAATTCAAAATCAGTCTAATTTTCTTTTGTCGCTAATTTATATTCCTAACTAGTTGCCGAATTATAATAATAATATTTAGCGACTACATTTTCCGTCGCTAATTAAAGATTTAGTGTAAAATTTAGTGACGAAATAGTTGTCGCAAGTTGGTCGCTACTTATTTCTTAAATTCTATCTATTACACATTAGCAACAGTTGTTATCGCAAATCCGTCGCTAAATTATTGCATGATTGAATTTTTTCTTTTGCTGTATTTTAAAATTTTCATTCTGTACACAATATAAATAATAATCTTATATTATAAAATTCATATATAATAGATAAAAATTTAAATAACAATTTTATATTTTCATATATATATATATAATTTGTAATGAATTCATTACAAATAAAGAGTTAACATAAAAAACAATATATAAAACAAAATATTGTTTATACAATTCATTTCCCTAAAATTAATAGCAAATTAAATCTTTACAATTTCCTATCAAATATAGAATTAACTCCTAGCTAATATTGCTGTAGTACCCTAAGCCTACATGCAGTCCCTCTTTACCGATAGTCTGTGACCAGAAATATGTGAACCTTGTTGGCGGTAGGGATTAACTCCTGCAAAGCCTTCATTCTCTCAGCAATCCACTCCCTGCGCAGCCGTATCTAGCAGAGGAAAGAATGAAAAGCTGATACAAACAGCAATCATATAGAAACAACTACCAAAAAATGTTGAAAAGTTGCACTTATTCTATCATTGAAACAAACTGCCTTTTGTTAAAGCTTCACAAATATTGAAACCTCAACATTAATCTCATACATAATGAATCTATTAGAAGAAAAGAGAATGTTATAGAAAGAAAACCATGAAAACAAGTTTCTTCAACTTGCAAACTAAACGAAACTCTAATAATCAATTTACAAACTAAACGAAACTCTAATAATCATATCTGACACATTCAAAGCATTACCTCAAGTATACTCGAGAACTTGATATAATAATGAATATTGATGATAACAAACAGACATGAATTACCATGTGATATCTCCAAAGAAAAATCAGGTGCATCAGACAGAATATTTGCAATCAAAATAGCAGCGGTAGCACAAGAGTTTGAGACCTGCAAAGAGACATAGTCAACCAAGCATTGAGAATAAGTCAAGCACCATTCCAATTCTATCTCAAACACAAAGAAAATGATGAAGTGAAAATAAAAGAAACAACCTTAACACCATGGCAAGACAAGTCAAAAACATAGAAATGAACAACAAAAGGTCAAAAATCCTTCATTTTAAATCAGAAATCCTGCAAAACAATTTAACCTCTCCTACTTGGTGACAGTATTCACTACATCTCATTGGTATGCCTCACCACTGTTCAGCATTAAGTCATCCACAAGAAATTCTTTCATGTACACATCAAGCCATCTCAGTGGTTACTCCTAAAAGATAACAACTTTCCTATCCTATTCTAGCTATCGTCAAAAATTTTCAAGTTCCTTGATCTGATGCTCAAAGCGATAGTCAATGCACATCAAATGTTTAAATAGAAAACACAGATATTAAATTACTAGCAAGCTCAATGGCTGTTAAATGACTAAGTAGAGGCACCTTAAAAAGCTATACATTTGATACTAGTCATAGGATAACTAGAAATGAATTTGAAATATACTATTCAACCCAATTTCATGTCAAAATTTAGAATTTCTGGTGGACTCTACAGAAGCAGTAATAAAGTAAAATCCAACAAGCACTATAATTTCAACATAATTAAAAACCTGATTTGCTGGGACGAAACATTATAGCCAGCCAAGGACAGTGTAGCCTCTTGTCACATCCAAAAGTACAGGAAATTACCAAAGGGTCAATCAACAATGAGAAATTCACAAATGTATCATAATCAAACTTCCCAATACAAGCAACAAGCATTTTAGCCAAAGAACCAATCCAAGCAGAAGAAACCATCAATGTATATTTTGCTTTAGTTTTTCAAACTTTTAAACTTCAACATGCTATCAACTACACAACATTAAAAGGGAAATAATGAAAAGTAGAACCAACAATGATTAAGTAATAGTGGCCTGTAAATATCTCTGCCTTATCAGGGAGTCTAACTAGGTCACACATTAATTGAAAAAGTTCCCTTTTAGAACAAATCTCTTAGGAATGGCCATCGACAGTGGAAAAAGCTTCAATTGCACGAAGAATTACATCAAGAACAACATATTTGAAAGATTACATGAACTGAAAATCAAATACAAAGCAAATAAGCAATCAAAAACACATATGTAAGGGGAAACATGAGATAATCATAGTGAAAAACATGAGATAAAAAAGGTGGAACTTGCCAGCAAACAGTAAGTCTAAGGACAAATAGCAATAAAGACATAAAAAACTTGATGTTGTTGTTTGTTGTGAACCTCTAAATTCAGATCAAGTCATACGTTTCAGGAATTCTTTCACCTGATAATGTGCTCATTTCAAACGTCAACAGAATGACTAATAGATTTGACAAACCCAGATTCATCAGACAGGGAAGAATGACAGATGAAACTTCCTGTTGACTCTCAAGAATGGCTAGTAATAATCCTACACTCTGTTAGAAAAGGAAGAATCTTTAGCTAGTGAATGCAACATAAGTTAACCAAAAAGAAAGTTGAGGAATTACAATGAAATTATATTTGTGCAAGTTACGAGACAATAACATACACAGAGAAAGGGCAAGCATAGAAAGAATGTAAAGAAAATAGAAGAGGAATGGGCATTACCTTTCCCTTTCTTGCACACTTTTCTCAAGAAAGAAAGAAAGACAATGAGTAATGCAACAGTTACAGCTTTGGATAAGCAATCCTGGCACTCGCTCGCATTCAAATCCTGTGCTAAAATGTAGTCTAGCAAAATGATTTATTTAAGCATGACCACAAAGAAGTTCCACTATAATTCACTTATTGTGGAACTAAGCTTTCATGAAAACTATATATATACACACACAAACACCCCATTAGTTAAGAATTTAAGCAAAACTGGTAAATAATAGCTGTTTAAAATAATTTCCAAATACAAAATAGAAAAACTTCTTACTTTGATATCCAAAACTATATCTTTATTATCTTTCCCATTATAAAACTTTAGAATTTTATTTCATCATGCATTCAACTTAAGTAATTAAGCAATTAATGTTCATTATGGTATGCTGCAACTATTTCAAAGTCAAAAGAATGCTATTAAATTAAGATTGGATTTAAAGTGCAAGAAAGGAAAATTGAACAGGGCAAAATCGAGATAGTCCACTCGGTTGAGTGCTTATACCACTCAATTGAGTGTTATTCTTCAGTCCTAAGAACCAGTCCCTGCATTTGCCATCTTAATCTCACACCAAAATGACTGAATTTTGATCTTAATTTCCCAACTATTAGCTTCTACTACTAAATCATTAAACACCTATTATATGTTACTTAAAAACATTAGCAAATCTCCTTTCAATTGTCTTAAGAAAATGTTAAACAAATTGTACAAAATTCACTTTATGAACTTATATGCAGTGATTGAATTCTACAGCTCCCACTATTCTAATACATGAAGTAAACTCTAGTAACAACCCCAAACACCTTTGGTTCTTTAAATCAACTCAAAACTCAACTCACCATACTTTATTTATGTTTCAATTTTAAATCATTAAATATTAGTTTCCCATACCTAATGATATTAACAAGCAGAGTTTGATATTTTGTTATTGCATTCATCTCTAAATTGTCATCTTGATCATTCATAAAATCAACACATGCATAACTAGATTAAGCTATAATTCCCATACCTATTTTTTTCCCACCGGAATCTCGCCGGACCTCCGTCGGAGGAGCATCGGTGCTATCCGCTTGTAGCTGTAGTCACTAGTAGTCCCTTGGTGGTGTTCACGCGCCCCAACGCCTCTCCATTTGGTCAGAATCTACTTCAAGATCCATCGGCATCTTCCTCTCCGATCTGCTCATAGCCGGCGCTTGAGGATGATCGATGAGTGTAGGAAGGAGCGCTGGACCACCAGAAGTCTTTCGTTGGTGTCCGTTCCGCCATTTGACATCGAAAGTGGCCGAAATCTCGAGGAGGAGCTGTCGATTGGAGAGAGAGAGATTCCAAACCGAAATAAAAAGTAGAAAATAAAGTCGGCTGGTGGAACAAACGGCGGAGGGGGCTGACAGTGGCGTGCGTCCTCACCCCTGACGGTGGCCGGCGATGATCGTTGACGATGCTGATCCAGTTCGTCTCCCTCTCTCAACTCCTTTCCATTTTATTTATATTGTCTCCCCCCTTTTTCCTCAATTATTTTGCCAATATAAATACTCTAAAAAAAATTCCCATATCAATCCTCTAATTACTTGCAAATCCCTTATATTCACTAATGAAGGTCTACAAGATGTCTACTCTATTATTATTATTATTATTATTATTATTATTATTATTATTATTATTATTATTATTATTATTATTATTATTATTATTATTATTATTATTCAATAATAGTAGCAAAAGTACAAAAAGTAAAAATTATTATTATTATTCAAAATTTAATCCAATTTATATTCAAATTCTCAATAATTAATAAGTCTTTAGGGATGTGCAAAATCCGACTCTATCCAAATAAATCAAATAATTCGATCTGAATTAGATATTCAGATAGAGTTATTATTGCTATTTTATAAATATTTATTTTTATTAATCTTGAACACGCAAATATATAATAATCGTAACAATTAGTTTATTATTATTATTAAAAATATAAATTTTCTAAATAACTTTAGACCTTAAAAACTAATCTTCACCGTTCAAAATTAACAACAATGAGTTTTGAACGTACTCACCAAATATCAGACCAATCTAACGGCAAATAATTTTTCGATCGTTTTCATATACAAAACTGGTCATTACGTCAAAAATTCAGAAAATAGCCTTTTTTTGCAATAAAAATTTAACTTACAGACCTTAAAAACTAATCTTTACCGATCAAAATTAACCACAAGGAGTTTCGAACGTACTCACCAAAAATAAGGCCAATCTAACGGCAAATGACTTTTCGATTGTCTTCACATACAAAATTGGTCATTATGTAAAAAATCTAGAAAATAGCCTCTTTTTTACAACAAAAACTGAACTTACAGATTTTAAAAACTAATCTTCACCGTCCAAAATTAACAACAAGGAGTTTCGAACGTATTCACCAAAAATCAGCCCAATCTAACGGCAAATAATTTTCTGATAATTTTCGTATATAAAACTGGTCATTACGTAAAAAATTCAGAAAATAGCCTCTTTTTTGCAACAAAAACTAAACTTATAGATCTTAAAAACTAATCTTCACCGGCCAAAATTAACAACAAGGAGTTTCGAACGTACTCACCAAAAATAAGGCCAATCTAATGGCAAATGATTTTCCGATCGTTTTCGTATACAAAACTGGTCATTACGTAAAAAAATCCAGAAAATAGCCTCTTTTTTGCAACAAACATTGAACTTACAGACCTTAAAAGCTAATCTTCACCATCTAAAATTAACAACAAGGAGTTTTGAACGTATTCACCAAAAATCAGGCTGATCTAACGGCAAATGATCTTCCGATCGTTTTCGTATACAAAACTGGTCATTAAGTAAAAAATCTAGAAAATAGTCTCTTTTTTGTAACAAAAATTAAACTTACAGACCTTAAAAACTAATCTTTACCTTTCAAAATTAACAACAAGGAGTTTTGAACGTACTTACCAAAAATCAGGCCGATCTAACGGCAAATGATTTTTCGATCGTCTTCACATACAAAATTGGTCATTATGTAAAAAATCCAAAAAATAGCCTGTTTTTTACAACAAAAACTGAATTTACAGATCTTAAAAACTAATCTTCACCGTCTAAAATTAACAACAAGCATTTTCAAACGTACTCACCAAAAATCAGGCCAATCTAACGGCAAATGATTTTTCGATCGTTTTCGTATACAAAACTGGTCATTACGTTAAAAATCCAAAAAACAACCTCTTTTTTGCAACAAAAAGTGAACTTACAGACATTAAAAACTAATCTTTACCGTTCAAAATTAACAACAAGGAATTTTGAACGTACTCACCAAAAATTAGGCCGATCTAACGGCAAATAATTTTTCGATCGTCTTCACATACAAAATTGGTCATTATGTAAAAAATCCAAAAAATAGCCTCTTTTTTTCAACAAAAACTGAACTTACAGATCTTAAAAACTAATCTTCACCGTTGAAAATTAACAACAAGGATTTTCAAACGTACTCACCAAAAATCATGCCAATCTAACGGCAAATGATTTTTCGATCGTTTTCGTATATAAAACTGGTTATTACGTAAAAAATCTAGAAAATATCCTCTTTTTTGCAACAAAAATTGAACTTACAGGCCTTAAAAACTAATCTTTACCGTTCAAAATTAACAACAAGGAGTTTTGAACGTACTCACCAAAAATCAGGCTGATCTAATGGCAAATGATTTTTCTATCGTCTTTACATACAAAATTGGTTATTATGTAAAAAATTCAAAAAACAGCCTTTTTTTTTTACAACAAAAACTGAACTTACAGATCTTAAAAACTAATCTTCATCATTCAAAATTAACTACAAGGAGTTTCAAACGTACTCACCAACAATCAGGCCGATCTAACGGGAAATGATTTTTCGATCGTCTTCACATACAAAATTGGTCATTATGTAAAAAATCCAGAAAACTATCTCTTTTTTGCAACAAAAATTGAACTTACAAATCTTAAAAACTAATCTTCACCGTCCAAAATAGCCTATACATTTATCTTTTTATCGTCACCTTGTCTATTTATATTTTTCTTCGACAAACAAAATATTTTAATCCTCTTAACTTATCAAAATTTTTCAATTCAGTCACTTAATTGAATTTATGTTCAATTGGAATTTTAAATCTCTAATTAAATGAAATACTTAACCGTTGAATCTTTACTTACACTATTCCGTATAAAAGCTGTTCAATTTGTATGAAACGGTGGAGAGATATAAGGGAAGAGAAAATGTTATTTTTATATGTAGGGTTAATTTCTAAAATTACTAAAATACCCCTACCAAATTTCATCATTTTATCCTTGTATTCAACGATAATTTTGTAAATATATATAACTAAAATTTTTAATAATTTAAAATTTGCTCAAAATTTGAACAAAATAAAAATAAATTATAAATTTTTCATAATCATTTTAAATTAAATAATAAACTTTATATTATTATTATATAAATATATATATTTATTATTTTTCATAATATGACTATATAATACTTATAACAATTACTTTACTATTATTATTACAATGTAATTTTTTTAAATAAACAAGTTTATATTTGGGGATAATTGATAAAGAAATCAATAAAATTCCTAATAATTTAATATTTGATTTAAATTTTATAAAATAAAAATTAATTACAATTTTTTTTATTATTATTTTGAATGAAATAATAAATTTTATATTACTGTTTTATAAATATTTATTTTTTTAATCTTGAACACGCAAATATATAATAATCGTAACAATTAGTTTATTATTATTATTATTAAAAATATAAATTTTCTAAATAAATAACTTTAGATTTTGGTATAATTGATAATAAAAATATTATCAACTTATAAAATAATTTCTAATTTTCTGTTACAAAATAAAATATTCATTTCATATGGTCTATATTAAAATTACATAAAACTATACACAAATCATGTAAGTGAAATTAAAAAAAAAATTTATTTCTTAATTTATTTGCGACGGATTAGCGACTAAATAAATCAGTCGCTAATTGTATTACTGTAACAAATTACTATTAGCGACAGATAAATTTCTGTCGCTAAGCCGTCGCAAAAAGGCCGCTATATTTTCCCTCCAAATTTAGCGACTAAAATGTTCGTCGCTAAAGTTTCTTGAACTAATTTCATGAATAAAAATTATAAAATTTAGCGGCGGAAATATTTGTCGCTAATTCCGTCGCAAAACCGGCGCGTATACTTCCCGCCAATAATTAGAGACTGGTTATCGGTTCCGTCGCTATTTCGTCGCAAAAAATTAAAAAATATCCTTGTCACGAGATTCCGTCGCTAACTTGGCGACGAAAATGAATCTGTCGCTAAATGTAGTCGCTAATTGGCAGTTTTTTTGTAGCGAGCTTCCTGTTAACGATTTCCTTATTCCAGGAGAGGGATGGAATAGAGCGATGCTGGAACCTTTTTTGAGTAGCCAATTAATTTCTTTTCTTAATTTATCTCTTCTTCCTTTTGATGGCTTAGGAGCTGACTCGGTTATTTGGCTACCTTCCTCATATGGCTTTTTTACTACAACTTTGCTTGTAATCTACTTATTCATTTGACAAAAGCTGGGAATGAAATGAAGTGGAACCTGTGTTGGGACTAGCAGGGACCTCAACGCGTTAAAGTGTTTTTGTAGCTAATGATGTGGAGCAGGTTATTGACTAATGAGGAAAGGTTTCGATGAGATCTATCCATTGCTAACACCTGTCCAACTTGTAATGCAGCACCGGAATCAATTCTTCACTTATTCAGAGATTGTATTTATGTTAAAACCTTTTGGAGTAGCGTGTTAAATGGGACAGCAGCCCACAGATTTTTCGGTTGTGATTTGAAGGATTGGATAGAGAGGAATTTAGCTAATAACCAGATGGTAATGTTAGCTGGAAAATCCTTTTCGGGTTCTGCTGCTGGGACATTTGAAAGTGAAGGAATGAGTGTTTTTGACAATAAAGATATTCCGTGGAACATTAAGAAACAAATTATTTTCTCTTCAGTTGAGGCTTTGATGGAAGCCCAAGATGCTTTGGTTGGACACGTGCTCAATACCGATGGTTCATTCCTTCAGTCATGCTGCTAGCCTTATTGCATTTAGAGGCTTTGTCAAGGTTTTGTACTGGACACTCACCATTACTGATGTGTTCCCAGTGCTCTCATCCTGCTTGGAGATAATTTTTCTTTCATTCTTGCCTAATTTATTTTTTATTTTATTTTTTTCATAATCTTTATTATGTTGTATATATGTTGGTATTTCTATTAAAATGAAGATTTTTCCTCGTGTTCATGACCTGTTTTGTTAGGTTGTGGATCTCAGTCTCTAATTGCTCATGGCCATGACTGTCTCTTCATGGGCATGACGTGTTCTGGAACTTTTTTGCTACTTAATGTCTCTTTGCAATTTTTAGCTTATTTGCATTTTTCTATGTAATTCTCTTCGTTCTATATGTTTTTCATTAATGCTCATGTTGGATATTGTGCAAAACAAATTCATGAAGTTTTCTTATGTATTTAAACTATTTTCAATTAAAGGAAATTTAAGAGGTTCTACGCAGATTTTGCATTTCCCTCTAAAAGAAAATAAAACGTGTTGCAATTACACATGTAATTAATTATAATAATTTTTAAAAATTTTTTTAAATCATAAATTGCCATTATTATAATGCGTTATAATAATTTATCAAGCGTGCGCGCGTGTATATATATATATATATATATATATATATATGTGCTTGAAACTTCCGTGAATTTTCCCTTTAATTTTAAGGAGAATTATAGTTCTTTTGTTTTTTGGTCAACATTGAATTGTAAAAAACAAATCATGCGAAATTTAATTATTTGGAGACCATATCAAATTAATTCTGAGAAATTACTTCATAGATACTTTTTTTTATTTCTTTTTAAATTAAAAATTTCTTTAATGTTTAATTAATAGTTAGATGATTAGATATAAATTGATTCGCTTAACTTGAGTTAAATACTATAAAAAAAATAATAATAATATAATAAAGGTTTTCTTGATGACAAATAAAAGGTTAATTTAATTTCATAATAAGATGATAGTGGATTAATTAAATTTAAAAAAATGTTCATTCCAAATCATACTTTTATATAGTATAAACCATATAAATATACAATACAGGAATTAATATACCTTTTTTTTAGTTAGATTAATTACTAATTAAGTAAATTTAGCAGTCACTTTGACAATGGGAAAATACAAAAGAAAGTAATAATAGAGGTGAGAGTGGGACACAATTCTTTATCCTATTATTATTATTGAAGACTTAGACAGTGGAAGTCTTCGGTCTCCTGCTTTAAAATTCCTCTCTATTTTTCTTCATCTCTGCATCCTATTTGCTGCTATGGCTTCTTCTTCTTCTTTCAGCCCAAAGACATACGATGTGTTCGTTAGTTTTAGAGGTACGGACGTTCGCTATACTCTTTTAAGCCATCTTCAAGATGCTTTTGATCGGAACGGAATCATTACGTTCGTGGATAAAGATCTTGAAAGAGGAGAAGAGATCACATCTTCCCTCTTGGCCAAAATTGAAGATTCATACGTCTCACTTGTCATTTTCTCAGAAAATTATGCATATTCACCATGGTGTTTGGATGAACTGGTCAAAATACTGGAATGCAAGAATAATATGGGGCAGATTGTGATACCAGTCTTTTACCGTGTAGATCCAACTGATGTTCAAGAGCTCAGACGGAATTTTGGTGCTGCAATTTCCCAGCACAGAAATGATTTTAAGGATCGTTTAGACAAGGTGGAGACTTGGTATCATTCTCTCAAGGAAATAGCCGAGTTGTCTGGGTTGGTTTCCCATCCCACCAAGTAAGTAATTTCTTTTCTTTTTTTTTTAGCCTTCTTCACAACTCAGATTTGAAAATCACTTAGCGAAAAAGGAATTGAAGCAAAAATAAAGTTTGTTAATCTTGAAATAATGTAAAAATTTAGAAGAATGAAAAAGAAAAATATATATTTAAATTAGTACACAAAGCTATGTAGATTTTTTTTTTTTGGTTTAGTTGGGCAACATGGGCTAAATTTTCTAAAAATGATTTCTTGATCTGACTCTTATGACTAGACCTAATTTATTTTATGGAGTATCCACTCACTATTCCTAAAATTTCATTGTTATTATATATATAAACTATTTTTTTCTCCTGTCACCTATTCATTACATGTGTCAGGTGGTTACTTATTTTTTCCTTTTATGTGTGAATGTAGGCCTGACTCTAAGTTAATTGATGATATTATCAACCATACTTTATTCCATCTGGATCATTATAATAATTCTGATAATTATGAAGGATTAGTTGGGATTGATTATCGAATCAAGTGTGTGGAGTCATTATTATATCATAGTTCCACAAAAGTGCAGATTGTAGGTATTTGGGGAATGGGAGGTATAGGCAAGTCAACCCTTACCAAGAAAGTATATGATCGAATTAAAGGTGAATTTACAATCCAATGCTTTGTTGAAAATGTTAGGGAAAGATTTGAAAATGGCATATTAAATAGTGTGCAAAATGAAATTCTTTGTGCAATATTTGGACCAACAATTGCAAATAGAGCCAACTGCACCATGTTGTCACCTTCCATTGTGCAAGGGCTTAGAAGAAGAAAAGTTTGTATTGTTTTTGACGATGTTAATGATATTAGGCAAATAGAAAATTCGATAGGAAAACCTGATATTTTTGGACATGGCAGCGTAGTGATTATCACAAGTAGAGATAAGCAATTGCTCAGGCTTGTAAAAGCTGAAATATATGAAGTTGAAGCTTTGGATTACAGTGAGGCTCTTCACCTATTTTGCTTGCATGCCTTTAAATCAAGTGCTCCAAAGCATGAGTACAAGGCACTATCAGAAAGGGCTATAGATTATGCTCAAGGAAATCCATTGGCTCTTAAAGTTTTAGGTTCAAATCTATACTCCAGAAGTGTAGAAGAGTGGGAAGATGAATTAGAAAACCTGAAAGATATGTCTGACGAAATAATTGGGAAAATTTTGAGAACAAGTTACGACAGGCTGAATAAAAAGGAGAAGGAAATATTTCTTTATACTGCATGTTTCTTCAATGGGGAGATAAAGATCGTGTTGTGAGAATGCTAGATATGGCTGGTTCTGTAATGGAATAAGAAGTTTGTGTGATAAATCTCTCATATCAATTACTGGCGGAAACCGCTTACGCATGCATGACTTACTGCAACAAATGGGCAAGGATATTATTTGTGAAGAAAATGAGCTCGGAAAGCTCAAGATCCTGTGGCATCATGAGCATGTTCGTGACCTGTTGACTAATGATGAGGCAAGACGCAAATGCGTTCAAGCTTTTTGTTTTCCATTGTTTCAGTTTAACAAGAAATGTAGCTTTTGCAAGAGATAAAAGTTTAATGGCTGTTGAATTGTCTCATAATTTTTTTTTTTTATTTTGTCATTTAGGGGAGTGGAGCAATTAAAGGCATATCATTAGACATGTCCAAAATCAGGGACATTGAACTAAAACCAACAACACTTGGAAGACTGCATAATCTCAGGTACCTTAAGTTTCACGATTCATCAAAACCAAAATTCAATAGTAAAAACAAAGTGTATGTTCTTGGAGGGCTCACCTGTCTTCCTCCTGAGCTAAGGCTTCTCCAATGGGATGGATGCCCGTTGAAATCTTTGCCATCCAATTCTTTTCTAGAAAATCTAGTTGAACTTCGAATGTGTGGTAGTAAACTCACACAACTATGGAGTGGAAGTCAGGTACATAGGCTGTATTTACAATCGCATCTCTATAAAATCTGGAAATGCTTTATGAAGTTTAGGTATGACGATGTTAATATCTTCTTTTGTCTCCCACTTTGTCACAGCTACTTGGGAATTTGAAATTGATTGATCTTTCGGAGTCTCGGATGCTAAGCAGACTTCCAGACTTTTCAAAAGCCCCAAAGGTTGAGATATTAGATTTGAAATGTTGTCATAATCTTCAAAGTCTACCAGAGAATTTGGGGAATTTAAAATCTCTGCGAGAACTTTTTTTATTCAATACCTCTATAGAAGAGCTACCACAAAGCATTTACAATATGGAACGTCTCGAAATTTTAGATGTGACCGAATGTAGATATCTACATAAACTGCCAAGTTTGGGGAAATTAAAATCTTTGAAGACCATTTTTGCAGCATTTTTAGCCCAAGCACCGTCGTCCTGCATATTATGTTCTCATGAAATCATTTTCCCTCGCAGTCTTGATCTGACATCATGTGGAATATTAGAATTTTTCAACAGTCTTTGCAGTCTGGTCTCATTGGATGACATATGTCTTAATGGCTGGGACTTAGAGAGCATACCTGAAGCCATAAAAGAACTCTCTAATTTGAAATTTCTTTATCTACGAGACTGCAAGAGACTCCAATACCTACCGGAACTTCCACCCCTGGAGATACTAGGTTTACATGGTTGTACATCTTTGAAGTCGGTGTTTGGTTCATCCCAATTATTACATAAGCAACGAAAGCTCAGACTCTTATGCCTCAGCGATTGTTTCAATTTGAATGAAGAAGAACGCAATCAAATCATCGACTATGCAATTTCATCACATCCTTATCGGGTATCAATTTTCTTACTTGTTCTATTATAATGCACGGGCTACGAACATGATTAATAAATTTTATATAACAAATTTTAAATTTGCAAGTTTCTTTAGAGATATTATTGTGATAACTAAATACATGAATCTAACAACTTCTGTAATTTTTTTATAATCAATAAAAATATTTGACTTATTAGAAAGTAAATATTTAATTATAATTTGAATTGGGCACACTACTACCAAACATGCTTAAGAAAATTTATTTTTAATTTTTGGGTTTCGTGAAATCTATATAAATTTTCTTAAAAGATTATTATAATTATTTGTTGAGCACTTACTGGTTAGACAAATATTGAAATTGATTTCGATCACAAAATTTTAACGTTATAAGTGACGACAAGTACAGAAATTTGATAGATAAAATTAAGAAAATAAAGTAAAGTGAGTGGATAAATACCTAAAATATCTTCTACACTTGTATTTACGAAATTTTATTTTTATAATTGATATCTGAAATTTTATTGTTTTTAAATTATCACCTAAATTTCAAATATCTTTTTAAATTACTATTTAAATTTAAACAACGGTTATACTTTACTAGCTAAATTTCAATTAATATTAATTAGGGTTAATTATATATATATATATAGATTAGATAAATAGATATTAATTATTTCAGATTTAATAGTACTCCTGCTTATTATTTTAAAGGAAAGTGCATATTTTACCTTTCAAAGTTGGCAAAACAAATCTGTTACTTGAAAAACTGTACCAATGTATGACTCTTATCGTGACGCATGTCTCTGTGCAATAGGACAATAAAAAATTTAAAATTGGCAAATTTTTGTCAAACTTTAAAAGATAAAATATGTATTTGCATTATGATTCTAAACTCAGGTCAAATTATAAGAAAGCTTATTTTATGTGGTTTTCGACGACACAGGGCAAGGAGTTTGATTTATATATTCCAGGAAGTGAAGTGCCGCAAAAGATGAAATATAAAAATAAGAGTGGATGTTCTTTGTCTTTCTCTTTCTCTTTCTCATACAAACAATTGGAGAAGCTCACTTTTTGTTTCTGTGTTGTGTTTGACCCCAAATTGTCTTTTCGTAACGAAATGATTCAAGTTGAAGCCATTCTCACGGATGAGTTGGGACACAAATTCCATGCTTTAGATTTACATGGTTGGGTTCATTCTTTCATTTTGAGTTCAACTGACCCAACACATTTGTTGCTTTGGCATGGAAATTGCAATCTAAGGAGTGAGGTGGGAATTGGTGGCCCATGTACTCTTCAGTTTAATTTCTATAAAGGAAAAGGTTGTGATGGCATAATAGGTTGTGGGGTTCATCCTCTGTTCGAAGACAACAATGATGACATAACAGAAGAAGAGGAGGATGATGAGGAACTACCACTTAAAAAATTGAAACATAGTTGAAGGTAATTAATTTTCTTGATAAATCACAACTACCCAAATTCTGGTCCAATTGACTTTTTTGAAATATTTTTTTAAGTTCAGATTTCTTTTTTGTTAAAAAAAAAAATTTAACTTGTGACTTTCTGATTAAAAATGAAATAATCAAATGGCCATGAATTAAGTTAACTCTCGTATTTTAAAAATCATTTTAATTTTGTTTGTTATAAATTTTACTATAAATATGTAAATACTATGAATAAAATTGTATCCCTAAGTCTTTTGAGTTCTAAAATTATATCTTCATAAATTAATAAATCTAATTTCAGGTAAATCATGTAGTTGTTTCATGTTTCTACTGCATTTCAGTTACTCTATGGAAGCTTAGATTTATACTTGTCAGAAGGTGGGGATCCCAGGTGGTATTATTTAACTCGATAGCACTATTCACGGTTCGAAAAGTAATATTCACGTAGTCATGATTTTTGGAGCACTACAATTCAGGTATTTTTCTGTTACAAAAAAATTGAACTTGTGAATTTTTTATTAAAAATAGAATAATTCAATAATTATGGATGAAATTAACTGTTGTAATTTTAAGAATGATTTTAATTTTGTTGGTTAGAAATTTTAATATAAATATGTAAATACTATGAACAAAATTATATGCCTGAGTCTTTTGAATTCTAAAATAATTATATCTTAATACATCTTTCTTTAAAAAAAAATAAATTAATAAATCTAATTTCAGGCAAATAATGTAGTTGTTTCATGTTTCTACTGTGTTTCAGTTACTCTATGGAATCTCAGGTTTATATTTGTCAGAAGGCGGGAATCTTGTTGGCATTCTTGGTTGGATTTGGCTTTTGTATGTGTCATTCATCACATTCAAGTGAGGTTGTTATAGCATTCCACTTCAAAATTTTTGGAATTTATCATTTCTATCATCTATAGTATTTCTTGTTAGTGTCTTGGTAAATTGCTTTTGGTATTCTTATGCTATTGATGTGAGGCTACCGATAATATCTCACTCATTGCAACTTAATTATAGTTGCATGATACATCAATCCAGATATGTATCAAGTTTGTGTTCATTACTTGCCTGATCATGTGATAAATTTATACTTTTGCACCAAGAACAAGTGGTTAATTTTGAACAAGGGATGTTGAATTTCAAGCTTTAGGGCATGTCCTTGAAAAAGCTTAGGTTAATTTTGTCAATGCCATTTTTTTATGCCCTTCTCAAGTCATTTTGGTTAAATGAGGCAATTTCTAAGAAAAATTAAGAAATAGAAAGGGAAGGAAGGGGACAGGCAAATAGATAGGAGGAAATGAAATCTGATATGTTGTAGTGTCTGTTCTTGGTCTAATCACTAATACTAATTTAGTATGCCTAGAATTTTTTTATTATCTTATTATTTTTTTTCTTAAATGTGTAATGTGAAGTCATTTTGGACTTTGTTAAAATTAGAAAATGAACCAAAAATGCACAAAGAACAGACACTACAACACATCCTGCCCAACTTAACCAATGGACAATCAAAAGCGGTGGCTCTATCATAATTGTGCCTTCCTTTGACAACATACATTTAGGAAAAGAATTGTTCCCCTCATCTCCTCGATTGAGAATGAGTCAATTGGAATGAATAAAAATTGAGTCAAAGTAGAAGAAATAGGAGAGTTAGGATTTTTTATATTTAAATTTGAGTATATTCATATTTTTAGAAATATTTTTTATTATGTTTGTTAGAATTCCACTATAAATATGAGAGTTTTATGAATAAATAAAATGAGAGGCCAAGTTTTTTGAGTTCTAAAGTTCTATATTTCTATATTTGTCTCCTACATTAATAAAAAAACCAACAAAGTGGTTTCAAAGCCTTTTTTTCTTGAGGATCAACAAATACACACACAAAAATGATCTACGCATGGAAGGAGCTTTTCAAGCAATATCAATAAAGAAAAGAAATAATGAGGGAGACAATACTCTTTTTCCTCACTGCAAGAAGACAAATCATCCACAATACATGGTATTGGTGAAGATTAGGTATCAAATCCAAGAAATGTGGCTAAATGGGTCATATAGAGAGAGTATGCAAAAATAAAAAAGAAAATGAAGTCAAAATTGCAGTGAATGAAAGATAGGAGGAGGATTACTTATTTTAAACAAAAATGTCCATGAAATGAAAAATAACAACAACAAAAATATGCAATGCCTATATCCTATACAACAACAAAAATGCCTATGCCCTAAAACAACAAAAATATTTTATGCCCATATTCCCACAATTATGAACCATATCCCATGTTTATGCCCCATAACCATGAAAAAAAAATAAAATCCATATGCTTTTCAAGTCATGTCTTTTTTCCAGCAATTGACACAAGAAAGAGTGTTGAGAATGAATCAAGTGGAATCAATAAAAATTGAATCAAAGTAGAAGAAATAGGAGAGTTAGAATTTTTTATATTTAAATTTGAGTTTGATTTTATTGTTTCATATTCATATTTTTAGAAATATTTTTGGAAAAAACTTATAATTTAGTCTCTGAACTTCAACATTTTTACACATTAAATCCTTATACTTTTAAGACTATATATTAGATTTCTGAACTTTCAAAACTACACATTGGATTCCTGAACTTATCTATTAGAGCATATTAAATTCAAACGGACGTTAAATATACATTCCGTTAAAATACACGCGACTTTAACAAAGCGTGTACCTTTCATTTTGGACTTAATGTATTCTTTTCGAAAAGTTCCGGGATTTAATGTGTAGTTTTGAAAGTACAGGAATTCAATGTGTAAAAAACATTAAAGTTCAGGTATCAAATTATTTGTTTTGCCAAAATTATATTTGTTAGAATTCTACTATAAATATGTGAGTTTTATGAATAAATAAAATGAGAGAGGAATTTTTTGAGTTCCAAAGTTCTATATTTCTATATTTCTCTCCTACATAAAAAAAATAAAAAATTAAAAAAAAAACAACGAACATCCTCCCCCTTAAACATGACATAGGTATCTAATGAGAAAAAATAAATAAAGAAAGAATTTTATGTAAATATGACTGCTAAACTGATGATGTAATATGTTCCAATCGCGGATATTCTGTAAAACTACTACTAATGATAATAGTGATAAATAAAATAATCTTATTACAAATTTTGTTAATATTTTTTAGTTATTTAAATTTGTTAATGTAGAAATACAGATTGTGCCAAAAGTAAATGCATAGTTTGTTGTTTTGGATCAATTACAAAAAAGGCGTAAATTATAGGATACTTTAAAATTTTTGACCCCATCTTTAAATCTTACAAAAAATGATCTCAATTATAGGGTACGTTACAATTTTGGGATTCCTCCGTTTTGCTCGTTGCGCTGCGCTCCACTCGCTTACTCCACTCCGCTCCAGCATCTGTCCCTTAACTAGTATATGAGCCATACCTAACAAATTCCCCTCAATTTTGTTACTAAACCAGGACAACAAATTTGCATATTCACATAGAAAGTTAGAACTAGCAAGACAAAAGCCTTACTGTCTGGTTACCGACAACATCTTTATAGTAAACAACAATGTGGCGAGTGGTCTTGAAGTACCCTATTGCTCTGGCAGCTCTATCGTCTGCATGCTTCAGTTCAGCTATAAGTGTTGAAGCATTTAAATTTGGCTTGTATTTTGCTAGTACATTGGCCTGAAATGTTTATAAATTTTGAGATTAGAGCTTATATAGCCAAAGAGAGATTTTCTGAGGAAGACGGAGAAGCAGAGTTGTTTGATTAATTTAACCTCTGCTAGCGAATAAACATGAGACTTATAGGTTCCATTGAGTAGTTTATTGCTTTTTTCATGGGCATTTGCAAGCACGGATATCATCCTGTGAAGCAAATTCCTCCTGAACAGAAAAATTGCATGAACTCCTTTCTCATTAAATTATTCTACTATACCTTTGTGATGCTCCATCACCCCATGCAATATTTCATTACTCACAAGACCACCTAAATTCCAACTTGCAACCTCTAAGTTACGAGAGCACAATGGCCGAAATTGATCCGATCATGAGTTTGGGTACCTGCTCGGTGGACTGGAAGCCATGTTTGTGCATAAATTTTATATATAAACCTGATCTGAATTGACAAATCCGTTAAAAGTCCGCTTAATAGTGGGCTAAGGTTGAACTCGATTAATTTGATATATAATTTTTCTTACTTTTTTTTCATAAAAATATGATTTTTAAAAGGTCTAAGAAAAACTCAGAATTTGAGATCCCATAGTCATAGATTAAAGCTATGATGATGTTTTAGCCTAATAAGTCTGCTTGAGCATGCATGGTATCATTTAGCCATAGTCAAATAATTGCAAGAATTCATAGCAATTTAAATTTTGGTATGATAGAGCATAGTAACTCATAGCTAGAATTCAATTTTGATGTGGAGTTTGTGTAATAGTGCTTGCCTGAGTAAGCATCCATTTAAACCCAACAGCAGCATTGCACTCATTCTTTAAAGCACTAGTGAACCAACCAAGATTGTAAACTTGATCCAATGTCTTGACAATTGCAGAAACATTAGCTCTCCTATCTCTTTCCCCAAAGATTTCTCCATTAGAGCTCACATTAATGTGACTATTCAGCAATGTCTCAAGCCATCCACTTCCTGATCTCTGCATCGATAATATGGCAAAGTATCTTACAGGATTGCATCGACATTCCTCCCTAGAAACATATATCAGAAGAAAACAGAAACATGAACCTGGATTTTACATAATTAAAATAGAAATTGATTAACTGTTACCTGATAAATGTTGCAGGTTTTGGATAATGCACGAAAGGAAGTTCCGATGGTTCTAAATCAGAAGTATTGCATTAAGGATAAAATACTTCAAAATTCAAGAATCTGGTTGTTGCATTGGGTCCTATTTGCTTTAAACATACAGTGAAAATATGAACCCCACACACCAAGCCAAGGGTTAACACCAACAGTCTTGATAATGATGGAGATCTCTTAGGAGCCTTTAATGAATCCTGAAATTGGGAAATTTTTTTCAAGATAATTATGAATCCGTTAGGAGTTCAACTATAAAATTATATATACATAAAAATAATAATAATAAAGAGAGGATCATACTATGGATTCCATACGTATAACACTCCATGAAAAACGAGCTCGAAAGCAAAGAAGAATAAACAGGAAGGTGTCATGAGATTTCAGATCTCTATAGAGTAAGATCCTATTCAGAAAATAAGGCAATAAAGATTGTCAGAATATATAATGCTAACCTTGTGGTGGCTATCGAAACCAACAAAAATAAAATTCCTACTTAAAACTAACTTGTAATTAGTGATGAGCAGGGTCGAATCCACAGGGATTGATCGAATTTTGATTCTTTAAATAGCTAAAAAATTAAAAAATAAAAAATAAAAGATGGGGGGATTTTGTAAAATAAAAATTAAATAAATAAAAAATAAAATCAAAATAATAAAATAAAAATACAAAAAAAAAATAATTAAAGACAAAATCAATGGATGGAAAATTTTAGTTAAAGACATTCGTAGCACAGGATTCAATCAACTGATCATTGATGAAGAAATGATTCTTAAAACCAAACAATGGACCAGTTATAATCGTCGGCTTCGCGCTTCCGACCTAATCTTTCCGTATTAATGAATGAATCAAGCAAGATTGTAATTAATTCCTAATAAATAAACAACCCTTAACAAGCGAAAGAATTTAATTTATTGACAGCATTACGAATTAGAAAGACCCAACTTAAGCCAACCAATCTACAAGCGAGATCGATTTAGACCAAATCATGCATTTAGTCAACATAACAATCTTTATGAGGAAGTTACACTGATTGCTACTTGTTATTGACTTCACTAAATAATTATGGATTTAGCAAATTCAATTAGCAATATATTACTTAGTTAAATGCACAACGAGCTCAAATTGCACACCTAACAAATAATAATCGGGATATGGTTTTCCTAATCCACAGTAAATAACATGAACACTATATGAAATTAAGAACAAAAATTAAGCACAACAATCTCACAGTAAAAGAAATCCTAGCCTTGAATTAATCTTTAACTAAAATAAATATTTAGCCACTCATGGCTGTTACAAAATCACAAATAGAGAATGAGAAAAAAAACTTCAGTTCAGAATCCATCTCTTTTTTAACCAAATCTCATCTCCCCCTTTTATTCCTAATAAAAATCCTAAAGAAGAAGTAGTTTACTCCTACCCAAATAAGAAAAATAAAATAAAATACTAAATAGAATCCAAACTTCCTAAAACTACTATATTTTACTTCCTAAATTAAGGTCTTAATATTCCTAAATATCAGTTAGGGTAGAAGTGGCGGCTAGATCAAATTCGCATAGGAAATATATTAAAATCGTAACTCCACTATCAACTCTCTTGGGTAAGTCCCTTTGACAACTTGGGCAAGGAACTGGGCAAGGCTTGGCTTTCTGCCTTGGGCAACTGGATAATTCCCTTGGGCAAGACAACTTCTAGAATTTTCAACTATCAGTTCTTTGCTCTAAATTTGCTCCAAAAATTCATTGCTTCTCCAGATCATTTCCAATTAGCCTCAAAAATATAACTTCTTCAAAATTTGCTCCTATAGTTATCAAAATAAATAAAACAATGAAAAGCACCTAAAACTGACTTAAAAGAACGCAAAATAATAAGCAAAATTCAATCAAATAAATGCTCTTTTAGCAGCTTAACAAATTCCCCCACACTTATCCCATGCGTGTCCTCAAGCATTAGTCAAACAACACAATCAATCCCATCAGAAGCATTCTCATCCTCAACCAAATTCCATCCCAAAAGCTCTAACCATATTAAACTGCAAGGCAAATCAGAGAATGACTTTCAGAAAATTTCCTATTAATTCATATCATAGCATGGGTTCGTCAACTACTTTTTCTTTAAATTAAAAACAACAAGGCTCAAAATAATTTGATCATGCAAGAGATTTTAAGTCTAAGTTCAAAATGAAATCAATGCACATAGATAAATTATCAAACTAGAAGAGACAATATACACACAAATTTCAAAAAGTAAGAGAATCGAACTACCAAAATTTTTATTTTTGGCATCATTTTTACTTTTAATGCTTATTTTATTTTTTATTGTTTTTTGGGAAAGACTAGGATTGCTTACAAGGAATGTAGAGGTCCTTTTTACGCGAGGGCACTCGGTTACTCAGACAACACAAATCCAAGCGGCTACTAGCTCTACTCATATCCAAATTTTTAATGGATGGCAAAGTAAATATTTATTTGCTAATCTCCCCTTTTTTTTTAATTCTGGCCAATAAGATTCCCAAACCATAAACACACAAAGATTTATTTGATGTTTCAACTGGTTTTTACAATCACCTAATGTGCAAAGATTTCAAATTAAGTTCATGCAAAAATTTATTTCACTTATTAAATTCGAGCCTTGAATTTTCTAATTCAAAAGAATGCTGAGGCTACCATGAAATGTATGCAATAGAGTAAATTATCAAGAAATCGACTCATTTCTGCCTAACATCCAACATGTTAAAACTAAATGGTCAAGGAATTGACCGAAAATAAGTATTTTCTTCTGGAAAAGAGAATGCAATTCAACATATGCTAAGAACAATGAACTAGAAGAACAAATCATTTAAATCCATGGGATAAGTGCTAACTCCTATCACCTAACCACAAAATATGCACAATTATGCTTCAACATACCAATTTTTTTATCAACTTTGGTGCATTCAATTCCTAAAACAACCACAAAGACCAACTAGCCAAAGTATTCATAACAACCTAAGAAGCCAAAAGTATGTCCAAAGAAATCAACACATCATCACAAAACGCACAGCACTTCTATCTCAACCCCTCCCCCACACTTTCTCCGCACATTGTCCTCAATGCAGAACAACTAATCAATCGTGGGGAAAAGGGCATCAAAATATATAAGCAAAAAGAAAGAAAGGGTATTGTCCTGTTATGAAAATATGGTACAAAGCTGTCAGCGATAGCAAAGATAGGGTGGTAGCATCTATCTTATCAATTCTTAAGTCTAGCCATTTTTTTTGCTTCGATTTGCTTGACTGCGATTGACAGCATAAAGGACTTAATTGACGATGGAGCCTAATCGCTGATCGGTGGTGACAGAAAAGGCAGATTTGGCCGATGTGGTGATTGCGGGGAGAGGGCTGCTGCTTGTGATCTGCAATTAAAAAGATATGACGGGGCTTTTGATTTGGGGAAGAAAGACCTACAGTGAAAGTGAAATAAATTAACTAAGGTGAAAAATAAATAATAATAGTAGGGTTAAAAAAATGAAATGGGTTAAAAATAAAAATTAAAAACCCATTGAATTGAAAAGCCTATCAAATTAGAAGACCCAAACTATTTCAAATTCACTAAAATAATTAATGGGTTTTCACCATTAAAGAACAAATAAAGCTTTGAAAAAAGTTAAAGCAAATCCAATCTTCAACTCCCAGTAAGTGTCAAAATTAAATTCACGTGCCCACATCTTTTCTTTTCTTCTTTTTTTTTTTTTAAAAAAAGAATGAACTTGAAATAATGAGCTTCCCACATTAATTGCAATCGAGGCTTTGAGAAAAAATTCCAGCAAACCCATCATTCAAAAGAAATGCCCAGAAAATTTTAAACCTTTATGATTTTTTTTAAGCAAAAATAATTGAAACTTTATTTATTTGTTTGTTTGTTATCTCTCCACCATAAAACCAACTAGCTACTCACTTTACCTGCAAAAATGAAAATAAAAAATAGTTAAAGACTTATTAAATTAGGCAAAAGGCAGTAAAACATAACATAAAAAATAAAAATAAAATAAAAATAAAATACTAGAATTTAAATCTAAACAGTAACACTGCAGCCTTAGATAAAGCTGAACATTGGGTTGCCTCCCAGTAGTGCCTCTCTTTAACGTCTTTGGCCAGATGTTTGTAGAATTTTACACCTTTCAACTGGTCTAGAATTCTATTTTAGTGTTCTTCCATTTATCACTTCCTGCAAATTAGTGTCATTCACTAAATTCTTCTCAAATTTGTTAGGCTTTTTGAAAGTAGAGTCCGAATAATATGAAAAATTTAAATTGTTAGAATTATCACACAATCTAAATGATTCATTAATTAAATGTTCACTAACATCCAATTTAAAAATATTAGATACATCACTAGAATTTTTTTTAGTATCATAAACATAAAATTTAATGATTTCTTCATCAAACTCCATAGTGAGTGTACCCTCATACACATCAATTTTTGCCTTGGTTGTGTTGAGAAATGGCTTTCCTAACAAAATATCTGAAGAATTTGAGGATTTATCATCCTCCACGGCGAGCACATAAAAATCAGCAGGAAAGACTAATCCATCAACTTGCATCAAAATATTCTCCAATACACCTTCAGGATAAACAATATATTTATTAGCAAGCTGAAGTGCTACATTTGTCTCTTTTAATGGACTAATATGTAAAGATGAACAAATAGACAATGACATAATATTTATTGAAGCTTCTAAATCACACATAACTCTTTTTATCATAACATTTCCTATAGCGCAGGGGATAGCAAACATACCTTGGTCCTTATATTTTTGAGGTATTTTTCTTTGAATAACAGCAGAAATATTTTCATTGACAGTAAGTTTTTCATAACCAACCTATTTTTTCTTATTAGTACAAAGTTCCTTGAGAAATTTCGCATATTTTGGTATTTGTTTTATAGCATCAATTAAAAGAATGTTTACCTCAACCTTGCGAAAACTTTCAAAGATGTCTTTTACCTCTTTTTCCTTCTTTGATTTAGCTAACCTTTCAGAAAACAGAGACTGTACAACTAAAACAGGGGGTTGTTTTGAATGTTTACCTGTAGGTTGTTCTGTTTGCTCGATTTCTGCCTCTTTTTCCACTTCTCTTGCCTTCTTTTGATTATCTCGCTTGGGCAAGGGTTGTTCCAGCTCTTTTCCACTTCTTAGAACAATTGTACTTGCATTTTGCATCGAATTTTCAATGGTTTGTGAAGGCAAACGTCCTTGGGACTCTATTCTACTCGAAGACACTGCTATTTGACTCATTTGTTTTTCCAAGTTTTGAACCCTGAACTCTATTTTCTCTACATGCTGCTGTAAATCTTTTATATTAGTTGCTAAAGAATGAACAATGCCCTCAAGAGACATACCTTGCTTAGGAGTTGGTTGAGAGGGCTGTTGCGGTGGTCTTAGGTGGAATTGTTGCTGTGAATTTTGCTGCCTTGCTCCATAACTAAAGTGTGACTGACCCATCCACCATGAATTGTCATTATTTGCATAAGGGTCATAACTCCATTGTGGCAGACCTAAAATCCTTTTATGTTCATAAGAACCCCCTTTGTAATAAGCTCCACACTGTTGCCTATTTTCTACAGTCAAGTTCTGAACCAAGTATGTCAGATGTGAAATTGTTGACTCAAGAGAACATAAAAATTCACCCATTTAAAAAGAATTAAAACTAACAGATACCAATTCCCAGCAAGGGTGCAAAATTTTGGTGGCTATCAAAACCAACAAAAATAAAATTCCTACTTAAAATTAACTTGTAATTAGTGATGAGCAAGGTCGAATCCACAGGGATTGGTCGAGTTTTCATTCTTTAAATAACTAAAAAATTAACAAACTAAAAATAAAAGATGGGGGGATTTTGTAAACTAAAAATTAAATAAATAAAAAATAAAATCAAAATAATAAAATAAAAATACAAAAAAAATAATTAAAAACAAAATCAATGGATAGAAAATTTCAGTTAAAGACATTCGTAGCACAGGATTCAATCAACTGATCATTGATGAAAAAATAATTCTTAAAACCAAACAATGGACCAGTTATAGTCGTCGGCTTCGCACTCCCGACCTAATCTTTCCGTATTAATGAATGAATCAAGCAAGATTGCAATTAATTCCTAATCAATAAACAACCCTTAACAAGCGAAAGAATTTAATTTATTGATAGCATTACGAATTAGAAAGACCCAGCCTAAGCTAGCCAGTCTACAAGCGAGATCGATTTAGACCAAATCATGCATTTACTCAATATAACATTCATTATGAGGAAGTTACACTGATTGTTACTTGTTATTGACTTCACTAAATAAATACAGATTTAGCAAATTCAATTAGCAATAAATTACTTCATTAAATACACAACGAGCTCAAATTGCACACCTAACAAATAATAATCGGGATATGGTTTTTCTAATCCACAGTAAATAACATGAACACTATATGAAATTAAGAACAAAAATTAAGTACAATAATCTCACAATAAAAGAAATCCTGGCCTTGAATTAATCTTTAACTAAAATAAATATTTAGCCACTCATGGCTGTTACAAAATCACAAATAGAGAATGAGAAAAAAAAACTTCAGTTCACAATCCATCTCTTTTTTAACCAAATCTAATCTCCCCCTTTTATTCTTAATAAAATTCCTAAAGAAGAAGTAGTTTACTCCTACCCAAATAGGAAAAATAAAATAAAATACTAAATAGAATATAAAGTTCCTAAAACTACTGTATTTTACTTCCTAAATTAAGGTCTTAATATTCCTAAATATCAGTTAGGGTAGAAGTGGCGGCTAGGTCAAATTCGCATAGGAAATATATTAAAATTGTAACTCCACTGTCAACTCTCTTGGGTAAGTCCCTTGGGTAACTTGGGCAAGGAAACTGGGCAAGGCTTGGCTTTCTACCTTGGGCAACTGGATAATTCCCTTGGCCAAGACAACTTCCAGAATTTTCAACTATCAGGTCTTTGCTCTAAATTTGCTCCAAAAATTCATTGCTTCTCCAGATCATTTTCAATTAGTCTCAAAAATATAACTTCTTCAAAATTTGCTCCTACAGTCATCAAAATAAATAAAACAAAAAAATACCTAAAATTGATTTAAAAGAATGCAAAATAATAAGCAAAATTCAATCAAATAAATGCACTTTTAGTAGCTTAACACCTTGGAAAAGTTACATCAAAATCTTGTATTTTTATTCATTAACAAATCAAAATTAATTCTTTTTGCACTCAATTACACATCAAAATCGCTTTTATAATAAAAACAAATTGGCAAGTAAAAAACTAAACCAATAAAGAATATATATATATATATATATATATATATATATATATATAGGCTAAATACATCAATTAACACTCAAATTTGATACAATTTTTCATTTAGACACCTTAATCCAAAAAACGATCAAATAAACACTTCAACCATGTAATTTTAATATTTTTGAATACAAAAATCAAATAAAACAGAATATGGCCAGCGAGTGAATGCCACTCTCTTTAAATAATCAGCATGTCATTTATGTATAAACTATACCGACACATGTCGGTTATGTTCAAACCCTAAACTCCATTATCAAAACAGAGAAAACAAAGATAAATAACACATCTTATTTCTTCTACTCTGTAAAAATGAAAACAGAGTGCTATTTATACATGAGTAACAGCTAAAGAAGAAAACGAATAAAACAAACTAACTGTAACTAATAAGAAACATATGAGAAAAGCAATAAATACAAAAACAGTAAGTATTGAGAGTAAGTAACTAATAAAACGGTGCATATTTCTTCAGCCCCCTCAAGTTGGAGAGTGGTAAAAATCAACCTGTCCCAACTTGACTGTCATAATATTTTAAAATCTCCACATATTTGAATCAAGTTAGAATCAAAATTTTTTAAAAATGTTATTAGTGATTATTTTTTATTGACTTTTAACTATCCCAATTTATCGATGATAAGAGTAAAATTAGAAAAGCTAATTAATTATTTTATAATTTTATAAAGTGAAAATCTTTTAAAAATGAAGGATTTGTCTTTTTCTTTTAATTTTTTTAAGTGCTATATAAATAATTTTCATATTACAAAAGATACTAGTTGCAAATAATGATCAATTGAAAATTCACAACTGCTGCAGCCAAATTGAGGATATGGCATGAAAATGTGTGTAAATGTATACTTTACTAAGAGAGACGCAACCAAATTGTGTTAAAAAATACACAACTTCGCCACTTCACAAGATTCTTTTGACTTATTAGCTCCTTGAGCTATGATATAAGGTAGCAGTATTAAGTTTTGAGTTGCATACTTTGGAAATTAGAAATGATTAATCATACTTTGGATTTAAAAGAATGGTTTGTGGGTGAATTTCAGGTGGCAAGTGCAAAATTATTTTCATATCATCCAAATTATTTTCATGTAATATTTTTCTTCAACGATGTCCAGATACACATGGTTGTAATGGAAGCATACAGATACCCGCTATATCAATTTTATTTTCTATCAACTACTCGCATTGAAAAATCAACATATGTTGTGCACCTAACATTTATTTATTTTTTGAAATACGTGAAAATTAAATCCAGAAGCTTCGGTCTCCTGCTTTAAAATTCCTCTCTATATATTTTTCTTCATCTCTGCATCATATTTGCAGCTATGGCTTCTTCTTCTTCTTCTTTCAGCGCAATGACATACGATGTGTTCGTTAGTTTTAGAGGTACGGACGTTCGCTATACTCTTTTAAGCCATCTTCAAGATGCTTTTGATCGGAACGGAATCATTACATTTGTGGATGAAGATCTTGAAAGAGGAGAAAATATCACATCTTCCCTCTTGGCCACAATAGAGGATTCATACATCTCAGTTGTCATTTTCTCAGAAAATTATGCATATTCACCATGGTGTTTGGATGAACTGGTCAAAATACTGGAATGCAAGAATAATATGGGGCAGCTTGTGATACCAGTCTTTTACCGTGTAGATCCAACTGATGTTCAAGAGCTCAGAGGGAATTTTGGTGCTGCAATTTCCCGGCAGAAATGATTTTAAGGGTCGTTTAGACAAGGTGGAGACTTGGTCTCATTCTCTCAAGGAGTTGTCTGGGTTGGTTTCCCATCCCACCAAGTAAGTAATTTCTGTTCTTTTTTTTTAGCCTTCTTCACAACTCAGATTTGAAAATCACTTAGCGTCAAAGGAATTGAAACAAAAATAAAGTTTCTTAATCTTGAAATAATGTTAAAATTTAGAAGAATGAAAAAGAAAAATATATATTTAAATTAGTACACAAAGCTATGTAGATTTTTTTTGGTTTAGTTGGGCAACATGGGCCAAATTTTCTAAAAATGATTTCTTGATCTGACTCTTATGACTAGACCTAATTTATTTTATGGAGTATCCACTCACTATTCCTAAAATTTCATTGTTATTACATGCATAAACTAATTTCTTTTCTCCTGTCAACTATTCATTACATGTGTCAGGTGGTTACTTATTTTTTCCTTTTATGTGTGAATATAGGTCTGACTCTAAATTAATTGATGAGATTATCAACCATACTTTATCCTGTCTGGATCAACATTGTAATTTTGATAATAATGAAGGATTAGTTGGGATTAATTATCGGATCAAGCGTGTTGAGTCATTATTATGTCATAGTTCCTCAAAAGTGCAGATTGTTGGTATTTGGGGAATGGGAGGCATAGGAAAGTCAACACTTGCTAAGAAAGTATATGATCGAATTAAGGGTGAATTTACAGTCCAATGCTTTCTATTTTGTAATTTTTTTTATTTTGTAATTTAGGGGAGTGGAGCAATTAAAGGCATATCATTAGACATGTCCATAATCAGGGACATTGAACTAAAACCAACAACACTTGGAAGACTGCATAATCTCAGGTACCTTAAGTTTCACGATTCATCAAAACCAAAATTCAATATTAAAAACAAAGTGTATGTTCTTGGAGGGCTCACCTGTCTCCCTCCTGAGATAAGGCATCTCCAATGGGATGGATGCCCGTTGAAATCTTTGCCATCCAATTCTTTTCTAGAAAATCTAGTTGAACTTGGAATGCGTGGCAGTCAACTCACAGAACTATGGAGTGGGACTCAGGTACGTAGGCTGTATTTACAATCGCATCTCTATAAAATCTGGAAATGCTTTATGAAGTTTAGGTATGACGATGTTAATATCTTCTTTTGTCTCCCACTTTGTCACAGCTACTTGGGAATTTGAAATTGATTGATCTTTCGGAGTCTCGGATGCTAAGCAGACTTCCAGACTTTTCAAAAGCCCCAAAGGTTGAGATATTAGATTTGAAATGTTGTCATAATCTTCAAAGTCTACCAGAGAATTTGGGGAATTTAAAATCTCTGTGAGAACTTTTTTTATTCAATACCTCTATAGAAGAGCTACCACAAAGCATTTACAATATGGAACGTCTCGAAATTTTAGATGTGAGCGAATGTAGATATCTACATAAACTGCCAAGTTTGGGGAAATTAAAATCTTTGAAGACCATTTTTGCAGCATTTTTACCCCAAGCACCGTCGTCCTGCATATTATGTTCTCATGAAATCATTTTCCCTCGCAGTCTTGATCTGACATCATGTGGAATATTAGAATTTTTCAACAGTCTTTGCAGTCTGGTCTCATTGGAAGACATATGTCTTAATGGCTGGGACTTAGAGAGCATACCTGAAGCCATAAAACAACTCTCTAATTTGAAATTTCTTTATCTAAAGAGACTCCAATACCTACCTATCGTGTTGAAATTTCTTTGTCTACTGGAATTGTGAATCCTGAATTTGATATTTGGGAGCACAGAGATCAGCTTGTCCTCAGCTGGATCTTGTCCTCTATAGATTCCTCTCTTCTACCTCAACTTGTAGGTGCCACAACAGCCAAGCATGCATAGGATAAGCTATTTGCCTCTTATGCTGCAGGTTCAAAACCTCAAATACGAAACTTGAGAGCCCAAATTCTGTCTCTACATAAAGGTACTGATACTATTGCCACCTATGTTCAACGAGCTAAATCTCTCTCGGATCAATTGGCTGCATTGGGTCACCCATTTGATGAAGATGACTTGGTTGATGTCATTCTCATGGGGTTGGGTGCAGACTACCGCCCATTCAATCGGTCTCTTGACTCTTGTATGGAATTCCACAATTTGAATTCTGTATATGGTTTACTTCTTAATGAAAAATGTCAACTAGCACGGGAATGTGCTAATGAAATTCAGGCTGCCCACATTGCTCCCACTGCTTAATTTGCTGCTCGTCAGTCAGCAGGTCACCAGCGTGGTAGAAGCCGCGGACGTGGTCGTGGTGGTCGTTTGCGTGGTCAGCAACATCAATTTTTGCAGGAATCATTCGCTGCTCCTAGGCAGCCCCAATCTGGTAACTTTTCTACTGAAGTTACATGTTATAACTGCTGAGGCTTAGGACACTTATCCAATGTTTGTCCCTCTCCTAAAAACAAAAACCGAACCAGTAACTCTCCCTCTTCCCACCTTGCGGCTACTGGCACATCTTCTTCTCCTTGGACTGTTGACAATAGAAATTGATTAACTGTTACCTGCTAAGTGTTGCAGGTTTTGGATAATGCACGAAAGGAAGTTCCGATGGTTCTATATCAGAAGTATTGCATTGAGGATAAAATACTTCAAAATTCAAGAATCTGGCCGTTGCATTGGGTCCTATTTGCTTTAAACATACAGAGCATATACAAACCCCACACACCATGCCAAGGGTTAGCACCAACATTCCTGATACTAATGGAGAT
>CM075810.1:69682059-69748348 GCA_037975025.1 Excoecaria agallocha
AGTTCACATGAGAAAATTGACCAGGAATAACTATAAATTGGAAAGTTCAATCTAAGAGAAAAAAAATTATAACGTTTCTTATTTTTGTCCTAGTATAAACCAAAAATGAATAAGCCACAGTAGTTAGGTCTGCACACCCATAATAAGCAACTGGACACCATATGCCAAGCCCTCTTCGTTCAATTCTTCAACCCAATTATACGTGCATATATATATTTTCCATTTACCATATATCAGCATTATTTTGTTTATTAAAATATTTAAACAATCGCATTTCACTTTTTTTATGAATTTCATATGCAAATTCAAATTAATTGAATTGAATTTTAAATATTAAATAGACATATCAAAAAATTACCTTACATCGACAACCAATACATAAAATTCAATGATAAAATAATTTTATTTTATTGGATATAAGTTAATTTAATTTATAGGCCCATATATGGTTAAAAGTCCAATTAAAAAAAGCTTATATTAGCTCAAAATCGATTGGACCGAACCAATAGTCTATTCGGTTTTCGGTTCTATAAAGTTCGGTTTTAATTCGGTTCTTATATTTCTCCAACTTCGGCTTTCGATTCTTTCGGTTCGGTCCAAAATCGAAAAGTTACATCAAAATCTTGTATTTTTATTCATTAACAAATCAAAATTAATTTTTTTGCACTCAATTACACATCAAAATCGCTTTTATAATAAAAACAATTGGTAAGTAAAAAACTAAACCAAAAAAGAATATATATATATATAGGCTAAATACATCAATTGACACTCAAATTTGATACCATTTTTCATTTAGACACCTTAATCCAAAAAACGATCAAATAAACACTTCAACCAAGTTCGGTTTTGGTTCGGTTCTCATATTTCTCCAACTTCGATTTTCGATTCTTTCAGTTCGGTCCAAAATCGAAAAGTTACATCAAAATCTTGTATTTTTATTCATTAACAAATCAAAATTAATTCTTTTTGCACTCAATTACACATCAAAATCGCTTTTATAATAAAAACAAATTGGCAAGTAAAAAACTAAACCAATAAAGAATATATATATATATATATATATATATAGGCTAAATACATCAATTAACACTCAAATTTGATACAATTTTTCATTTAGACACCTTAATCCAAAAAGCGATCAAATAAACACTTCAACCATGTAATTTTAATATTTTTGAATACAAAAATCAAATAAAACAGAATCTGGCCAGCGAGTGAATGCCACTCTCTTTAAATAATCAGTACATGTCATTTATGTATAAACTATACCGGTTAAAGCAATTATTTTCCCCTCGAGCCTCTTATTCTTCCTTGCCGTTTAATAACTTTTTTTTTTTTTTGTTATCTCCTTCCTCCCTCAATACACAAATCGACTGAATTTTAGATGGCGGAACCACAGCCACCACTAGCGGGCTAGAGATCATTCATAAAATGGACTATTAATTAGTTCGATAGCATGGACCCAATGTCTCTAATGCATTAAGCGTCAGACAATTAAAAACCGTGTGTGGGAACTGGTGTGGGAATTCCTCTTTTAGATTCAATTCTATGGAATAAATTATATTCTTTTTCCAAAATTGTGCAAATTATATATATAAAAAAAATCATATAGTGAAGCTTTAAATTAAGAAAGGTATCACACAGTGAAGCTTTTAGGATAAGAAGTGATAGAGAGATTTATTTATTTATTGTTTAAAACTAGGTCATCTTTTCTAAAATAATAATAATAAAAATAATAATAATTGGTTGTGTCAAATTGTTCTAATGGCGGGAAGACATGAAGCTAATACTTTGGATTTAGTCGCGAGTCAGTAGTGGGAAATGATGCGCATACGTGATAACTCTTTTTTGCCAGCAATCTTGGCAAAACTGTCAACAATTAAGCACTAAAAAAAGGTTTTTTCTTCAAAATTATCAGTTCATTTTTGTAAACATATGCCGACAAGAAAGGGACCCAAAATGAAAGGATGAGAGAACCCAAATATCATATACGGAGGGTTTCTATTTCCTAAAATTTAGTAGGGCCAGCTTATAAGAAAAACAAATTTTCTAAAATGTGCTATTAATTAGTTCGTGAGCATTGATCCCCTCAAGTACATTTACAAAAATTATAAGTTTGTTTTGTGATAGTTTGGTCAAAAGGATCGAACGTTGATCCGTTGTTTGTAAAAAAAAAAAAATTCAATTGATTTAATAGAAAATATTTTAACACATTTTTATCGTATCGTGCACAAAAATTCTTTTTTATTAATTATTACAATCCCGAGAAACTAATACATCTCAAATAAAATAATCAAACAAACCGTGGCGAAATTAAACAATAAATAAACTAAAACCATAATAAATATAAAGAACTAACTGAGACGGCTAAGGAGTAAAAGAGGTGATGAATTTGGGAGCACAACTTTCCATACAAAAAATCACAAATCCTTCAAAAGTTGTAGACATTAAGCACTCAAAGAAAAGCCACAAAAAGGACAAATGAATTAGTAAAGATGATCACGATAGGACAATCATATATTCATTAACATTGACAAAGAAGATTTAGATGCAGAAGTATATTATACAGAGGCGATATCACATCAAATAATATATAAATATGCTAAGAAATGAATAAGTGACATAAAAAAAATACATGAAAGCAAATACATGCAAAAAATATTCCAAAATACACTCAAGAATGGCCTATATAGATGAGGAACGGCCTAAGGAAAGCAAGGAACGAGATAAAAGGACTAGCCTGGGGACGTCCTGTCTGTCAGGCTATCTTCCCGTCTGTCGCCTCTAGATAAAATCAAAAAACACAGAATTTAGTAGGAAATGCAAAAAATCATGCAGAAAATATTCTTAGCCTAAAAAATGCATTTATATGATCTAAATGATGTTAAAACATGTCATAACGATGAAACATACGTAAAATATATAAAGCATGCATTTACAAGGTTAAAAGAACAAAATCAAAGCTTCACAAATACAACAATGGAGAAAATCATATTCAACACACCATCAATATGCAAGTCCAGGTTCATAACTTAAAACATCTCAAATTAACATGCATATTATTCAAACATGATAACAAGTAAATCATGCCAATATACATCATAAAATCACATGATCATATCAATTTAATTAAGGAGAGAGAAGGAGTGAGTGAACCTAGAATATTACACTCTTGAGATATTCTGACTTTATGATGATTATAGTCTAGATCTCTTACTTTGATTCGTGATCCTTGTTCTCAAAGTAAAATCTAAAATTCATTTGTATGTGGTGTGTGTTTTTTAATAAGAATTGCTAAAGTACAAAGTTTAGAGAGATAAAGAAACCAATTCTTCTTCTCTAATGGTGGCTCTCCAAAAGTGATTCCCCCCTAAAAAACCCTAGATTTTATATTTTTGTACCTAAGGAAGAATTTTGAATTGAAATCCCTATCAAATCTAGAGATAAACGCCTGTAAACTCGAATGAAATATTAAAATATAAAAATTGCCTTTTTTGAAAATCCAGAAACATGAAAAAATTAGGTTTCGAGTGAGGGACAAATGTCCCTCAATGAGGGGCAGGCATCAATAGTAAGCCCTAAATTTCCCAAAATATCCCACTAGAGGCCAAAACCAAGGTTTTTATGCACATTTTATTAAAATACTTGAAAATACTTAGAAAATCATGAAAAATCTTTAATAAAGAGTGAGAAATTCATGATCGGAGCTTTGAAATCCAAGCCCGTTGTCAATAATATGCTATTTTCTCATTATCGAATAATCTTGATCTAGTTTATCTCGGATCACGGTATCTACACACGTTAATCATAAAAATTAACTTAAATCATTTTTACTAATTAATTGCAGTTTTCCTTAATAAAATGGACTAATGTCGAATTTTCATCCAAAAATGACCAATAAAAGAAGAGTCTTTATTTTTAATAAAATTTGGATCACTTATCCCGTATTTTCAAAAAATTAATAAAGACTCTTTATCTTTTGTAAATATGCATGAGAGAACTAATGTTTTCATCTTAAATAAATACCCCGATTTATATATGATATTTTCTTTAATTATCTTTGGACAATTTTTTTATGTAATTTTATTTATGTAGTATTTTATTTACTTATTTTGTAGCTTTCTTATGTGTTTGATTGTTTATTTACTTATGTTTGTGCATCATGTGAGAAGAGAAATAGTGGATTAATATTAAAATACTCAATTATAAAAATAACTAACCGGGGTATAAGTAAAAGTGATATCCCGAACCATCTCTAGTGTTAGGAATGGCTCATATACTAGCCGACCGACAGATGATGGAGTGGAGTAGAGAGTGTTTGCTCGAAGGGAAATTCGATCGAATGGATATATTGAATATGTACAGTCGGACAAGGATGCTCAAAGGAGTAGGATGCTTGGAAGAGCAGGACGCTCGAGAGAGCAGGACGTTCGAAAGAGCAAGACTGAGCGATCGAAAAGCTGGAATAATCTGTCTAAGTGGCGTGCTTATGCAGCTAGAATTCAAGTGGGTTTGGGAGAGCTCGTTAACGCGTGTAGGATATGGGGTAATTATGTAAATTCCTACCAAGTGGGTTATGTATAAATATTGAAGTTGTAACCTAATTTTATGTGAGCTTTTCTCTGGAATAAAAGAATAGCTGCCACCGAGGACGTAGGCATAATTGGCCGAACCTCGTTAAACTCTTGTGTTCTCTAGATTTTCTTGTTTGTCTTGTTAATATTCCTGTGATTATTTAGCAATATTTCTCAACAATTGGTATCATAGCCTGATTGAGATGGCTATGTTTGGTGCAAAATTCAAAGTGGTCAAGTTTGATGGCCAGGGTAACTTCGGATTGTGGCAAACAAAGGTAAAGGATATGTTGGCACAACAAGGAATTTTGAAGGCCTTGCGATCACAAAAATTGAAAACTATAGAGGATAGAGATTGGGAAGAGTTGCAGCAGTGAGCGGCGAAAACTATTTGGTTATATCTAGCGGATGAAATTATGTATCACGTAATGAATCTGACATCTCCAGGAGAAATATGGAAGAAATTGGAAAGTCAGTTTATGTCCAAATTTCTAACGAATAAATTGTATTTGGAGCAAAGGTTGTATAGCCTAAAGATGCAAGAAGGTTCAGATTTGGCACAGCACGTGAATATCTTCAATCAAATAATCATTGATCTAGCACGGCTCGATGTGAGTATTGAGGATGAAGATAAAGCAATAATTTTGTTGTGTTCGTTGCCTCCCTCTTATGAAAACCTAGTGACGAATCTTACATATGGGAAAGAAACTATCAAAGTTGAAAAGATTACTACAGTGTTGTTGGCTCACAACCAACATAAACAGAATGCAGCGAAAACTCTTATGCTGATAGTTTATATGTTAAGAGTAATCAGGATCGTGGAAGGAATATAAAAAAGTAGGGTTCTAGAAAATGAAATTCCAGATGCAAGTTAAAAGGCAAAAAGATGTTTTGTTGCTACAAATGCAAGGATCCAGGACATATGAAGAAAGACTGTCCAAAGCTGAAATAGCAAACCGATGAGAAGTTGGTGAATGTGGCACAAAGTGAAAGTTCAGATGGCAGTGATGGTGGTATGCTTTCTGTATCGATAACTCAGTTCATGGATGCATGGATTCTTAATTCTGAATGCTATTTCCACATAACGCCTAACAGGAAATGGTTCGCATCATACCGATCGGTTAATTCTGGTTTTGTTTATCTACCGATCGGTTAATTTTGGTTTTGTTTATCTAGGTGATGATAGATGTTGCAATATTGATGGTATTGGTGAAGTCAGAATTAAGATGTATGATGGGACTGTTAGGAATGTGAGGTTAGGCACATACCAGACTTGAAAAAGAATCTAATTTCCGTAGGTGCCTTACATAAGAATTGTTTTATTCCTAAGGCAGATGAGGATAGGGAGACCATTAGAATTGTAAAGGGTTCATTGACTGTGATGAAAAGAAAGCTAACTGCAGGAAATATCTATAAATTGTTAGGGAGTACAATTGTAGATGGAGTCCACTCTATTGAGTCATATGATGACAATACAAAACTATGGCACATGCATCTTGGTCATCTTAGTGAAAGTGGGATGACTGAATTGCATAAGATAAATTTATTACATGGTGTTAAAAGTTGTAAGCTCGAGTTTTGTAAGTTTTGTGTTCTTGGAAAGCATACTAGAGTCAGTTTTTCAACCGGCAACCACAAAACCAAAGGAATTCTTAACTATGTGTATTCTGATGTGTGGGGTCCTACAAGGGAACTGTCATTGGGTGGATCTCAGTATTATGTTACTTTTACTGACAATTTTTCTAGAAAAGTTTGGGTGTATTTCTTGAGACAGAAATCAGAAGTTTTTGCCAATTTCAAGCTATGGAAGGCTGAGGTGGACAACTAAACTGGTAGAAAGACAAATCATCCACAATACAAGTATTGGTGAAGATTAGGTATCAAATGCAAGAAATGTGGCTAAATGGGTCATATAGAGAGAATGCAAAAATAAATAAGAAAATAAAGTCAAAATTGCAATGAATGAAAGATAGGAGGAGAATTACTTATTTTAAACAAAAATGCCCATGAAATGAAAAACAACAACAAAAAAAATATTCAATGCCTATATCCTATACAACAACAAAAATGCCTATGCCCTAAAACAACAAAAATATTTTATGCCCATATTCCCACAATTATGAATAGGGGTGAGCAAAAACCGAACAAAACTGAAAAACCGAACCGAACCAACCAATTTTTTTAATTTGGTTCGGTTTTTCGGTTTTTCAGTTCGGTTTTCGGTTTTTAATTTTGAGAAATTTCGGTTTTTCGGTTCGGTTTTTAAAGGAGAAAACCGCATAGAAACCGAACCGAACCGAAATTTATATAATTATATATATTTTTTTTGATTTTTTTATTAAATAATTATTTTATACATATAAATTATTTTATTTTTAGTTGTAAATTATATGAGCACATTTATCAATTATTAATATCTATTTTTTAGGTGATAATTTAAAATTTTGACGATTAAATTGAAAATCGATTAAATAAAAAAAATTTTAATGGTTTTGTTGTATTATTTATTATATATTTTGAGATTATTTCTTTAATTTGAACTTTTATTTATACAATTTAGATGTTTTTACTTTAGTATATTATAATTTATAATTTTTTATAATTTTTAAACACAATATTTTTTATTTTTTAAAAAATAATTTTAAATTTTGGTTTTTCGGTTAACCGAACCAAACCGACCGAAAATTTCGGTTCGGTTTAAATTCGGTTATTCTAAAATTTCGATTCGGTTCGGTTGATAAAAATAAGAGAATTTCGATTTTCGATTATTTCGGTTCGGTTATTGAACCGAACCGACCGTTGCTCACCCCTGATTATGAACCATATCCCATGTTTATGCCCCATAACCATGAAAAAAAATAAAATCCACATGCTTTTCAAGTTATGTCTTTTTTGTAGCAATTGACACACGGAGTGTTGAGAATGAATCAAGTGGAATCAATAAAAATTCAATCAAAGTAGAAGAAATAGGAGAGTTAGAATTTTTTATATTTAAATTTGAGTTTGATTTTATTGTTTCATATTCATATTTTTAGAAATATTTTTGGAAAAAACTTATAATTTAGTCTCTGAACTTTAACATTTTTACGCATTAAATTCTTATACTTTCAAAACTATATATTAGATTTCTGAACTTTCAAAACTATACATTGGATTCCTGAACTTATCTATTAGAGCATATTAAATTCAAACGGACGTTAAATATACATTCCGTTAAAATACACGCGACTTTAACAAAGCGCGTACCTTCCATTTTGGACTTAATGTATTCTTTTCGAAAAGTTCAGGGATTCAATGTGTAGTTTTGAAAGTATAGGGATTCAATGTGTAAAAAACATTAAAGTTCAGGTATCAAATTATATGTTTTGCCAAAATTATATTTGTTAGAATTCTACATAGAGTTTTATGAATAAATAAAATGAGAGGAATTTTTTGAGTTCCAAAGTTCTATATTTCTATATTTCTCTCCTACATAAAAAAAAATAAAAAAAAAACCAACCAACTTCCTCCCTTTAAACATGACATATGTATCTAATGAGAAAAAATAAATAAAGAAAGAATTTTATGTAAATATGACTGCTAGACTGATGATGTAATATGTTCCAATCACAGATATTCTGTAAAACTACTACTAATGATAATAGTGATAAATAAAATAATCTTATTACAAATTTTTTAAATATTTTTTAGTTATTTAAATTTGTTAATGTGGAAATACAGATTGTGCCAAAAGTAAATGCATAGTTTGTTGTTTTGGATTAATTACAAAAAAGGTGTAAATTATAGGATACTATAAAATTTTGGACCCCATCTTTAAATCTTACAAAAAATTATCTCAATTATAGGGTACGTTACAATTTTGGGATTCCTCCGTTGCGCTGCGCTCCACTCGCTTACTCCACTCCGCTCCAGCATCTGTCCCTTAACTAGTATATGAGCCATACCTAACAAATTCCCCTCAATTTTGTTACTAAACCTGGACAACAAATTTGCATATTCACATAGAAAGTTAGAACTAGCAAAACAAAAGCCTTACTGTCTGGTTACCGACAACATCTTCATAGTAAACAACAATGTTGCGAGTGGTCTTGAAGTACCCTATTGCTCTGGCAGCTCTATCTTCTACATGCTTCAGTTCAGCTATAAGTGTTGAAGCATTTAAATTTGGCTTGTATTTTGCTAGTACTTTGGCCTGAAATGTTTATAAATATTGAGATTAGAGCTTATATAGCCAAAGAGAGATTTGCTGAGGAAGACGGAGAAGCAGAGTTGTTTGATTAATTATTTAACCTCTGCTAGCGAATGAACATGAGACTTATGGGTTCCATTGAGTAGTTTATTGCTTTTGTCATAGGCATTTGCAAGCACAGATATCATCCTGCGATAAAGCAATAATTTTGTTGTGTTCGTTGCCTCCCTCTTATGAAAACCTAGTGACGAATCTTACATATGGGAAAGAAACTATCAACGTTGAAAAGATTACTACAGCGTTGTTGGCTCACAACCAACATAAACAGAATGCAGCGAAAACTCTTATGCTGACAGTTTATATGTTAAGAGTAATCAGGATCGTGGAAGGAATATAAAAAAGTAGGGTTCTAGAAAATGAAATTCCAGATGCAAGTTAAAAGGCAAAAAGATGTTTTGTTGCTACAAATGCAAGGATCCAGGACATATGAAGAAAGACTGTCCAAAGCTGAAATAGCAAACCGATGAGAAGTTGGTGAATGTGGCACAAAGTGAAAGTTCAGATGGCAGTGATGGTGGTATGCTTTCTGTATCGATAACTCAGTTCATGGATGCATGGATTCTTAATTCTGAATGCTATTTCCACATAACGCCTAACAGGAAATGGTTCGCATCATACCGATCAATTAATTCTGGTTTTGTTTATCTACCGATCGGTTAATTTTGGTTTTGTTTATCTAGGTGATGATAGATGTTGCAATACTACTGGTATTGGTGAAGTCAGAATTAAGATGTATGATGGGACTGTTAGGAATGTGAGGTTAGGCACATACCAGACTTGAAAAAGAATCTAATTTCCGTAGGTGCCTTACATAAGAATTATTTTATTCCTAAGGCAGATGAGGATAGGGAGACCATTAGAATTGTAAAGGGTTCATTGACTGTGATGAAAAGAAAGCTAACTACAGGAAATATCTATAAATTGTTAGGGAGTACAATTGTAGGTGGAGTCCACTCTGTTGAGTCATATGATGACAATACAAAACTATGGCACATGCATCTTGGTCATCTTAGTGAAAGTGGGATGACTGAATTGCATAAGATAAATTTATTGCATGGTGTTAAAAGTTGTAAGCTCGAGTTTTGTAAGTTTTGTGTTCTTGGAAAGCATACTAGAGTCAGTTTTTCAACCGGCAACCACAAAACCAAAGGAATTCTTAACTATGTGTATTCTGATGTGTGGGGTCCTACAAGGGAACTGTCATTGGGTGGATCTCAGTATTATGTTACTTTTACTGACGATTTTTCTAGAAAAGTTTGGGTGTATTTCTTGAGACAGAAATCAGAAGTTTTTGCCAATTTCAAGCTATGGAAGGCTGAGGTGGACAACTAAACTGGTAGAAAGATCAAGTATTTGAGGTCAAATAATGGCACTGAATATAAAGATTCACAGTTTCAAAAGTTTTATGAGGATCAAGGGATTCAGAGACATTTTTCAGTGCATAAGACACCACAGCAGAATGGTGTTGCCGAATGGATGAACAGGTCCTTGATCGAATGGGCAAGATGCTTGAAACTGAATGCTAGCCTTCCAAAGAGCTTTTGGGCAGAGGCTATGAGTATGGCGTGCTACCTTATCAATAGATCCCCACGAATATCATTAGGTGGCAAGGTTGCAGAAAAAGTATGGAAAAGTCATGTGGTTAATTTTGATCACTTGCGCATTTTTGGATGTCCTGCTTATGTGTACATACTTGGTGATGAAAGATCAAAACTTGATCCAAAGTCCAAGAAGTGCATTTTTCTGGAATATAAGAAAGGTGTTAAAGGATACAAGTTTTGGGATCCGAATGCAAAGAAGATGGTGATAAGTAGAGATGTCGTCTTTGATGAGCAATTTATGTTACAGCTGAATCAAGACAAGATTCCAGATGAGAGCTCTAGTTCAGCGATGGTACAAAAGAATTTAGAACGGCATCCAATGGAAAATGATCGGGTTCGAAAATGCCGTAGCTGATCGAATTGAAAGCTCATATTTAACTACTGACGATTCAAACTCAGACGATTGGCAAGATTATAATCTAGCCCGAGATAGAGAGATGCACCAATGTAAGGCCTCCGACCAGATTAGGTTTTAAAGACATGGTCTCTTTTGCACTTCTAGTAAGTAGTGATGATCCAACTACCTTTCAAGGCGTTATCACTAGTAGGGAGAAAGAGAAATGGATGGGTGCCATGGTTGAGGAGATAAAGTCTTTGCAGAAAAACCATACTTGGGAGCTTGTTCGACTTCCTGAGGGAAAAAAGGCTATTAGGTGCAAGTGGGTGTACAAAAGAAAACCAGCAGTATCAGAAAAAGAAGGGAAAAAGTTCAAGGCCCAATTGGTAGCAAAAGGATTTACACAGAAGAAGGGGATAGATTATGATGAAATCTTTTCTCTTGTGGTAAGGCATACTTCAATCAGAGTAGAACTTGCATTAGTAGCCAGTTGGAACTTACATTTAGAGCTGATGGATATCAAAATAGCTTTTTTGCATGGTGATTTGGAGGAACAGATTTATATGCAATAGCCAGAAGGGTTCACTCAACCTGGATATGAGAATCTGGTTTGCAGGTTAAAGAAATCGTTGTATGGGTTGAAATAGTCTCCAAGATAATGGTACAAGCAGTTCGACTCCTTCATGATTCGGATTGGCTATAGGTAATGTGAGTATGATTGTTGTGTTTATATTAGGAGCCTTGATGATGGAATGTTTATTTTTCTGTTACTGTATGTGAATGATATGTTGATTGCCAAAAAGAATATACAAGATGTTCTTGGTTTGAAAGCTTTGTTAGGCTAGAAATTTGATATGAAAGACATGGGTGCTGCGAAAAAAATTCTTGGAATGGAGATTCACAGGGATAGATGTAAGGACCATACTAGACTATCCGAATTACTATTACTTATTAAAGATTTTTATTAAACAATACATATAATAATGATGATATGTTTTTTCTATCACATAAGTAATTATTCTCTGACTTTATATTTTATACATTAGAACAAGTTACATAAACATATACTCTGTTACATCATAATAATATTTTATAAGATTTACATAAATCAAAAGAGAAAAACAATACAATTTAGACATCCTAACTTCTCTTCCCAGCTGGTGTTGGCCTTGTCCTTGAAGCAACGACATATCTTGAACCTACACGGATAAACACCCGTGCTAAGCTATAAAGCTTAGTAGGAAACAATACATATATGAACAACCACTCACAGTGATTGTTCTCAAGCACACAATAAACAATAATGATGTCAAGATATTATAATCAATATGCAAGAGTTATAATATAACTCACATAGCATAATTAACTAATCATATAATATTACTATATAAAGATGGATCATAAATAACTAATCAAGTATTTATCAATATTACACATATATTATTCAGTTCATACTGTGAAATGCCTGCTAAAGTCCTATGGGTGTGGATAATGGGTATTGTGGATACCCGTAGGTATCAAATATATAAATACCCGAAGGTATTATTTATGTGGATACCCGAAGGTATCAAACCTATGGACCCAATCAGGGTCAAGCCTGTGGTCCCAACAGGGACAAATATAGACCCAAACGGGGTCAACTTGTAGCAGCTACAACTGTAACCCTATAGGCATGCCTATCTATCCACAACCAAATTCTATGTGCAGGCAAATAATCATATCATATATGTCATCAATTCATATTAATGCATTCCACTATAAAGTAGAATAATTCAAAGTAATATAATAGACTATGATTCTCAACTATCACAATATATATAAACAACAATCATTACCGTATAATTGTACTGTATTCATAAATTCATATTCAAGTAAACACATACAAGTATCATATACTATAACATAAACATTGCCTTTGCATTCTTGTATAATTAGTATAATAAATGTTCTACATTTTCATTTCTATATGTTCAATATAATTTATAAGGCTTATGAAGAGTTGAAGTAGCTTTAGGCCTCAATATACATCTTATAGTTTTAAGTCTTGAACTATAAAGGAGAGTCATGGTTATTCATAAATTCATCATTCCAACTCATACTAACTTTGATACAATTTCATATATATTTGTGTTTATCATTCCTATATGCTCGTATTAAGGTCTATTATGCCTTATTATGGAAGCAACACTTAGGGGTACCCTACTATAGTGGAAAAAAAGAGAAAAATAGGAAATTATAGGGGACAAGCACTTGTTATCGCGCTCGTGACATCCGGTGACGACCCAAACAACAAATCCTCTGCTCACAGAATCCTGTAAACTGGTTAAGAAAATCAATTTGTAACTCAATTTAGGCATACCAAACGACTTTTTCTGAAATAGTTGTCTTCTACAAAGTTTTATCCATATGTTTCTAGTTTCTAAAACATTAAAAATAATCTCAATCTGACCAGTATATCTCCATATATCCCATAAAAACCACCGACTACTCCTAGTGACAGGGCAACCGTCCAAACCCATATTCAAGCCTATTTTTCTCTATCATGAAAATTGATTCAGGTTATGTGTTCTTCATATGAAATGAATATTTATGAGTATAGTTTCATATCCAATTGAAATTTCTCAATTTTAGTCACGGGAACTCAAGATATCAACAAATAACTCATGACTGGTCAAGTGAACTTTAAAACAGTTTTCCTTATCTTTAACAAAACTTTCCATTTCGGTTTCTAGTCAAGTTTAACCTTAATTTTTCATGATAATAACATGTTATAACATCAATTATCCCACTACAAACATCATATTCATATAAATCACACAAAAAAATCATGAAGAGTTCCCATACCTTAACAAGCTCCACCAATCTCTCTCTCTTCCTTATCTTTCCCCTTCATCCTCTCTATCTTTGCTTTATTCCTATCTTGTTCATCATCTCTACCATCTACTGCCTTTATCCTCTTGAATCACCATCATCATCATCATAGGCTTGAGGAGAAGAGAAGAAGAAGCGAAGGAGAAAAACAAAATAAAAGAAGGAGAAAACAAATATGAACACAAGGCCAAGAATGGCCGGCCACTACAAAAGAGAAGAAATCTAACTTTTCTTCTCTCCTTCCTAGTCTCCCAATTGTCAAATTCTTATTGGTGATTCAATAAAATCTTTCCAAAAATGCATTTTGGTCCCTTTTTAAATTTATGTTTCTTACTTTAATCTATAACCTTTCACTTATTACATTTCTACCTTAAAACTTTTACTTTAACTTTTCAATTATATCTCTAATTTACAATTTCCCTTTACTTAACCATATAATCAACCTCTGTCTCATGCAAAATGACCATCTACCCCTCTTAGGGTACCATTAAGAGTATTACAATAGAGGCTCAAGGAAACTATAGTTATCTAAACAAGGCTATGTTGAGAAAGTATTAGACAGGTTTGGGATGAGCAAAGCAAAACCAGTAAGCACTCCATTGGCAAACCATTTTAAGCTTTCTTTCGATTAGTGACCTAAGACAGATAGAGAAAATGAAGACATGGCAAAGGTTTCATATGCCAGTACGGTTGGCTGCTTGATGTATGCAATGGTATGTACTCGATAGAACTTGGCTCATGCGGTCAGTCAAGTCTGCAAATACATGTCTAAACCAGGAAGGCGACATTGGGAAGTAGTCAAGTATATTTTCAGATATCTGAAGGGTACGATCGGGCATGGAATAGTCATTAGAAGTCAGCAGGATGATCCTTATATTGTGGGATATGTGGATTCAGACTATGCTGGTGATTTGGATGATAGAAGATCGACGATCGGGTATGTCTTTACTCTGGATGGTGGGCTTATATGTTGGAAATCAATAGTTCAATCTATTGTGGCATTATCCGCAACTGAAGCTGAGTACATGGCAGTAGCTGAAGCGGTTAAAGAAGCGTTATGGCTTACTGGGCTAGTGAAGGAATTGGACGTTCAGCAAGGTGGAGTCCTGTTGCATTGTGATAGTCAAAGTGCTATTTATTTGGCTAAGAACCAAGTTTACCATGCTAGAACGAAGCATATTGACGTAAGATATCACAAGATCAGAGAATTGATTGCATCTAGTGAGATATTGTTACCGAAGGTTCACACTAGTGAGAATGCAGTTGATATGTTGACAAAGCCAGTTACTACTAATAAGTTCATGCATTGTAACACCCTACTAATAAGTGACCTTGCATACATGGTATACTGACGTTGTAATTAAAGATCAAAATTAGGACCCTACTATTCCTTAGGTTGAAATTCCGACAGCATATCGGCTTAAAGTTTTTACTACCCAAACCTGCGAAATTGAAAATTTACACTCCCAATATCCTGACTCCGCCTCCAATAATTCAATTCCAACCAAGGCACTTCTATAATTGTTCAACAATTTACAACACCACACACTAAAATTTTTCACAAATTCTCATCACACATACATAGATATATTTACAATGATACAATCATCCAAATTTTTTGGTACTTAAATACAACAAAAGTTATGTCAAAAGTGATACAAATTCGATGTTAAATATTTCATCACATGTACACGCCTTCGACCTTGATCTCAAATCAATCTTGGAAAATACACCTGCTTCCTTTAACTAGTCAAATAAGTCATCAATCCTGGGTAATGGGTACTTGTTCTTTATTGTTATCTTGTTTAGTTGTCTGTAGTCAATACAAAGCCGTAATGACCCATCTTTCTTTTTCACAAACAAAACCGGTGCTCCCCACGGCGCTACACTAGGCCGGATGAATCCTTTATCAAGTAGTTTTTGCAGCTGAACCTTTAGTTCTTTTAATTCAGTGGGTGTCATACGATAAGGCGCCATGAAAATAGGAGTTGTGCCCGGTACTACATCAATGGTGAATTCTACTTCCCGTTCTAGTGGCAACCCCGATAATTCATCAGGGAAGACATCAGGGAAGTCACGAACTATAGCCACATCATTGACTTTGAGTTGTTTCTAATGCTTGACTTCTAATACATAAGCTAGGTAGGTTGAACATCCCTTGCGAATACACATGTGTGCTGCAGTAGCTAAGATAATAGTTGACAAAGGATTAGATCTTTCACCTACAACTGTAATTTTCTGTGCATCAGGGTTCTTTAATGTAATTCATTTTAATCGGCAATCCACTGTCACTTGATGTTTATGAAGCCAATCCATCCCCAATATAGCATTAAATTCATAGAAAGGAAGCTCTATCAGATTCACAAGGAAAGTAGTTTCCTGTGTCTGGATGGGGCAGTCCTTAAATACTTTGTTCACAACTACATTGTGCCCTAAAGGATTACTAACTAAAATGTCCTGATCTAATTGTGCTCTAGATAATCCCTTTCCTTAAGCAACCCTGGTGATAAGATAGGAGTGTGTGGACTCGAGATCGATCAAAGCATAAACTGGAGCATCAAACAGATAAAATTTACCTACTATAACATCGGGAGCATCTTGATCCTCCCTAGCTCTGACTGCATAAGTCTGGCCAAAAGTATGCCTGCCTGGTGCTGATGGTGTCTGTACGCTCCCTCTGGCTGATGTAGCTCCCGCAGGTCCACCTCTGCCACGACCTCTGGATGGTCCAGCACCAGATCTATTTGCTGGGGTAGATAAAGTAGTCGCCTGTGCTCGCGGACAGTCCTTCTTCAAATGTTCTTTTGATCCACAACGCAAACAAGCTCCTGTTAACCCCCAGCATTCCCCAAGATGTCTTCTCCTACAATGATTACAAACTGGGTTCCTAAATCCTCCTTATTCTCGAGGTGTACTAGCCATGGATGTCGTAGGAGGGGCAGCTCGAGCAGTAGACTTTTGACTGGCTACTGGATTTGCTGAAGTGCCTGATGAAGGAGCAGCTGCACCCTTGGGCTTTTGACTGGATGCACTAGGTACTCCTGTAAATGGTCGTCTTCTTTGTTGAAATCGGGCCTTTTTATTTGCTTTTTCTGCATCAATAGTCACAACTCTGATGGCTGCATCAACCAATTCCCTCATGTCAGTGTAGGTATGAGATGCCAAGGCCATCCTGATATCATTATGAAGTCTCCTCTCAAATAATTGATACATCTTGGCTGGAGGAAACTTGTACTCATCAATATAAGCACTGAGTCTGTCAAACTCTCGGCCATACTCTTGCACTGAACGGGTCCCCTAGCGAAGTCGCCAAAATGCCTCTACCATGTTTCTCATATGTTCCTTCCCCACATATTTATCCCTGAATTGCTCGAGAAAGAAATCCCAAGTCACCTGTTCAATGGGTCGATGTCGCCTAACTGAATTCCACCAGATGTAAATGGGACCCTGTAGCAAAGCTACTGCACCCTCTAGTTTCTCCTCAGGTGGGCTGTGCGTAATTTCAAATAATATCTTGAGCTGATCTAGCCAATCTTCAGCTTCTGTCGCTGCTATCTGTTCTCGACCATGAAAATTTTCAACACCTAACCTCTTCAATCGCTCCAAAATAGGTCTACTGGATGACTGGGGAGGTGACTGCTGTGATGGAGGAGCGAGGGCCTAGAGCCTCTGGTATAAAAGATCGGCCACCATTTGAGCAAAATCTGGGGGTGCATAAGCACCTGGCTATGGAACTGGTGGAACTGGTGGCGAAACCGGATGACTAGGCAGCTGAGATTGAGCAGATGGAGTAGCTGTACTAGCTGCAGATCTAGCTGGAGCGGGGGCCCCACTCTTCGCATCACTCACAGGCTCCAAGGCTCGTCGCGACCCCGAAGACATCTTCTAACTGAAATGGACAAAAGGATCAGGTAAGATTTAATAACAATCCACTCATTCTTTTTCGGCATGTACATCTAATGAATTACTTTTATTCACCCTTATGTATGCATATTCCGATCTTAGGATTGCCTAAACCGGCTCTAATACCACTAAATGTAACACCCTACTAATAAGTGACCTTGCATACATGGTATACTGACATTGTAATTAAAGATCACAATTAGGACCTTACTATTCCTTAGGTTGAAATTCCCGCAGCATATCGGCTTAAAGTTTTTACTACCCAAACCTACAAAATTGAAAATTTACACTCCCAATATTTTGACTCCACCTCCAATACTTCAATTCCAACCAAGGCACTTCTATAATTGTTCAACAATTTACAACACCACACACTAAAATTTTTCACAAATTCTCATCACACATACATAGATATATTTACAATGATACAGTAATCCAAATTTTGTGGTACTTAAATACAACAAAAGTTATGTCAAAAGTGATACAAAGTCGATGCTAAATATTTCATCACATGTACACGCCTTCGACCTTGACCTCATCTACTTCCATCTCGTACCTATCCCTGCGCACAGTCACAAAACCACGTGCTAAGCAATCATGTTGCCTAGTGGTGGATACAACTACACAATTTCATTTATAAACATAAATTTTTATTTAATTACCAACTTGTCCCTTTTGTTATTTACTTTAATTTAGCTCTCATTAACTTACTTAGTTATAATTTAATGGCTAAATCTTACTATACCTAAATTCTCTTATTAGTTCCCATAATTTTCTTACCTAATTGTAAAATCTCAATTAGGTCCCTAAACTTTTATTTTGCCCAATTTGTCCTCGTTTGACCCCCGTTTCGACCTGTTTGACTCATCTTTGGCTTTTAATGTATCATAGATGAAAATTTTCCTTTTTAGTCCTTATAGTGCTTATTAAGTGGAAAATTACATTTTGGTCCATAAACTTTTCATTAATTGCGGCTTTGCCCTTTTTACTTACATTAGCCTTTTTATTTCTCCTAACCACCCTTTTTATGTCAAACTACCATTTTACCCTTAGTTTATCGTGTAATTATTATTTTGCCCTTTTTGAACACATTATTCTCATTTTTCATTTTATTTTCTATTTATTTCCATTTATGACTTTTTTGATGCCAAATTTCCCCTTTAATCCCTGTTTTTGTGCATAATTACCATTTTGCCCCTAATTATCATCAGTGGAAATTCTCAAACCGGATATGCGAGACGAGGATTGTATGAAATTACTGTATAACTGTATGGGTGAGGTGACCACAAAATCGTAGTCATACCTCGCCAAAATTTTACTGGATGATTTTACCGCGGTATACGGATCCCTATGGCTAGCCATTATATCCTAGGGTCCTGGATCAACCACTGTACACTAAGGGCAACTTTATTTTTATACTTTATGTTATATTTTTATTATATTCTTCAACATGTGTTCATTATGTAACATTAGATACCTTATCATTTTCTTATAAATATGAATACCATGCATAAATTTATAATGTAGATGAAAAATTATAACTAAACTTGATGAATTCATGGCATTGATACTAGGTTTACCATTCGGCCTCTTATGGTTCTTCAACATATCATGAAATTTCTCATTCCATTTTATGCCATTTATGTTTTTAAAGCTAAAATATATTTAGACATGTTAATTAATACACATATCACCTTAATATCACTATGTTACCTATATAATTACCATTATGTTCCCATTACAACCACCATATACACTTTAGCTTAAGCTCAAATCAATCATAACATTTTTAATTATCAATATATTGGCCAAAGCATGTCTAATTCTTTAAATAATACCTAATACCTTATGACATTCCTTAGGGCACCAATTCGGCCACCCTAAGGACTACACTTAAATGTATGTTTTCTTTCTAATTTCCTACTTATTTCACGTCACTACATCATTCTACAAGGTCCTATCAAGTTATTTCCCACTAATTCATAAGTTTCATTAGTTACATAATGGAAATTTTAAGAGAAAACTCAAAATTTAATGAAATTAAGTGTAGGACAAGTATCCACTAACCTTTATGGTGCTAAAAATTACCTAAGCTTGCCTTCTTTGCTCCTCTCCTTCTTTACTTCCTTTATTCTCTTGACTTTCACCAATTGGCCGAATTTTAGAGGGAAGAAATCATAAGTTTAATCTTCAATTTATAGCAATTAAACACAACCATCTAGTCACCCTAGGGATGCTCTACAGTCCCATGCAAAAATCCTTAATCAAAACCCATCAAAATAGCATAACGTACCTACCAAAGCTTACTTTCTCTCACTAAATATCTTGATGTTCCAAGCTTCCTCTCGATTAAATCAAGATTCTAGGTTGAAGAGGATGTCTTTTAGTGTCTTTGAGTGAAATTAAAGCTCAAGATTTGGTGGGAGGATAGAGAGATGAAGATAAAATGGTGGAAATGGTGATTAGGGGATGGTTTGGATTTTAAGGGAAAAAGGGAGGAAGATGATCGACTTTTGGAATGAAATTGAGAGAATTCTAGACCCCTTATATTACCTTTAATTCCACCAAATCTAAGGCCCAAATTCACTCAAACACTATTCCATCCAAAGGCTTATTTTTTTGCCATCTGTCATGAATTCCTTAATTTTTGAGTTGATTTACACCATTCTTTGAATGTATGTGATTAATACTTCCTTTCCAATAACCTCCATGTCCTTAGATTAATTATTTATGGCCTTTAAGCCCTCCAACTAACTTAACCTCAGTTTTTAGTCATTTTATTGTAATTGGTGTTCTATTTGTCAGAATAACATGAAATTTTTCCCCGCGTGCACCTACATATATATTAGTATGTGGTTAAAATTTCAAGTCATTCCAATATTGTTTCAGTATATTTTTGGCTTTAGAGGCAAAATCGACCAGTCTGGGACCCGAAATTCTGAAACCGTTAGAAATTTTTATTTTTCAATTCCAAGGGGTATTTTTGGTCATACACAACATGTATATATACTTAGAAAAATTTTTGAAGATTTTTAGAGTATTTTACAGCTTGGTCAAACTTTTGGTCAACCGAGCCTACAGTGTTAGGTTAAAATTTTCTGTCTAATTTGAGGGCCTATTTAAACTCAATTTCCTCTCAAATCATACCATTGAGCTCCATTTAACACCTATTCTTACCTTCTAATGTTGGTTCAAACTGCCCGTCAGGTCACCCATCCTCGGGTTTTCTGGCTCGAGCACATTTAACTTTACATATATTCGATTTTTCATTGTCTAATTCTACCCTGATTGCCCCGATAACTGTCCTAGGACCACTATTTATTTCCTAGAACATGTCATGCATGTCAGGTGTAACTTTTGGGGTGTTACATGCATTTTTTGGACTTGTTGAATGTTTGTAGTTGCTAAATCGCATGATAGCCTAACCCACTTAAGTGTGTGTGAGAAGTTCCATGGTTTAATCTCTAAAGGGGCTTGATATTGGCCAAGGTGGAGATTTGTTAAAAATGGCTCATATACTAGCCTACCAATAGATGATGGAGCATAGCAAAGAATGTTTACTCGGAGGGAAATTCGATCGAAATGACATATTAAATATGTACAGTTGGACAAGGATGTTTGGAGGAGTGGGACGCTTGGAAGAGCAAACTGATCGATCGAAAAGCTGGAATAATCTGTCTAAGTGGCATGTGTATGCATCTAGAATTCAAGTGGGTTTGGGAGAGCGCGTTAACGCGTGTAAGGTACTGGGTAATTATGTAAATTCATACCAAGTGGGTTATATATAAATACTGAAGTTGTAACAAATTTTATTTGAGCTTTTCTCTGGAATAAAAGAATAGCCGTTACCAAGGACGTAGGCATAATTGGCTGAACCTCGTTAAACTCTTTTGTTCTCTAGATTTTCTTGTTTGTCTTGTTAATATTCCTGTGATTATTTAGCGATATTTCTCAACATCTAGTTTGGATATCATGAGGTTAAAATCTATTTTCCAATGTTCTGTTGGATGGTGACTCAATGATACCTACCGCTTGAGCCCACTTAGATGCCATCATAAGATTGACCACCAACAATAGAATTGGGGTGCCCCGAGATGCTATCTCATGCCTTTTTGAGACTTGAGACTTGACGAATTGGGTCGAATCCCTTTTCTATTGTGAAATAGCTAAACTTACGAACTTTATAAACCTCGTCCGGTCTTGTACCCTAAAAGCGGGCCTCTTAGACCAAACCAAATTTCACCATAGTGCATTGAGGCGGTTCGATGCTTGTCACAATCGACGGCTGGTGGTAGAGGGAACAATGGCGACACTGATAGGATGGGGAGATGTGGGTGATGGTGGCTGGAATAGGGAAGAGAACTAGGGGATGCGAACCGATGATAGATAGAAGAAAGAAAAAGAGTTGGGGCCAAATTAATGCTAAATTTTTACTTTAATTAGTCCCTCCTTTGATTTACTTTAGTCCTTCCCCTTAAATTTCTATTTAATTGGGTTCCCAACTTGAATCCTTTTTATACCTATTATATTATTCCATAACAAAATAAAGAGTTTAAATCTTTTGAAATTCTTAAATAAATATTGCTTTTGTACCCAAATTTTCGGATTTAACATAGTGCTCTCGAGTCCTCTAACAATACTATTTGGGTCACTATTCTTTCAGGGAGTTACAACATGGCTATGCATTGAAACATAGTTATGAATAGAATATAGGTACAAGTGAATTATTATATGTAATTGATTGTATGCATTTACGTAAAGCACACAGAGACATGAATGCATACACGATTGTGATTAATGACTACAGGGCCATAGTAGAGTGTATAAGGATATGATAAATGATTTAATGATGAACGATGATTAAATGTGAACGTCACATGCGATAGTATATAGAGAGTGATTCCAACAAAAAGGCATGTTAAGCAAACTCTTGAACAGGCTTTGTTCATATGTGTTTACATTGATTCCCGAAATAATTCATGTTTATATAAGCTTTAATTTCGATTAAATGATAATGTTTATATAAATATATAACTGGTAACATAAATGAGCATCGTAATGAAATGCATGATGAATCCATGAATATTTGACTTGACTAGTGAAGGTGAAAATAGAAAAGAAAGTGAAAGTGACAATGTATCGTGAAAGTGATAGTGATAGTGACAGTGAAAGGAAAATAGCAAAAAGTGACATTATTTTGTACCCAAATTATATATAGTAGTGAATAGATAGACATGTCTATAAGAGATAGTGATTTCAGTTGCCAGTATTTCAATGATCGTTTAGTACCCAGTGTTTTGATGCTCGTTCGGTACCCAGTGTTTCAGTGCCCATTTAGTACCCAATGTTTTGGAGACTAATATGTCTTAGGTGCTTGATACTGGCCAGTTAGTATATAGTGATTTGATACCTTTTTTAGTATCCCTTTTTTCCATTATCCACGTCTTAACGTGAATTCAGGCCACAATGGGGAATGTAATATAGTGAAAGTGATAAAAGTGCATGAATAAAATGCTTATATATTTATATACATATATATAAGCCAAAGAGAACATTTGTTGCATGGAATGAATGTTTGGAAAAGTATATAGTTATAAGACATTTAATAATGAAATGTGTGAATGTATTTGACACATGAGTTTGCATGTGAGTTTATGAAATGATTTGTGCAAACGGATTTGAATTGAATAATACGAGTGACGAAAATAATATTGACAGGAGTGGTAATAGAACACAAGTGAAGCATATAATCATTAAGTATATGGTAACATAACATATGAATGTTTGATTCATATGGACCTAATATAGTTGTACGCATTGCAAATGATTATGAGAACTACATTGTATACAAGTGCAATTAGGATACTAGTGATAACAATGTAAGGAATTAGGATATTTTATTTGCATGATCAGGGTTAATAATTAAAATGTTGAAATAAAATTCATGTTATGAAAGAGAATACAAAAAGTGTAAATTTGCATATGTGTGACATAATTATATATTTATATTATGCATGTTGCTTGACGACTTGTATGAAAGGTCGTCCACATCCTGTTAATTCCCCACCAAGCTAGTAAATTTAGTACAGATGTTTATTTTTTTATATGTATTCAAGTGTAGAAGATCGAGGACCTGAAGACAACATTTGCAAGCCGCTAGGAGTGAAGTTTTTGTATTGGTATAAAGATTTTTGTAATGTATAATTGTTAACAGTACTGTAAAGTGAAGCACATGTATAATTGTAAATATGTATGTATTAGCATAAGTATAGCATATAAGCATACCAATAAGAGGAAATTAGCAAAGTACATGCAATGGAAATTACATTCATAGCCGGAGATAATAATCTTGAATAACACGAAAAGAATATAAGAATATAGTATAAATTGTATCTAAGCCTGAATAAGACATGACATATCAGTACAGATATAAGTCTGTTGGGTGACACTCACATATTTTTCTTAAGGGTATGAGGGTGTAACATTAATAATGTTAATAATTTCCAAAGTAAAAGGAAAAGATTCAAAAGTTTTGTATTTAGCGAAAAATAAATAACAGAGATTAATAATATTAACAATTCCCAAAGTAAAAGCAAAAGATTCCAAAGCAAACTATATTTAATTTTAATTAAAAAATTAATGAAAAATGAAATTTTAAGGAAGATTTGGTTGGCATTTGCCACTACGGGTCCAAATCGAGTCAACATTCCCAACCCACTAATCGCCGCAACACTTCCCCAATGGCTGAATTTCAGAAAATGGTGTGCTTTTTTTTATTTATTTAGATTTTTCTTAGTTTTTTTTTATTAATTATTCTGTTTCTAAACCAGGAGCCACCCAACCCTTAGAGAGGTGAAATCTTGCTGATAAAGCTCAGAATGTCTTTATCTTGTAACGAGAGAATACGGCGGTTGCGAGACCGATCAAGCTATTGGACCTGCAAAAGAGGTGTCCAGTCGGACTCAGGCGTTAGCACTCCGAAACTTAAGTTAGCAACTTGGGAGAAAAAATATTAGAGAGAGATAGAGTCTCAGGAGTTCATTACCCGGTGCCATCATATTTTTGGCTATATATAGAAGATCTTCGGAGGGGAGGTACTTGAGTACCTTGGGAGATGATAACCGGCAGTTGGAGTGGGTGAGCGGCGATGTGACAGGGAGTAGGTAGGTGATAGGCGTTGGCTTGTGCCAGTGGACTGATGGGACAGCCTGTCCTGTCAGTCCGATCGAGCGTTCCATCTGTTGACGTCGCCCTCCTACTCGCTCTCTTTTTGCTATTAATGGGCCGTGCTTATTGGGCCTCTGGAGATGTATTTTTCTCAGTTATCACTTGTCCCCCCCCCAAATGGGTCTGATCGGGCATGGCGTTATCCTGTTACTTTGGCGAATTTTTGAAATTTTGAAAGGCGGTCACTCAACGCGCCTTTTCATTTCGAGTAGCTGTCTTACGTTTAATGTCGCACGTGTTTCCAGAACGACGATTCGTTCCTTACCATCGTGTCGTTGGATCGAGAGCACGTGTCATCTATCAAGAGGAGGAGTTTCGGAGTATTCTGGAAGCTTTAACGCCCATACAAAAGAAAGGAAATTTGAGGCAGGTCTACTTCATTTTTCATCAACTCCTAACGAAGTTCTATCAAAATTTCGTCGTGACTTAGTTTTTCAATTTTTGAAGACCTTTTGGAGTGTCTGCGAAATTTGAACCAAGTAAGTAAGTAAGCGGCCCCTTCTTTCAATTTTATTTTTCATTCATCACATATACGCTTTTTACCTCTCTTTTTCTCCAAAGAGAATGGCTTCAAGCAGTAATCCACAAATAGATAGGAGTTTCCTAGAGGATTACAGGAATCGTGAGCCGCTTGGTCAGCCCTCACGCCTGACAGAAGCAGATGTGGCGGAGATTCCCTCCCGATACCACCTTTCGGCTGACGTGTCGGTAATGGCCTGCCCTGCTTCTATGGCAATTACAGAAGGACCATTCAGTCATGAAAGGAATTAGTGGTTTATCTGCCCTTTATGGAGTTTGAATGCAAGCTTGAGGCTTCCTTTTGGATCGTTCGAGTTGGCATTACTCCGGGGTTATGGGGTTCCCCAAACCAATTGACCCCAAACGGGTGGAGGATGGTATCCTGCTTTAAGATTTGGTGCCAAACAGAGTCGGTGGCCCCGACTTTAGATCTTTTCACACACTTCTTTTATATTTCCGATCGGACCAGCGCACTGGAGTATTGTTTTACCAGCCGACGACATCAAAAGCTTTTTGATGTCCCAACCTCCATGAAACATTTTAGGGAGAGATACCTCTTAGTGGGTATGGCTGGTGGCTTTGGTGTATCGCTAGTCCGATCTGATGAAGCCATCGCTTTGGACGATTGTGTTGTCGGCCAATTAATGTATGAAGCCAATATTAAAAAATTGTTGGGGGCTGTGGAGAGGAATGACGGGCCTTACGATTCCGATTATCTTTTGGGGACTCAAGCTGAGCGTGTAGACTCCAATGCTGGCGCAAACACAGAATGTGAGCGTTAGTGTTGGAATGCAAAAAAAATTGACTACTTTTGTTAAGTCATGTGCTGTGTGTGCGTTTGCATTATTCGAATATTAAACAAGGCACTTATCTTTGTTTTGTTCGTGTAATACAGCTACAGACGAGATTACTGGAGGCGAGGAAGCTGCCCAACAGTTAGCCGATCGGGCTAAGGTAAGAAGGACAGCCGATCGGTTGGCTAAGGAGGAGAGGAGAGCCAAAAAGCGGAAGATTCTACCTGCTTCTGAAGTTCGGGCTTTCAAAGGTGTTGCTAGTGGTCTTATTGCTGTAACGACTAGTACCCCTTCGGCCGTTGCGGTTGTTGAGCCTGTGACCCATCCGCTTCAGATAAGTCCTAGCCCCTTACTTGCCTCTCAAATAGTAGTGGAACATCCTCCTCTCAGGCGTCAGTAGTTAAGAGGTGAGTCTGGCGAGGAAGGACCACAACCGTCTTCCATCGACCGACCGTTTTCTCAGCTATCGGATTCCCCGACAGATGAAGCGGCTCAAGAGAGGATAACGGAGGCAGCAAAGGAAAAGATTGCCGAAACTATTGTTGCCACTGATTCCCCGGCTGCCATAAGGAGGAAGGTGGTAGCTCTAAGTGGGTCAGGCCGACGGTCTTCAGGAGGAAGTCAAAAGGGTCAGGCGCCGTTATTGGAAGATGTTCTGAAGAAGCGGTTTGGCGACGACTGGTCCGTAGCTAACAAGGATGTGCCGGCCTTCGTTTGCCAGGGTCTTGCTCAAGAGAGCGATTTCGAAGCAATGACAGATCTTGATTTCCTTTCGTGGGAGTACGAGCTGTTTCAGCAGTATAATCTGGAGGTATCACTTGTTTGTTCGTTTTTTTTTTTGTTTGTTTTTTTATATATATTCCTTCGCTGCCTTTTCGCAGCTAATAAAGAAGGGGCTTCGCATCCATGGCATGGCGGCCTATGCCCGGGCGAAGTGGGAGGATGCTGCTCGGCAAACGAGAGAGGCTGAGGCTGCTAACGCCGAGGTGAAGGGGGAAGCTGCATCTTTGAAGTTGGGTATGGAGGAGCTAAAAAATGAGAGAATCCAACTGGCCCAAGATCTTGAGTCTCGGCAAAGCGAAGTGAACCAACTGAAAGGAGATGTGGCACGCCTTACTACTGAAACCGCATTGTACAAAAATTATGAAGAAGAGCTGGACCGGCTGAAGGGCGAGTGTTCCCAACTAAAAAATGACTGCCTCAAAGCCAATGCCGACAAGGATAAGGCACTTGCGGACAAAGATCGGGTTTTGTCAGAGCGCGACCTCCTCCTATCAGAAAAGAACTCCTTAGAGGCGGTTTTGGCGGAGAAAAATGCAGCTTGGGCTGAAAACTTGACAAAAGCGCTGGCCGCGAAGGAGGAGGAGATTCTTGATAAATTGGGCGAGGCTCAGGGAAGGTTGTTAACTCGACTAATTTATGAGGCTAAGCAGCGATTTCCTAGAGCCAACTTCGAATGGATGGAGGATGCAGGGATTCTTCCTGATCCTCCCTCTAGTGACGATGATGATGAGGAGGAAGTGTGTCCAGTTGAAGAAGCTGACGATGGTTTGTCAACCGAATCTAGGATTATGCTTCCTTCTGCTATAGAGCCTGAGGTTCCCACATTATTGGAGCCAGAACCCATGGTATCTTTACTGAAAGAGCCGGCAGGCGACCAAGTTATTGACGAGGCTGCCGCCGATCCCTCTGCTTAGCCGACCGGCCAAGTGTATACATAAAGACTTATTCTCCCTTTATTTTGTAAAGACTTTTGCATGTATATATGAGATTCCGTTTGCCCTCCATCTATAGCTTTGTTTTGCATTTTTCACTTTAAAGCGTTATTTTTCTATAAGTTGTAATGAAAGGCGTAAAGCACACGAAATCAACCTAAGGAGAGTAAGGGAGTACTTCCTGAATTACATAGATCAATTGGTCATGATAGATTATTCTTGTACCGATCGGTAGAAGACCTTGTGTCACATTTTTGCGATTATGAAAGTTCAATCGGCACGGAGTCATGATGCCTTGTCTATTTTGGTCATGGTGGGCGATCTTACAATTTTGAGCAGATATTAAAATCTGTCATATGGTGGAGTTGTTTTGTGTCTTTCGTGTGTCAGGCACAAAGGAAATACTTGTTGATGGATTTAATACTTTTCTTTTTAATAGCTGCGTCCCGCATTTGGAGGACAAAATAGGTTTATTTGGAGAGAACTTTCCGTTATTGAATCACCTCCCGTTGTGGGAGTCATAATGGAGAAAATCTATCAAATTTTGAACTCAAAACGAGCTTAACGAATAACTCGACCTTGAGTTAATGGAGAATGAAATAAAATTGACTATTATTGGAGAATGGAGCAAAGCCAACGATTAATGGAGAATGGAGCAAAGCCAGCGATTAATGGAGAATGGAGCAAAGCCGATGATTAATAGAGAATGGAGCAAAGCCGGCGATTAATGGAGAATGGAGCAAAGCCGACGATTAATGAAGAATGGAGCAAAGCCGACGACCTGCAAACGAAAACAAGGCTAACAAGTAAACAACGCAATAAAAACATACCTTTTATGAAGATAAAGAAAAACGGGAACGGAGGAAATGGAGAAGATATTCTTTATTGAATATGATACATGATTACACATGTTACTTCTTGAGCATCTCGACATTCCAGCTCCAGGGGATATTCATCCCTTCTAGAGTCCTTAGCCTGTAAGTACTGGAGCTTAAGACCTTGGAGATTTCATATGGACTTTCCTAGTTTGGCATTAGCTTTCTAACCCCGACATTTCCTGAGCCAATATCCGCCCTTCTGAGCACTAGATCTCCCACATTAAAGGTTCTTGCCTTTACTTTTGTGTTATGGTATTTTGCGACTCTTTGTTTGTAAGCGGCAATTTTGGCGTGAGCATCTTCCCTCTTTTCCTCTATCAGGTCCAGATCTTGGCGTCTATCTAAGACGTTCGCCTGACTGGAATAGAATGCTGTCCGACAAAAGGGGAGGCCGATTTCTACAGGTATGATTGCCTCGGAGCCGTAGATAAGAGAGAATGGTGTTTGGTGAGTGCCGGCTCGCGAGGAGGTCCTGTAGGACCATAAGACACTCTGTAATTCTTCAGTCCAATTGCCTTTTGCTTCATTGAGTCATTTTTTTAAGACTTTCAGGAGCGTTCGATTGGAGACCTCTATCATCTCGTTGCTTTGAGGATGGGTGACGGAGGTGAATCTGCAAACGATATTTTTCCAAATGAAATTTTTGACCCTCTTTGCCGTGATTGTAGCCAAAGGCTCAGCTTCAATCCATTTGGAGAAGTGATCGACGGCAACGAGGAGGAATTTCATTTGCCTTTTCCCTTGGGGAAAGGGCCCTAATATGTCTAAACCCCACTGATCAAACGGCCAAGCAGTGTCGATCGGCATTTGGTCTGCTGCCGACTGCCTGATGACTCTTCCATGTATTTGGCATTGCTGGCATCTCCGTACCTTTTTTTGGGCATCTCTGAAGATGCTCGGCTAGTAGTAACCAGCGTGGAGTGCTTTCCTAGCTAGGGCCCTACTTGCTTCATGCGCTCCGCAAATGCCTTCATGGATTTCTCTCAAGACATAGTCCCCTTCCTCCTTCGTTATACATTTGAGCCAGGGTGACTGAAAGCTTTTTTAAACAATTCACCGTTAATAACAGAGTAGTTTAAAGATTTACGGGATACCTTTCGAGCTTCTGTCTTGTCGTCAGGTAATAGCCCTATTTGTAGGTACCGTTTAAGGGGGCTCATCCATGTTTCCTGAGTCAGCTCTATTTCCATCATTTATGGTTCATCTAAGGAGGAGTTTGCTTGATCAATGATGGTTATATTTTCTTCCACCATACCTTGTTCGGCAGCAGACATTTTGGCAAGTCGATCAGCTGCTAAAGTTTGATCCCTTGGTGCCCTTTGCAGGATCCATTGAGATCCAACCTCGTCCAGCATTTTGAGCGCCACTTTAACCTTTTCTAGGTATCGAATCATATTGGCTTCCCTAGCTTCAAAGGTGCCTGAAACTTGGCTCGTCACAAGCTGGAGTCGCTTTTGATAGTGACGGCTTCCGGTCGGATGGCATGAAGTAACCTTAATTCGTGCAGTAGGGCTTCATACTCTGCCATATTATTTGAAACTTTGAAATTGAGCCTTATTGCGTACCTGATAACAATGCCAAGAGGTCCCATTATTACGATGCCGGCGCCTCCTCGGCTATCATTCGCGGCCCCATCCACGATCATTTCCCATCTGATGGGCTGTGGATGACTAACTATTTTATCGATGGAGAATCCTGCTACGAAATTTGCCAGAGCTTGGGCTTTGATCGCCTGTCTGGGTTCATATCTCACATCCCATAACTGAAGTTTGATCGCCCATCCCACCATTTTTCCCTCCAAATTAGGGGTCTGGAGGATTTTTCTTATCGATTGATCTGAGCGGACGACTATTATATGTGCCTCGAAGTACTGTCTTAGCTTCTTCGTGCACATTATGAGGGCGATGATGAGTTGTTCGACAAGGCCTTTCTTCAGTTTCAGGCCTCTGAGTACTTGACTCATGTAGTAAACTGGCAATTATTGGGTTTCTTCCTCCCTGACTAGGACACCTGCGACAGCTTGACCAGAAGTTGACAAGTACAGGTATAGATTTTTCACCTAGGAGTGGCCGGCTCAATAAAGAAGGGTTGGCAAGAAACTTCTTTAGCTCGTCAAAGGCTTGTTGACAATCGGCGTCCCAATCAAAGGTTTCATTATTTCTCAATTTTTTGAAGAAGGGGATACATCGCTTGGCAGAGGAGGATATGAATCGTCCAAGGGCCGTGACTCTGCCGTTCAGCTTCTGGATGTCCTTCACGCTGTGCGGCGGCTGTATCTCCAAAATTGCCTTAATCTTGTCGGGATTGGCTTTAATGCCCCTTTGTGATACCATGAAGCCTAGAAATTTGCCTGAAGGCACTCCAAAAGTGCATTTGTCAGGATTGAGCTTCATCCGGAATTTATTCAGTGTACTGAAGACTTTTGCCAGATCGACAGGGTGTTGTTCGGGGCTCTTGCTTTTAACGATCATGTCGTCTACGTAAACTTTCACATTTTGCCCGATCTGATCTTTGAAGATCTTATTCATCAAGCGCTGATACGTAGTACCTGCATTTTTCAGTCCAAACGGCATGGCCTTGTAGCAAAAGGTGCCATCATCCGTGATGAAGCTGGTTTTTTCCTGGTCCAATAGCCACATCATGATCTGGTGATATCCGGCGTATGCATCAAGGAGGGAATAAGTGGCGTGACCAGCAGTGGCGTCAACCAATTGGTCTATGCTGGGTAGGGGGTAGCTGTCTTTAGGGTACGCTTTATTGAGATCTGTGAAGTCGACATACATTCGCATCTTTCTCGATTTCTTTTTGACCAAAACAATATTGGCTAGCCATTCGGGGTAGTCGACTTCTCGGATCGTCCCTGCTTTTAGCAACTTGTCTACCTCTTCGAAGATGAATCTTTTTCGATCGGGAGCAAGCCTTCGCAACTTTTGTCTAACCGGCGTGTAAGCTGGGTCTACATTGAGTTTGTGGGTAATCACATTGGGGTTAATCCCGGTGATGTCTTCCGGTTTTCAAGCGAAAGAAGCCTGGTTGATCATCAGTACTTGCATGACTGCTTCTTCAACTTCTGCGTTCATGCTGGTGTCGATTTGGATTGCTTTGCCCTCTGCGAGCATCCGAGTTTTGACTTCTTCTGCGGAATCCATTCTTGGCTCTTTCGCTTGCTCAAGTCGTTCTAGGCCTGGTTCTACCAGCATAGCTTCTTTATGGTGCTTGATCATGGCTATATAAGCTTATTTTGACGCCTTTTGGTTGCCTCTCAATATGGCGACGCCGCCTCTGGTCGGAATTTTCATTACCATGTAGCGGATGCTGGTGACTGCCCCTGTCTGAAATAACAAAGGCCTGCCAAAGATGGCGTTATAAGCAAAAACCATATCGATAACCATAAACGTTACCTTGCAGGCGTGGGCGAGAGCCTCCTGACCAAGCTCTACAAATAGTTCGACCGACCCTGCTACTGGCACCGTGGCGTTGCGAAGCCGATTAATGGCGTGGTGTTTGGTTTAAGCTCCTCAACCGGCAGCCCCATTGCTCTATAAGCCTGGAGGGTGAGTATATTAACCGCGCTCCCATTATCCACCAATATCCTTTTCACGTCAAAATTATTGATCCGTGCCCTGACAACAAGGGCATCTTCATGAGGGAACATGACGTCTCGTGCATCTTCACAAGATATGGTGACTGGGGCTGGTTGTTCAGAAGCTTGGGAGACATAGACGTCTTTGCCTTTTCTTTTTCTGGAGAGTTCTTCTCCATACGACGATTCGCCAGTGATCATATTTATAACACCGGCGTAAGGTCGGCGAGGGTCTGCGTTTTTTGGTTTTCTCCTCTCATCGTCGTCGTTGTCGTCATCGAAATTATCTCTCCTATGATCTGATTGCTTACAGGGGGTCGCTTCTCGCGCTGGACCCACAAACCTCTTGAGGGAGCCTCTTTGCACTAGCCGTTCGATTTCTTCTTTCAGCTGGTAACACTCGTCGGTCGTATGACCAATATCTCTGTGAAATTTTCAATATTTGCTATGGTTCCGAGTTCGTCTGCTCTTCTCTTCCATTTTCTTGGGCCAGTTCACCCTTTGGTGGTTCTCCTTAATCCACATCAGCACTTGTGCGGGATTGGTATTAAGTGGAGTAAAGGGTCGGGAGTGAGCTCGATCGGACTTCGACCGCTCCGCTTCCTTTCTCTTTCCAAGACTCCTTGAAGTGAAGGGTCGTTAAGGGCTTCTTGTAAGTCGTTCTGAAGTCGAAGCCCAATTGAACACCCGTCCGTCCCGATGCTGTAGTCTATCCAAGACATTGCTTCTCCTGGCCCGGTTGGATCTCAGGGCGTCATCTAGCTGAATGTGTTGTTTTGCCCTTTCCATCAGGTCGGAGAAGCTATTCGGCGGCCTTATTATGATTGACTCAAACAATGGCCTATCACTGGTGCCATTAGCCAAAGCAGTGGACGCCATTTCCACGCTCAAGTTCCTTACTTCTGACATCATGGCTTGGAATCTGTCAACATAGCCTCGGAGACTTTCATCTGCCCTCTGATAGAGGTTACACAGAACGCTCACGGACTTTGGGGCCCTTGTCTGCACGATGAATCGGGTGATGAATAACTCCTTTAATTGTCTGAAAGAAGTGATCGACCCCTGTGGGAGCTCGTGGAACCACGTGAGAGCGTATCCCCCCAATGTAGTGGGGAATATCCTGCAGGCGATCCTCTCATCGTAGGTGTATACCTGCACTTTCGTTAGATACTTAGCAAGATGCATAGAGGGGTCAGTTTTACCTGTATACCGCTCCATTATCACATCTCGCCATCTGGGAGGTAGCTCCGATTCCGTGAGTTCCCTACAAAATGGAGAGGCCGTATTGTCGCAAGTGTGATCCTCGAATGCTCCTTTCTTAGAGCTTGTCAATCAGAACTACTTGAGTTTTTGCTTGAACCAGCTATCCTCTTTACTCATGGCGGCTGGGCAAGTTCATCCCTTTGTCCCCTCGTGCAGTTACGATTGGGGGTGCACATAAAAGATAGGTCATCCCCGATGGACGATGTAGATCGTCTGCTGGGAACGTAGGAGGAGTCCCTGCTCGAGGACCCTACGCCTTTTCCTTTGTCGTATCTACCTGGAGTGCTAGCTCTTATTCTCCTGCTATCGTGAGCTCTAGGTTCATTAAGGGAAATCCCATTGTTCCTCCTTCTTCCGAGCTCTTCGGTCATATAACCCATTTCGTGACTTCTTTCGTAAGTTCTGGGCATCTTTCCCTTTTTCAGGGTTTGAACTATGCTTTTGGTAAAGTCACTGAGGATGGCGCGCATGTCTCTAATGGTGACGGGGGTATCCTCTGGCCGTCGCATGGCGGCGTTGTCAAATTTTGGTAGAAGGTCGCCTCTAATAGGGGACCTGGGAGACTCCTCTCTTCTCTCCGAGGGCCTTGATCTGCCCTCGCTATGATGATTGCGCTCCCCTGAAGTTCCATGCTCATTAGATCTTGAACCTGCCATTTCGCTCTCAACGAAAGCACCAAATGATAAATCTCAAAATGTTTTTATCTTATAACGAGAGAATACGGCGGTTCTGAGGCCGATTAAGCTATTGGACCTGCAAAAGGGGTGCCCGGTCGGACCTAGGCGTTAGCACTCCGAAACTTAAGTTAGCAACTTGAGAGAAAAAATATTAGAGAGAGATAGAGTCTCAGGAGTTCATTACCCGGTGCCATCATATTTTTGGCTATATGTAGGAGATCTTCGGAGGGGGGTACTTGAGTACCTTGGGAGATGATAACCGGCAGTTGGAGTGGGTGAGCGGCGATGTAACAGGGAGTAGGTAGGTGATAGGCGTTGGCTTGTGCCAGTGGACTGATGGGACAGCCTGTCCTGTCAGTCTGATCGAACGTTCCATCTGTTGACGTCGCCCTCCTACTCGCACTCTTTTTGCTATTAATGGACTGTGCTTATTGGGTCTTTGGAGATATATTTTTATCAGTTATCACTTGCTATTTACTCCTTTTTTATTATATAATTTTGAGTTGTACTAATTAATAATTTACAGTCAAACTTGCCCCCGTAGAATATAGCTATTTCAATTATATATATATATATATATATATATATATATATATATATATATATATATATATATATATATATATATATATATATATATATATAGACACACACAGTTGTTTTGAAAAAAAAAAAGGGTTTTGCCCAAAAAAAATCAAAGTACAACAATTAGCACTTAATTAACAAATATATATTGTGAAATTATTGTATTTTGCAACTTTTCCTCTTCCTCATTTTTTACACAGAAAATATTATTTAGAAAAGGAAAAAAATTCCAACATGTGAGTGATTTGAAAATTTATGTTGGCATCTGGAACAAATTAAGATCAATTAGCATTTAGCGTCTTATTAACGATTAATTAATTAATAGTATAATCGCAAAGGGGAGTCAAATAACAGCTAAAACACCTTAGCAGCACTACTCACTAGTCAAATATAATTCCTACCTTCTAATCGAACATTCCATATCTTTTTAAAAAAAAAATATTGATAGAAAATATTCCATATCTATGTACTACTCATATTGTAACCTAAATATTTTTATTAGATACAAATTACAAAGTAATGCGAACCAGCTTCCAAAAAGTAATACCAACCATATATTGTTAATTTAGAACACTTGCCACTAGCAAGGTCTTGTTAAATTCTTTAAAAAAACATCAAAATAAATTTTAAAAAATAGCTAGAGTCTTAATCTGTGGAAACTGTGCGGAGTTCTATAATAAAATGTTATGCAACTGTAATGCTATCCCACGAATTGTGTGTGTGTGTATATATATATATATATATATATATATATATATATATATATATATATATATATATATAAAGCTAATTAGGGGTAAACAAACTTCGATTCAAATCGAAAAATCAAATCAAACAATCGATTTTTTAATTTGGTTCAATTTTTCAGTTTTTCAGTTCGGTTTTGATTTTAAATTTTAGGAAAGTTTGATTTTTCGGTTCGGATTTTGAAGGAGAAAACTGTAGAAAAATTAAACTGATCAAAATTCTATATAATTATGTAATTTTTTGAGTTTTTTAATTGAATAATTATTTTGTACATGTAAATTATCTTATTTTGAGTTGTAAATTATATGAGTACATTTATCAATTATTAATTTCTATTTTGTTAGGTGATAATTTGAAATTTTGACGGTTGAATTGAAAATCGATTGAATGAAAAAATTTATTTAACGGTTTTTATTGTATTATTTATTATATATTTTGGGATTTTATATTTAATTTAGACTTTTATTTTGTATAATTTAGATATTTTTACTTTAATATATTATGATTTGTAATTTTGTATAATTTTTAGACATAATTTTTATTTTAAAAAAAATATTTTTAATTTTTAATTTGATTCGATTAGTATTCAGTTATTTAAATAATTCAGTTCGATTAATCAAAATTTTAAAATTTCGATTTTCGGTTATTGAACTGAACTGACCCTTGCACACCCCTTAAGCTAATTATGTACAGAGTCAAGCTTTTCACAATATTTATGGAAAAGATCACAAAGAAAACCATTATATATCATTTTCTTCCTCATTGTGCTACACAGATAACTTTATTTCTTTCTTTCCACCGCATGAAAATTTGTTAAGAAAGTTATTTAGGTTATAATTCTAATTCACGTCCACTACAAACTAACGGTGTATTAATTTCACATAAAAATAATAATTAAAATAAAAGTTTCTCATATATTATGACAAAATTTGGCAGATAAAGAGATTAGAAACTCCCAAAAACAACATATTAATTCGAATTTTTTTTATTTACATTTTCATGTCCTCGAGTATTTTTCCCAAGTATCAATTTTTCAGGCAAGAAACTGATCTATCCCATTCATATTCATTCTAAAATGTTATTAATAACATACTTCCTCCTTTCCATATGTTAACTTTGTGTTTTAAAATTTTAGTGGATTTGAATTAAAAGTGCATTCAAATCTTGCTTTGCGATATGAAGTAGGTAAAAATTGGAGATCTGTATGTTCGTTCGACCAATAGAGATCTAGAGAGACATTCCTAAAGATTTTATGAATTCATAAGGAAAATTCGATCTATGCTATTAATTTTCAATTGATAGTAATTTTATTTTTGTTTTTGTTTAAAATAATATATATTATTAACAGAATCTTGTTAAATTTTTATAATTATTTCTATTTTATGTGTGATTGGGTGAGCAAATTGCATTTTTATAATACTTTTTTTTTTATTCTACACATATATGTTAAGCAAAATTGGTTTTTATATTATTACAATTTCTTTTTTTTCATTTAATTAAAAAATAAAAAAGGGTTAAAAATATATAGGGATATTCGAAAATACTAACTAAAACATTCGGGAATATGATATATTTATAATTGCAATTTAAGTTGAAATTTGAAAACTTAAATTGGAGATATTGTCCATAAGATTGATATTTTTTTTTAGGTTTTTAGAGTGATATTCTAAGTAAGTTCATACTGACGGAAAATATCTCTAAATTATATCATAAACAAACTAATTTTCATCAAAAATATTGTCAGGTACAATTACGAAAATCTCTCCCAATAAAATTTACTGCATTCACAAAGATTCGAACCTGAAATCTTTTACTTAAACTATTAGACTTCATTACAATCAGACCAACTTACGCTGGTTCCATAGGAATGATATCAATAAAAAAAAAAAAAATATATATATATATATATATATATAATACAAAATTTCATAATTCCACATAAATTAATTGCCTCATATTAAAACTGCAATCCCCACCCTAAACCCCTCATCTTCAACTAGCCACCATCCTCACGCCACGTGGCACCAAATATCCAAAACAGCAAGCAATGACCACCGAGCTTCTCCATCCCTCTTCCTATTGCATATGCCATCACCTCATCAACAATTCCATGTTTCTTCTAACAAAAATAAAAATAAACAAATAAATATCTTCAACAGTTTTGTTTTAAGAAAATAAACGTGAAAAGACAATTATACCCTCGACCTGACTGAGTTATGGACAATTGTACCCTTGGTATTCCAACCTTAATATCACCTCCAAATTTGTCCAAAACAAGGGGTAGTCACAGAAACCCATAAAACATTACATCACAAGTTTTATTTCATTTTTCCCATACGAACTGCCATCTGTTTTCTTCCTCCCTTCTTCACTTCAGCCTCTTATTTTTCTGGTAATATAAAAAGTACCCATAAATTCCATAGCAGCAAACACTCATTTTCTTTGACAAAGCCACTGGCTTTTTACCTAGGAGACCAAAACCCAGTGGCCAATTTTTTCAAAAATGGCAATCTGCTCGATGAACTCAACATGCTCAATCTCACCTGAAATTGGAGGATTTATGAACCAACAAGAAGTAGTGTTTTACAAAATAAACAGAAGGCCAAGCATGAGCAGGAGCAGGAGGCAAAACAGTCTGATAATAACATGTTCAAGTGAAGAATCACAGACAGTGGTGATAGGATTGGCAGCAGATTCAGGGTGTGGGAAAAGTACTTTTATGAGAAGATTAACAAGTGTGTTTGGTGGGGCAGCAGAGCCACCGAAAGGAGGAAATCCAGATTCAAACACACTTATAAGTGATACAACTACTGTAATTTGCTTAGATGATTATCACTCGCTGGATAGAACTGGAAGAAAAGAGAAGGGTGTCACTGCTTTGGACCCGAGAGCTAATGACTTTGATCTTATGTATGAACAAGTTAAAGCCATTAAAGATGGAATTGCTGTTCAAAAACCTATTTACAATCATGTTACTGGCCTTTTGGACCCTCCTGAACTCATCACCCCTCCCAAGATTCTTGTCATTGAAGGTCTTCATCCAATGTAAGTTCTCTGTTCTTTCTTTATTCTTTTTTTTTTCAATAAATTTATGAAAGAAATAATTGAAGTGCTAATATGAAAAGGTTATTTTTATTTTTATTAAATTTTGCCAAAATGTATATGAGCTATATATATTCTTTTATAAAATATATTATATAAATTAAGTTCAAATTTTATTATAACTCATTTAATCAATTTTTGAATATTCCTCTAGAATAGGGATGATCATGGGATGAAAAATCTCCGACCTCAGAAAACCATCCCGAATAATGCGGAAAATCCTCAAAAAAATTTTTCATGAGGCGGAAAAAGGAAAAAAATATTCCCTAACTTAGAATTTGAGATGGAAACGGAAATTGTGATTTCCGCTTTGAAATTTTTCTGCCTCCAAAATTTAATAATTAAATTTAATTATATTTATATAATTTAATTTTAAATTATATTTAATTTTAATTTTATCAATTATTAAAATTTATATTAATTTTATTTGTAATTGAATTTATATTTTTTAATTATTAAATGTTATATTTTAATTACAATTAATTGTTAAATATTATATTTTAGTTATAATTATATTTTTTATGCGGATACTGGGATCCTGTGGGGACGGAAACGGGAGAAATTTTTTTCTCAAAATACTTTTGGAGATGGTTTCATTCCTCCGCCGCATGGGGCAGTAGGTGGGAAGCCATTCCTTGCCCCGTCCCTTCTGTGATCATCTCTACTCCTAAGTTAAATGCTTACACATTGTCCTTGGTGACTCAATTCAGTTTGAATTAAATTTAATTAGAATATAGAAGCTTCCAAATCCATGTGGCTAGGAAAAAGAAAAAATGGAATTGAATATTACTAGTTTTGGTTTTTATATACTTATTTTGTTGAAAGATGAGGGATGATATGATAATTCAATTTATTGTTTTTTAAAATTAATCTTTTGAATGAAAATTAGTACACTTTTTAATAATGTAGGCCATTTCATTATCTTTATTATTAACAAATTATATTTGAAAGTATTGTATGATAATTTGATGGAAAATTAAGTAGGTTGAAGGTGAAATTAAAATTAATCCAAACTTTAATAACTGGAAATCAATATGTGAGATTATCTCAAGAAAAAAAAGGTGAGGTCAAGCCTAGATATTTTTATTTTTGGCCCATTTCATAATTTAATTTCCAAAGCATCCCCAAAGTTAGACATGTAAGCAATTCAGGCTTTTTTATTTCATGACATTTGTATTATATGATGCTTGATTTTGTCTCTAATACGAAACATGTTTGTAGGTATGATCAACGTGTAAGAGACCTTTTAGACTTCAGCATATATTTGGACATTAGCAATGAGGTTAAATTTGCATGGAAAATTCAGGTATAATTAATTAATTAATTAAACCTTAATTTTCTACTGATTTTATCTATTATTTTGTCCTTTATATTCAATTTGTTCACGTATATCATATTGTTAAAACTGCAGAGGGATATGGCAGAAAGAGGACACAGTCTTGAAAGCATTAAAGCCAGTATTGAAGCTCGCAAGCCTGACTTTGATGCTTATATTGGTAATTATTACTAATTACTAAAATTAATCCTTTTTTAAAAGAAAAAAATGGCACATTTGTGGAGTGAAATAGGTGCAAATATGTGTATGCACCGGTTGTTTCTAGTATCATAATAATTATAAGAAAATATTAAAGTACTAACCACCATGATTTGATTAGCGGTCAATACTCGATTAAAATTGCTGACAATTTTGATTTCGGTACTAACATTTATAGTTGTAATTAATATATACAACGTTTGAAAATTCGATGCAGATCCACAAAAGCAATATGCAGATGCAGTGATAGAAGTGTTGCCAACACAACTGATCCCAGATGACAATGAAGGAAAAGTGTTAAGAGTTAGATTGATAATGAAAGAAGGTGTTAAGCATTTTAGTCCAGTTTACTTGTTTGATGAAGGTTCCTCTATTTCATGGATACCCTGTGGTAGGAAGCTCTCTTGCTCTTATCCTGGCATCAATTTCTCTTACGGTCCCGATGCCTATTTCGGTCACGAGGTATATTTCTTCCTCCAAATACATTTTCTATAATTCGGTATCAATTCCGTTACGTTCAGACATATAGTGATGGCAACGGCTAGGGTTTTTTAGGTATTTGACTCGCTCTGTCCTGTTTATTAAGTGCACGGATAATTATAAATGGATTTATAACGGATATAAATATTAAAATAGAATTCATTGTGTATTTGGGTCGGGTACTGTTTTAGTACCTCAAGTACCCGTCATCCGAACCCATTAATATATTTAGTTACGGGTAATAAATATCGACGGATACTTAACTTGTTTAAATTCATTTATTCGACAATTAGAACTATAAATGTTATCAGTAGAAATTGAACATGAGACTTTATGTACTTATAAAGTGCTGATCACCATATCAACTTCAGATGGTTTGGATGGATAAGTAATTGATGGATTAACTCGGATTTGTTTTCAGGTGTCGGTATTGGAAATGGATGGGCAATTTGATAGATTAGATGAATTGATATATGTAGAGAGCCATTTAAGCAACATATCAACAAAGTTCTATGGAGAAGTAACACAACAGATGTTGAAGCATGCTGATTTCCCTGGAAGTAACAATGGAACTGGTCTCTTCCAAACCATTATTGGGTTGAAAATAAGAGATCTTTATGAGCAAATTGTTGGCAGCAGAGCCAAAACCCCTGTTGAAGCCAATGCTTAATTTGTCGACTTCCCATCTCTCTTTCACTATATTTAATAAGGCATTTTCTAAATTTATCTTTTTGCTTGCAATTTCTTTGTAAGGGAGTTTTAGGAAATTGCTTATTGTATAAGAATGGGTGTTCTTCCTTTTCAGATGAATGCAATCATACAGTCATCATCATAACCCATCATAACTTCCAACCAAAATTTGAACACCTCTAAATTATAACCCATTAAATCAGATTTTAACATACTAATATTTGAATCACATTTCATCAATCCAAGCTCTCTGGTTAACGGAACATACTTCAATACAAGAGACCTGTGCTGAATTCTCTTTAATAGTAAGCCAAGCATCAGCTAATAATAGTCACATCATCTGACAATAACAAGTATCTGCCGGCAAACCACAGCTACAAGGGAATACAGAAAAAGGCTCGAGATGCTAAAAATAGCATTAGGGAAACTATACATCAAAACTACATAGAAACATCAAATAGATCAGACCAGAACATGATTGGAAATATACATAATGTCATTGATATAAATTAACTGCAAGCTTTAGGCTGTTCTACTTTATCGTGACGTACTTGTTAGTACCGTGCCTAGCCCAGTGATGCTTTAAGTCAACTGGATGAGAAAGATCATAACCTTCTGCTGCCAGTTTCAGCAGCAGTTTCATATAAGCTCCATTACTCATTTTCCTACCAGCCAAGCGAGCCCCAGGTCTTGTGGGGCTCATGGGTAGAGGATACTCAGATATTCTAATAGTGCAACATGAGGATTGCCATCCACAAGCACCCCATTTGTAACAGACTCTTGGCATGCCTGAGCACGTGCAAACCGGAGAAGGCACCCTAGATAAATCAAAATTAATTTTATCAATATGCACATCAAAATTCCTCTTCTCACGCTTTGCTTCGGGCATGCTTTGACCTTTCTCCTTGGAAGAAGTCTTCTTGGGCTGCTTCAACTTCATAGTCTTTGGTGGAATTTGATTAGAAACCTTTACAGAAGGCTTTGGTTTCTTAGGCTTTGCGGTTTTGATTCCAGAGTTGTTGTTCTTTGCTGGCTCGGCTGTAGGTGCAACAGAACGAATAGAAGCAACAGGAAGACCTGGCTGTGCATCAGTTTGAGTTCCTTGAGAAAGAACTGAGCTGGTCCTTGGTGTAGAGTAAAAACTTCCAGGATAAAACCATGCAAAATGTGGAACAGATGCTCCTGGGATAGTTTCCGGTATCATAGGGTTTCTATTGGAGTATGTCCCCATCATGGAATCTAAAGCTAGTCATCCCAGCACTTCATGTATATTACAGCACTGCTTCTCGAAATCAAATTCCTAGAACTTGAAAGCACTTCACTGCTTTGCCAGCCAATGCCATCCAGAATCAAATCAATTTTTGTGGAGGATACAAGTGCATAAGAATCAAATGGAGATCCTCATAGATGGATAAATAGAAATACAATCAAAATGATTGAGGAAACTACATCTCTCACAATTAAATTAAATTAGTCAAAAGTCCTGCCCATGCAAAGTCTCACCAGTATCTTTGAATTGCTAATTATTTCACATTTGCAACTACTCAGTGAAGTTCCAACATCACAAATTAACAACACAAGCACACTGTAGTTTTTTTACATAACAGTCCTACAATGGTTCAAGATTTTCCTCACAAATTTACTCCTGGACTTTAAACAAAATAAACTCCCTGACACAGCTGTACATAATTAATGGCAATACTTACAAAAAAGTAAAAATAAAAGGAAATTTTATTCACAGAAAAACATTATCAGAACCCTAAAAGAGCTTGCATCAATGATCTAAGAGTCCATCCACAAGTATAAAATTCAGCAGAACAAGTTGAAAAATAAGGAAAAATTACATGAGAAGTGAGACAGAAGCCACTTTAATGGCGGAAGACAAATTTACAGAGGCAAATATTACTAAAAACACTCTAAAAGCACACAATGGATATCAAACTCCAACACATATAAACCCACAAAAAAAAGCACAAATTTTTAGAGGAAAATGGAGAAAAAAAAATCCCAGAAAGGTTTTGGAAAAATCAAAGCTAAATAGGCTAAATTTAAAAGAATATAAAATCAAACACAAGCACTCCACCAAACCGAGCATAAGAAATTAAATGAAATATAAAATTATCCAAGAAAAAATGGAAAGATTTTTGAGCTGTGAAGATCTATAAGGCTGCATTAAGTAATATAGTTCAGAAGCAATTAAAAGCTGAAAATTTTCATTTTATTTACCTGAGAGCGAGTGCTTTGAGTTGTTTAGTTCCACTGCCTTCTCAACTGAGTCTCTCACTCTCACTGTTTTCCAAAATCTCAAAAGGAGTGGCAATGTGAAATGCTGCTCACACTTTCTAGCAAAGTCAGTGTTTTCACTTGAGTTTTCGCACGTGCATGTCACGCTTCAATCATCTATTATCATGGCTTGACCTCGCAAGTCCAGGCCCAATCAATCAATAGCCTTTTGTTTTGTTGTTGCAATGAATTGGGTTCTTGGATTTTGAACCCTTGTTTTATATAGAAAAAAGTATAAACATATTACGCCATCCGTGGCATTTTAAAAAATTAATATTTTAAAAAATAATTTTTTTTATAAAAATTAAAATATTTTAATTTTATAAAAAAATTATAATTAATGATAAAAATATGTTTTATATTTTTTAAAATATTATTTAATTGAAAGTAGAGAGTGATAACAAAAAAAATATTTAATAAAATGTATAATAAATAAAAATATTTATGTAAACTTATTTCTTAAATTTCAAATAAAATATTTAAAATTAAAAAAATGAAAATAAAAAAAATAATCTTTCAAAATAAGATAGATAGAATATTCATTTTTTTTAAGTTACTCCATTTTTTATTTTAAAATAAAAATGCTTCTAATATAATAAATATTGATATAAACATATTTCTGTAAATTGATATAAAAAGTTTACATAAAAATACTTTTGTATAAATTAAAAGTATTATTATGGCACTGAAATGGTATTAAAATGACCTTAATAAATAGCAAAATTTAAAAAGTAGTATTTCAATATGCGCATATTTCAACCATTAAATTATGCGTGTCCGTTTGATCCAAATATATAAACACGCCCACTGTATATCATCCCTCTTACATATTTATTCAGTTCTACCTATTAAAATTTTATTTATTGAATTGGTAAAATATAGTAGTGATACTGATATAACATATTTTGTCACGTGTCAACATCACGTCAATACCATGTTAATATTATCTCGACTACTAGTTCAAAATTGATAAGAGTTAGTTATAAAAGTATTTTTATATCAATTTCCATTAGGTCACGAATATTTTTGCTACAAAAACAAACGATATATGCATTTCAACACCCTAGAAAAAAAATTAAAAGGCATTTTTGTACCTTTGTTTTTGTAAATATTATATAAATAATTAATGCTTTTTTAGCTGGACAAATTTTGATATTTAAAAAAAAAACACATTTCCAAGTATTTTATTATCTGTTCAATTTTGCATATTTACATTTGAAATTCTCTTACTTTTAGAAATTTAATTATAGCTTAATTGAAGCCTTTTTACTTTTTTTTGCAATTTTGATCATTGCGGGATCCAAAAAGTGAGAATGAAATATTTTGGGTTTGATTAGAGCTGATTTGGAGCATCAATTGAGATTCATGACAAATTGATAGAGAGCTGGACCCGGAAGTAGGGAAGGATGACCCAAAGCCCACAGTGTGGAGGGTATATTCGAGAAGGCAGATTTCGGAAAATTAATAGATGAAAATTTTGGACCGTATTAAATATTTAATTTTATTTTTCCTTAATTAACTAAGTTAATTCTAGGGGTATATATTCAATCAGTTTTGCTTAAATTGAACCTAATGCGAATGATTCAAAAAATATATATATTCAATATTAAATACATGTTATGAATCATCATAAGGAAAATTTAAATAGATGGAGAAAATTGGCATCTATGTGGCAACCAGTGGAATATACAAGAATAACCAAAAAGAGAAATTGAAGATGGATTACAAAGAAGCAAAAAATTATTGATGCAGTTAGCCAACAATTGCAAGCAAGCTTTGCCTAATTGTTGGAATAGAGCAAAGTAGTGAGCCAAATATACCAGTTAGAGCATAAGCTATGGCACAAAATGGAAGTGCTTCGGGTTCCTTGGCTGACAAAGCTGCTGTTCCCAGTCCATGTGCACTGAAACCATTAACAAAATTAATAACAAAAAAGCCCTCAATTTTGAGCTATTTTTACAATTTAAGCTCTAATTTTTCTTGCAATTTGAATTCAGGTTTCTACTGTTCTTTTTCATTCTACCCCTTTGTTAAATTTCCATCAATTTTTAGATAAAGATCTCACATGAAAATGTTATTGGGACACATAATACCTAAATTATAAAACTATTCTTCATGTGATTTTGCATATGTGAGATCTAGTAGCAATTACACACTATATTTTCATCAAATCAATGGAGGATTACCTATGGAAAAACTGTTTTATTTCTTTGGACTTTGATTTATATAGTTCCTTTTAATCCAACACTTCACTGGATAAAATGGTTTTTGAAATGTGGATCCTAGCAACAACCCCATATCAGATTTTCATCCACAAATGGATGAACATCCTGTGGACGGATTGAATTGAAAGAAAATGTAAAGAGCTCAAATTGTCAGGAGAAACTAAAGAATAAGGACTGAATCAAAAATGCACCTAAAAATTGGATTTTCTTTTTCCCCTATTTGAAAATGCTGCAAGTTTTGAACTTTTATGCAGCTTATACATGTCTAGCTAGCAGAGATTGAGAAAATATGTACCTGGAAGCAGTAGCTATTCCTCTAGCAATAGGATCGCGGAACCGCAATTTATCAAGTGTTGCTTGCACAAAATTTGCTCCTACAAGCCCTGTTACTACCACTACAGCAGCTGTGAGAGATGAATTGGCACCTGCATCCATTTTTAAATCAACATTAATTAACGATATATTCATAGTTAAGTATTTTTCCCTTTTGTTCGATAATTAAACTACTTAGTAACAATTAAGATGAGATTCCTTTCCCTTTTGGATATAGCTATACCTTCAAACAGTGATACTATGCTGAGTGCTAATGCCACAGTAATACATCTGGGCAGAATTGATACTGTCAAAGTCGGTTCCAACCCAACCAAACGTCCAACAAGAGCAGTTGAATATAATGAGAATAAGGTTGAGATTATAACTGATGTGAAAATCTCAGCTGCGTGTCTCTTTACAAGCTGCAAAACCATAAAACTTAACTTTTCATCGCAAAAATAAAATAGATATCCAACTGATTCGAAAGAGAGAGAGAGAGAGAGAGACCTTTCTTTGCTTGAACATTGAGAATGCGAAAGAAAGAATAACAGAGCCCAAAAATCCCATCAGCACATCACCAGCTCCTGGATTTGATGTTGCCTTCGTTAGGTAATATCCTGTGCAGATAGAAATGTACTCAGATATTAACTACCACCATCTAGAAAACCCCAACTAAATAAAGATGGAACTAAGGTGTTCGAATCTGGTTTGCTGGTTTATATTGGTGTTTTTCAGCTGATGGGACTTGAAGTCTAGATTCGAACACATCTAAGAAAACACTCGATGTACCTAAAACAGGATCAAGTCCAGAGCGTGAGAGATATCCAAAAGCCAATGCTGCTAAATCTGCAGAAACTGCACAACAAATAATTGGATGGAAAACATTCTTCACACTAGAAGGCAACCTGAAAACCACAAGAGATAATGAAATTTAAAACCATTGCAGTTCAGAAACTACAAACTGTAATAAATGTGATCTTCTAGTGTATATTTGCATGTTACTAATAAAATGAATATGAAGTCAGAATTACGGAGAAAATTTAAAAAAAAAAAATTACCCAGAACCAACCATGAAGCCTAACACCGTGGAAGCTAGTAGGAATGGCAGACATGTTCGAGCATTTGTTCCAAGTGAAGTAGGGTAAACTAGTGCAGAAATAAATGATATGAGGAATATCCCACTCCAAATCCATACTTCCACTGAAGAAAAAGGTGATGGTTTTGTCATGGGTTCAGCTTCTGTCAGTTCTGTCTTCACAATTTTTCTCACAGAAATAGCTGTAAATCCCGCAACACAGAGTGAAGCCAACCATCCTCCAGCTGAACAGAATTCACAAATGTGAAAACTTTATTAAAATTTTGTTCTTATTTTGCACAAATAAAATGAATTTGCACACATTAATTCTAGAGATGTAAACAATTTGATTTCATTGCAGCTTTATAAAGTTTAAGTCTCATTTAAAAAAATAAATCCATGGCAAGGAACTTTCACAATTCAGTAAATATTTTGTTGTGTTCTTTACCAGATTCACAGTAATTCAAAAGTTACAAAAAGATATATGGCTTTGATGTTTTTGTACTTGGAAAACCAATAGTGTGAGGATTATCATTTACTCTACATAGGTTATTTCCTGATTACATATGTACAATACTTTTTACTCCAATTTCTGTTCACGTTGATTTTCTTGAACAGTTGAGAATGTAGAATAAAGATAAGCACTTGGTTTATGATAATAATCTAATATTGAAATGAGAAAATACATGAAAATAATTAATGCCTGCAATGAATCAAATCTAAATGGAGAGAACCAATCACCTACGCACACAAACAATTGAAAGTTTGTAAAAATGAAAAAAGAAAACAGGAAAAGAAAACAGAGCTTTACTTACCTACAATGAAGCAAATCTTGACACCAGAAGCTGCAGGGATATCTTTAACAGAAAGAGGCAATATAACTAGTGAAGGAACATAAAACAATGGAAGCCATCTCTGGATGAACAAGAGTGCTGGTTCAAAGAAGTTCATCAACCTTGTTGCAGCAGCAGGAACAGCAGAATCAAGAATCATCAAAACTGAAAATATGCAAAACATCCCAAATAGGGCACTTGGAAATTTAATAGCAGCAGCCACAAATGCCTTTTTTAACAACTTATCCACTGCAAGAATAATCCCAAGTGAAACCAACAAGTGCAAAACCCCAAACACCTAATAAATAAACCAAACCATACCATAAATCAAAATCCATTATCGCAAATCTATTAAAACAAACAACTAAGATCAAATACATACAGATTGAGAGATAGTGGAGGAAGCAGTAGCACTGCCATCAGAACTCATAGATTTTGGGGAAATTCTTCGATCTGAGCTACTCTCTTGAGAATCCATTTGCAAAAACTTCGAATTAGGCCTAAGAACTGTAATGGGTAAGAAAGTTTTAGGTAAATTGGATCGATAATGACAAGTTTGGAAGCTTTGAAGTCCATTGGGAACAGCAAATGGCTGTTTATGAAGAGAGCTTCGTTTTGAGGGAAAGTGATTGGTGCAGGTGTAGAAGAGTGATAAAGAATTAGGAGTGGCTAGTATAGCCATGACTGATACAGTGAGAGAAGACTTCAAGAAATTGAAAGATATAATTATTGTATTTACTTTTCTGGACGGAGGATTAATAAGTTTAGGCAAAGAATTTTTTGTATGGACTGAAAATAACGTCATGTTGCTATCGGATACAGAAACCTATCGTCTAACGAAAGATGATAGGAGACTTTCTCTCGACATTTTTCAAGAGGACGGTTGAAAATTTAGCGGGTAATGCTTCCATGATTTAACCGATTTTTGTTATGGGTTATGCGATAACGTCCATTTACACCCGTTGGATCACATGTATGCATCCGATTGGACTGCATAGATAGAAGCGGACGCACAGAACTGCTCCTATTTTTTATGTTATAAATATATATTCTATTTTCAACTCTAAAATTAACATTCAATTTTTAACAAATTATAAATAATTAGAGTTATTGTATGAATTGGATTTTTTTTTATTTTACTAAAGTTTTAGTTGTTAATAGTACTAAATTTATTATCTGATATAGTTGGAACTATAAACTTTTTATTCTAACTCGAAATTCAATATATATTAGTTCAAAAAAATTGAATCAAAATCGAATCTATTTGGAAGAAAAAAAAAGCTTATGACCTAACCTAAAAATTAAGAGTCAAACTGGATCCAACCAGAAACTAATTTTTTTACAAATTTTATTTCTAATTTTTCAATATTAGTGATCAATTAATTTTTTAAATTAAAAATTTGACCTATTTTAGGTCATTTTATTAATTTATATTACTGTAAATTATTTATGCATGTGTATATATCATAATTAAACAAAAAAAAATTACTTCTAAGTAGGGGTGGGAAATTTTTGAAATTTTGATTAACTGAAAAATCAAACCGATTTTTAGGTTAACCAAGCTGAAAATTTAGATTTATAATTTTTAATTTTAAAAATCAGCGGTTAACCATTTAATTTATATTTTAAATTTTACACTTAAATTTTTTAATATTTTTGTAATTTATAAACATTATAATATATAACTTTTTAAAATATTATTATAATGCATATTTTTAGTAAATAAACAATTAAAATAATTTATTACTATTATTATTGATTTATTGTATATGTATAATTAGCATTATCTGTTGTTAATTTTATATTAAATATATTTAATTTTTATAATTGATTATAATAATTTTGCTTTTATTTTAATGTTTTAATAGATATTTTATTTAATTTGTTTTTTCATTTTTAAAGCATTTTTAACTATTAAAAATAATATCACAAATTGTATAATTTATTAAATTTTATATGTTAAAATTTTTTAGCGGTCAACAATAAATTGATCTAAAAAATAATTTAAAACTGAAATCGATATAACAGTTAATCAAAATTAATGAATCAGTTAATAAAATTATTAATGAACCGGTTAACCGGTACATGCTCATACTCACTTCTAAGTAGCATGACTACTCTTTATTTCTAGCGGTTGCAAAATTTGTTAAGAATTTTCATCTACAAGGATCTTGATTTGGCAATATGGTTTCCAAAGCAAGCAATTTAAGTTTCTATAGGGATGGTGTTATATTGTAATTTGTAAATTAAGTTTGATAGTCATTGCATATATAGAAAGAAGATTAGAAATTTTATATATATAAGTGATTTAGCATGCATTAGGGATGATTACGGGCGGAGATTCCTCGGCCCCGGTGGGGACCCGTCTCGTTCAGGGCGGGAAATCCACGAATTTTTCCTCCGTGGAGAAGGGAAAAAAAAAATCCCTGTTATAAATTTGGGGGTGGAGACGAGGAATGGGGTATACGCCCCGCAAAAAATATATATTTTTTTAATTTTAAAATATAATATTTTATAAATAATTAAAATTAAAATATAACTTAATTTTAAATTTATGAATGGTTAAAATTTATATTAATTTAAATTATGATTGATTTTAAATTTTTTATTTATTAAATGTTATATTTTAATTTTAATTATTTATAAAATATTATATTTTAAAATTAAAAAAAATATTCGGGGGACGGGGATCCCCGCGGGCAGGGGACAGGGGGGATTTCCTCCCTGTTCTAGAGTCGGGGGTGGGGACGGGGAATCCCCGACCCCGGCGGAGCAGTGAGTGGGGATATAATCTCCGGCCACGCTCCGCCCCGCCCCGTGAGCACCCCTAGCATGCATTAGGAATTTGAAATAGAATTAGAAACTTACATCAATGCCTTTTTTACTTGAGAATGTGAGATGTGGGTTCTTTTTGGGAATATGATTTATATTTAAAATGATTGATTTTTATTTTTTATATAATCATATGTTATTCGAAATTTTTTAATTTAATTAATTTAAATTCACATCAAACACATATTCTTTTCAAATATTTAAAATTATTTTATATTTTAAAAATTGAATTTAAAATCTCTTAGTTAATAGAGAAAAAATCCTTATCAATTGAGTTAAAATGATTGATATTTTATCTTCCATGAGTAAGTTTTTGCAATGTATTTAAATATGAATTATGAGCAGCATTAATATTTTTTGACTTTATACATATAAAAAATACTAATACTTAAACCTGATTTCAGAATTTATTTGAACAATATTTAAACTTTAACTTTAACAATATATTATTAAGTATATATACTTGTTAATTTTGTAAATAATAAATAAATATTCATAAGGTATTTAGAAAATTCGAATGTTTGACACTCAGCTTTGATGATGGGGCATCATTCAAATCAAAATCAACAAAAAAAACATTAAAATCAACTAGAAAACTAATATATATATACATATGATTGAATATCGCGTGTTTTAATTTTTCAAAAATAATGTGAATTTTGTGCTTATTATTTGTAAAATTAAATTAATTATGAATTTAAATTTATATATTTCTATTTTCTACATTTGTTAATCCTTGTGTTTTTTTACAAAATGTAATACAGTAATAATTAGAAAGCATTTATATAAATCCTCATGAAAAAACAATGCACGACCTAATAGAATAAATTCCCAATGATAAATATAATTTGGAGCTGTTTTTAATAAGGGCATTGTTTCAAATAAAAGAAAAAAATAATAATAAACAGACAGATAAAAAAGGATTGCCAACCATTTCACACCGTTAAGAAACGTTCAAAACGATATTCCTAAAACGGCGCATATCCCTTCCCTCGCTTTCTCTCTCCAGCACTTGCCACGTGTCAGCTTCACTAGCAGTACGGACATCCACCTCTCTCTTTGTTAGTTTTTCTCCTAAATTTCTCTGCCGCGTCTATTCTTCGATTCTCTCTCTCTCTCTTAACAGGTCCTCACACTTTCTCTCTCTATTTTCCTTCTCTCTTCTTTCCCCAGCTCTCTCTTTTCCATTTGCCTCTCGTCTCTCCTCGTGAAAGGTTTCTTTCTTTTCTTTCATCTCTATTTTTTCAAGAAAATCTCTGCTGCCATTCATTTTTTTTTCTTATTTTTTGTTTTGCTTTTCATGATTGATGCAGACTGCAGAGGAAGGCGATTTCTATCGCTATTTCTCTTGGTCTCTTGAAAGTGAGTTCTTCCTCTTCTGCATTTCGCGATTCTCAATATATTCTTTGTTTGTTTACTGAGAAATATGCGTCGGGAAAAATTAGATTATAACGCTTTTTTATTTTCCTAGCTGACAAACAAGGTTGTTAACCAGCATTAAGTGACGTCGTTTTTCCTTTTGTTTGGCTGTTTCGTTGGTGAGAAATCAATTAAAAAAAAAGGAGGAAAAAAGCATATGTAAATTTCGGAGATAAAAAGAAAATGACGAAGAATGAATTTCTATGACGTAAAAAATGAATAGTTCTCGATAGCTTGATTGGTTTGTTTCTGTTATCTTTTGCTTCATTTTCCGAGCTTGAGCTAAACATAGTTATCAATCTTCTCTGCCAGGCAATTCACGTACATAAGCTGATTCATAGAATGAGCTTAACCTGTATTGAAGTGAGGGTGGCAAACACATACGTAATTTTGTGGAGAGCTAGCCAGAGTTGAGGAGAGCGCTAGCTCTCGAGCTAGCAATTGATTGATCATGGCCCTAGAGCCGGGCCAAAATACTCTTTCGCGGCGACCCTCCCGCAGCGCCGCCACCACTACCTTCTCCACCGAGGTTTTCGACAATGAGGTTGTCCCGTCCTCTCTCGGGTCCATTGCCCCAATTCTCCGTATTGCCAAGGAGATAGAACACGAGCGTCCTCGCGTTGCTTATCTATGTTCGTACCTTGCCCGTTTTATTTATTTATTTATTTTTATTTTTCCGTTGCTTTTAAATATATTATTCTCTGAATTAAAAAATATGGTAAGCAATAAGCATCCAGCTGTAATTTATTTTTCCTCCTGGTGAATAGGTCGGTTCTATGCGTTTGAGAAAGCGCACAGATTGGATCCCAGCTCCAGTGGACGAGGTGTGAGGCAGTTCAAGACATCGTTGCTGCAAAGATTAGAGAGGGTAACTTTCTACATTATTTAATATTTTATGTTTTATCATGATGGATGGACAGTAAGTACTAAGTAGTATATGAATAAAATCAAGATCCGGTTTAGGGGGGAATAAATGGTGCATACATTACCTAATTTTCGAATTCCATTCATGCTCAATAAATTTATATTCTAATAACAATGATTCAGTCACAAATGTTTTTATATGTAAAAAAGTACATTAACTTTAAAAATATTGTTATTAAAATTATTTTAATAAAAAATTATAAATTTAATAACAAAACGCTAATATATATGACAGTTATATCAATTTAAAACATTTACATTAAAGAGAGCCTTGCCAAATCACTAGTAGATGGATGCTGCATGGTTAATAGAGTGGATATTCCGAATTGAATTATTTTAGTGGCATTTACAATTACAGCTTGATATTACACGTTGTTTGTAACAAAAAAAAACTTGCCAAAGAGAATGACAAATTAAAAAAGCCTGTAGTCGCATGCACGAAAATTCATGAACAATGGTGCCCCATTTATATTTACAATTGGATATTGATATATAACTCTAGTGCTAATGAGGTGTGGATTTTGACATTGATCCGAATAAATTTAAATATAGAAAATATAAGTATACTTATAGAGCTTAATATTACATAATTTTATTGTTATTATAAATATAGTATTATATAATATTGTCTTTTCTTTTGAAAAAAAAAATAATTATATAGAGATTGGACTCTTCAAATTAGTTGACTAAATAATGCATTGATTTGTCTTTTTTCTTTAAACCCTAAACCATAGATCCTAGAACAGAACCTGGTTCATTTTGAGTCTGTTTTCTAGTTAAATTTTCAATAGTCAGTAAATTATAAATCCTCGTATTTGGTGATTGTTCGGCGGTATAGAAGTAATTTTATTATTCGGCTATACAAAGAAGCAGCTTAACTAATTCTAACAGGAAATAAGTATTGTTTATTACAATTTTTAATTTTTCTTGGGTTTCATTAGCCAATCCCTATTCTCATAATACCCTTTCCTTGTGGAGCATTCCTTTTGTTTGTATTAGTGTATTTTCTGCACTTACCCGCATTCAAATTGATTCTTATCTTGCCGAATTGTCCCTTTTAAAAAAAAAAATCTTATATTTTAAATTGTGACTTCAATAAATTTAAAATATCCATAAATATATACTCCATTCACAAGTTTGATAATTTTTAATGTTTTATACAGATTAAAAAGATAATTAATTAGTATCAATTTTATAAAATTTTTATTATAATTTATTAAAACATTTTTTATCAATTTTGTATAATTATATATTTTCATTATATTAAATATCTTTTTTAGTGCATACATGAAGGCAAAATAGAAAAATGCATAATCAATGCTGGTTAAAATTTAAAAGTTGTCAAGCCGAATGCAATAAAAAATATGTAAAAATTGTCAAATTAGATGAAACAAAAAGAGTATTTTTAATTTTATTTTTCATTTAATAACAATAAAATATTTAATAATTTAATTTATATTTTTATCCATTTTATTATAATAGTCTTTATTATAATGGTCTAAATTGAGACATGATATCTTCATTTGTTTAATGTAATTTTTTATAAAAGTTAGTGAAATTAATGATTATTTTAATATCGGATGTTCTGCGAAAGAACGACAATTTGGTGGGAGTAGGAGTAATTCGAAGGATGGTCACCATCTTCATGTGTTCCTTTTTGGGCCTGTTTCGTAGCATTAGAAAAACTCATGTGAAATTTTATTCAGGACAATGCATCCAGCCTTGCCTCTCGGGTTAAAAAGACTGATGCGCGGGAAATTGAAAGCTTTTATCAGCAGTACTATGAAAACTATGTCCGAGCACTTGACGAGGGAGATCAGGCGGACAGGTAATGCCATAATTTTTTTCATCTTGCCTTCCATTTATCCCACATTATTTTAAACTTTCACATTTGGGATCCAAATTTTATTGTTGTTGTCGTTATTATTATTGTTATCTTTCCATAGTTTGAATGTCGGCTACTTTCTTCACAGGGCTCAACTGGGCAAAGCCTATCAAACAGCAGGAGTTCTTTTTGAAGTGCTTTGCGCTGTTAACAAGACAGAGAAAGTTGAAGAAGTTGCGCCGGAGGTTAGTTTTATATATCATCTCTCAATTCTAGGTTTTGGTGCTCGTAGCCTTTCTGTTGCATTTATCAATTTCCGTTGCCATATTGAGGTTGGTATTTTCACCTTCCTTTTTTTCTTGTTTTCCCTGTGGGGCAGATTATAGCTGCGGCTAGAGATGTCCAAGAAAAAAAGGAAATTTATGCACCATACAACATTCTTCCCCTGGATTCTGCCGGGGCTTCACAGTCCATCATGCAACACGGAGAGGTAGGAGCGTAAGATACGTCTTTGTTTCTGCATGTGTTGTTGAATATGTTGTTTAAGCTTTTCCTGTCTACCAGGTCAAGGCTGCTGTTGCTGCACTATGGAACACTCGTGGCCTGAATTGGCCTACGGCATTTGAACAGCACAGACAAAAACCTGGGGATTTGGACCTTCTCGATTGGTTGAGAGCCATGTTTGGCTTCCAGGCAAAATTTTGACCCCAAAAGCTGAATAAGAAAAACGCAAAAGATATCTTCGCTGCTTAGAATTACTTCACGGTCTCCACTTCTTGACTTCATTGTTCTGGTGATTGCAGAAGGACAACGTCAGGAATCAGAGAGAGCATTTAATCTTATTGCTTGCCAACAATCATATAAGGCTTCATCCCAAGCCCGAACCTCTCAACAAGGCATTTCCTAATTTTCATCCATGTTTATATCGCTACATATGTTGGACAATACGTATTATAATTGTTCATTGGTCTGAATTCATAATTTTGTTCTGATGAAAGCGTATCATGTCTCTACATGTCGATTTAGAAATTTAGGCAACTTCTTGAAAACTTTCAAGTTTCAATTCTTGTTTTTCATCTTTTGTTTTTTCGCTTCTATTATATATATATATATATATATATATATATATATATATATATATATATATATATATATATATATATATATATATATATATATATATATTCCCAGTGGTTTTCACTGCTTATATTGTTCTCTTCTCTCTCTCTTTTTTTTTTTCCTCTTGTACATTCTCCATGAGATGATTTCTTGAGTGGTTGCATATAGTATAATCTCATGGACAATGCTTAAGCCTTTTATGTGTATGCAGCTTGATGAACGAGCTGTTGATGCTGTCTTGAGCAAACTTTTCAAGAATTACAAAAATTGGTGCAAGTTTTTAGGACGAAAGCACAGCCTACGGTGAGATATAACAATTTATGTTTTGTTTTTGTCCATGGACGTTTTCCAGTATGTTTATAATTCAAGAAAATTTCTCTATCATAATCTATAACTTATAGTATGATCTCTATGCATCATTTCTTATAGTCTCCCTCAGGGCCAGCAAGAAATACAGCAGAGAAAAATTCTGTATATGGGCCTATATCTTCTCATCTGGGGTGAAGCAGCCAATGTTCGTTTCATGCCAGAATGTCTATGCTACATTTTTCACAATGTAAGTTCACACTGTGTTATGAGTGCATTCCATATGCTTTATTCAGCGATTGCAGTTTGTTGTGAGAGCACTATGTCGTCTGCTAGTTTTACATGAAAGCTCTTATATATACTCAGATGGCATATGAACTTCATGGCTTGTTGGCTGGAAATGTCAGCATTGTTACGGGAGAAAACATTAAGCCTTCTTACGGTGGTGATGATGAGGCATTCTTGAGGAAGGTCATAACACCAATATACAGTGTAATAAAAAAGGTAATCTGTGCATTTGTTAGTTAGTTTGCATACTCCCACAAAATTTGAGTTCTTTCAGCAAACTTACTATCTTTCTACCTGAAATATGAAAGTTCTGCTTTAATTATTCCAGGAAGCCAGTAAGTGCCAAAATGGAAAAGCTTCACACACAAAATGGTGCAATTATGATGACCTGAATGAGTATTTCTGGTGAGTTTGGATTTAATTTGAGAGTTGTTACCAATGATGAGGAATTCATTAGCTTTTAAACTGCTTTGCATGGTAAATACTTTGTTTGTTCAGGTCAACTGATTGCTTTTCCCTTGGTTGGCCTATGCGCGATGATGGAACCTTTTTTAAATCAACACAGGATGCCATAAAGGTATTCTCTAAATTCTGAGCTGATGCTAGTCTTAACAGTTTTCTTGAATTCATCTTTTGCTGTCCTATTAATTTAATTGTTATTGAAGGGAAGGAAGGCATCTCCAAGGAAATCTGGGAGCACCGGAAAATCAAATTTTGTTGAGACCCGAACCTTTTGGCACATCTTTCGAAGTTTTGATCGATTGTGGACCTTCTATGTACTAGCTCTTCAGGTACTCAATATGACAGAGCATGTCATCTATTTTTTTCTTTTTTCTCATAATGCTAATCAATTTGACCATCAGGAATAATTGAATCAATACGTATCTGTTTATTGCAGGCAATGCTCATTTTTGCGTGGAGTGGGGCCTCAGTTTCAGATATTCTCCAAAAGGATATGTTATATAACCTATCCACTATCTTCATAACAGCAGCTGTTCTTCGCTTACTTCAAAGTAATATATTTCTTCTTGACACTTGTTCTTTTTGTCTAGTTATTATTTCTTTTCTTGCATTCCATATGTTAAATGGACATGTATTTGTGCATTCAAATGTTAATTCTGTGAAATTGCCTGATTTGATCCACTATGAACAAGGATGACGTTGTTAACTTTACAAATTTGAAATATTTAAAATTGGTAACGCTTGAACATTTTGGAAATCCCAAATTGAGAAAGGTGAGCTAATAACTTAGTGAGTGTATTGCAAGATAGGCTTTTTGGTATAAGCCATATGGTATCCAAAGTTCATTGGTCTGACTAATCCGGAATTGCACCAGGAAGGTCTAAAGAGGGAGGCAAAATGCTCCTTCTCAAATATTTAAAGGTGCTCCATACCTAGAATTCAAAACCAAAACCTCTGGTTAAGGAAAATGAACTCTCGCCATTCCATCTTACCTCTTGGGGGTTGCAAGATAGGCTTTTTAAATGTTCAACATTGTTTTCTAGGATGATTGAGTGCTCACAATGACTGAAAATGAATGTTTATTAAGCATGATCTATTTATGAAGCTTTAATTCTAAGCCTTGGAGGTGATTTGTTTTTGATGAATTACATTAATATCATTCGGAAAATATCCATGCACTTGTTATTTAAACCAGCGCTTGCAAGGGACAAATGGATAAAAAGAACTGCTGGGTGAACTATTTGATGTATCAAACTGTTAACTAGAAGGGCTCCAAATATCAAATTTTATGTAATATGATTCTTTTACTGTAGAATCTGGATATTATCCATAATTTATAGCATGATCTCAAGAAATACAAATCATGGAATGATATTCTAAAAGTTCTTAGAAAAAAAAAAGTCTTGAAATCATTAACTGATTATATGAACCGTTATTACTGTGCTAGTTACATCCAAACATAAATTTTAAACAGCTATACCTTATTAGTCATTGTAAATGTTGTGAAATTGTTATAGAGCTTGTTTTCTGATTATGCTCGTATAAGAAAAAGTTTAGTATTAAAAGTTGGTAGCTAGCATAGCCAAATTTGTAAGGTCTTGTGTTCCCATACTTTATCTTCACTTATATAAATTGGAATAATTCTTATGTTCATGTGATTTTGTTGTGATACTATTGCTGTCCTATTTTTCTTTTCATTATTGAATATTGTGATTCATTTGTATCATACTTATTCTACTTTGTTATATTTAGTAACTATTGATATTGTTTGAATAAATTCATCACCGAACTTCAGAGCCAACAAGATTAGCTGATAAATGTTGCAAAAAGGATTTGATTCTTCTTTTTTATTTTTTTTTTCACTCAACGGGGACAATAGTATGCAGTTTGACTCCATTTTTTATTTTCTGGCTGTTTTGCTGAAACAGTCCTGTTATTTGAAGTCTACTTCTCTTCTTATTCTCCCTTGCCTTTTCCTTTTTAGGTATTCTGGATTTTACTCTGAACTTCCCGGGGTATCACAGATGGAAATTCACTGATGTGTTGAGAAACATACTCAAGATAATTGTTAGTCTTGCATGGGTCATTATTCTACCCCTCTGTTATATACAGGCCTTTAATCTGTCTCGTAAAAAAATAAAAAATTCATTCTCCTTCCTCAGTGAAGTAAAGGACATACCTCCTCTGTACATCGTTGCTGTGATTGTTTATTTGATTCCAAATATTCTGGCTGCCTCTTTGTTTATCTTTCCCATTTTTCGAAGATGGATTGAAAACTCAGACTGGCTTGTTATCAGATTACTTCTTTGGTGGTCACAGGTATGTCTGCTGCCCAAGGTCTTTCATTTCCTTCTTCCTGATCCTTTTTCATGTTTCTAGATTTATTGTAAAGAAAAATTGCATCATAAAAGAAGCTAACATCACCTGCAGTAATTTCCTTCCCCTCTTTCTTTCTCTCTCACAAAGCTATTTGGTATGAAACAGAGGGAAAGATGGTATTTGGAGTCCTGCCTGAGAAAGGCTCTGTTTGGCTAGCAAGCACATTAATAAAAAAATTGGACCCATATAGATGAATTAGCCATAATTAAACTTCTTGACATGCTTTATCCATGGGCAATTAAATTCTCTATACATGGTGACAAGACCAAAACTTATCAAATATGAAAGGGAACATTGAAAACTGGCTACACAGCTTAATACAGTTTTGATTTCAATTTTAGTGAGCATTTGCTGTGTGTGATCATGTTCTTCCAAACTGCATACCTTGTTTTTTCTTTTTTCAACCTTCTAGGTATAAGATAAATTTCTCTCTTTCAATTTCATCCATGCTGCTTTTGTCATAGTTGTAGTTTTTAACAGTCAGAGGTAGCGGAATTGAATTTCCAAGTCCTATCTGATGTGCAATAGTAATGAGTACTAATGGTTTTCAAGACAGATACTTTTAGCCTTCAGGTAAATACAATTAACTAAGCCTCAAAATATACCAAAGACTCCTAGGAACATTGATTGAGAGGTGGGGACTGGATTAAAAATATATTTATTTCTTTTTAGTTTGTGTATCTCATGATGCATGAGGTGTAACTTCAAAGTAGTCAATCTTTAACCTGTCTAGTTTACCACCAGCAGCTCTACGCTTACAAAATGCACTTCCAATTTGGTGCCTACTACAGTTGTAGTAGTTGATTCATTGTCATAATACTAATTGAAACACCATTTTACCTCAAGTGTTTTTCCTCTTTGGTACAATTACCTAACAAGAATTTCGACATGTTGTTTTCAAATTTTTGTGATACAAAAGCATGTAATATTACTTATTGATTTAATTCATTGACCTGTCTGCAGCCAAGAATATATGTTGGGAGGGGAATGCATGAAAGTCAATTTGCACTTATAAAGTAAGTTAAGGAAGCATTTGTGCTAATATAACAAGATTGTATATATTCATGAGTTATAATTCGGATCTGCTTACTATTCAGGTATACTTTTTTCTGGGTGATACTTTTGGCTTCAAAATTAGCATTCAGCTTTTTTTGTTCAGGTTGGCTTTAGTTTGATATTTCACCATCATCATCATGACTAATGTTACTTCAAAATGCAAATTATTTGACACTTTATCCTTTCCTTTTTGCAGATAAAGCCTCTAGTGAAGCCAACTAAGATATAATGAAAATTAAGCATATTGATTACAGGTGGCATGAATTTTTCCCAGAAGGTATTTAACTGATCTTAGATTCTTCATTTTATGCTTCTCAGCCAAATACCTAACCTATACTAACAATTGTCTTGTGAATGCAGCAAAAAACAATTATGGAGCGGTTTTGTCTCTCTGGGCACCCGTAATCTTGGTGTGTCTCCTGTATATCTTAATATGTTTATTTATTTATTATAAGCTTGAAAATTACTGAAGGAAGACTTGTTGGTTCTTTCATGGTAATATATTTCGTGATGCATCAACAATGTAATGCAGGTCTATTTTATGGACACTCAAATTTGGTATGCTGTTATCTCAACTATATATGGTGGCTTTATTGGAGCTTCTGATCGCTTAGGAGAGGTTATTTCCTCAAATAATTCTTTCTTTATAAATATTTTCTGCATTAAGAGCCATAGCATATTTTTTCTTATGAGATTAATAGGTATTCTTTATGCATACTTTTTTTTGGTAATGGCCTAAGACATAATTTGCCTGCATAGTTGTCATTGTTCATGTAGCCCTTTAAATGTTGTATTGGACATTATAGGCACCTGAATTTGTGAATTCAGTAATTGTCAAACATCTAGCCAATTTGATTTCTAGTAAAAGCGTCTATGAGGCTAAACTATGTTCTATAAACTCATGGAACTTGCAAACTCAAACCAGGTCCAATTTTCATATTTTAGGAGGCCACGCCAATTTTTTTGTGCTACTATAGGGAGCCAAACTATATGTTAAATCTTAAGAAACTAAGGCTTGTCTCGTGAAAGTTGAATGGATAATTAGAAGCTCAACATATATTTTGAAGATGTACAATAGTACTTGCCAAACTATTCTATTTGCCTCTTGTTTCAAGATTATTTCACCTTTGTAAATATTATTTGACAATGAAAAATGAATGCCATGAGATAAGGCATCACCAATGTCCAGATTTGCTTCTAGAAAAAAACCATCTATACGCCATAATTTTGCTGAATGTTATTTTGATTTTCTGAACTTCACCGTTGGTGCTTTTGACCTCTTTCTAATCCTAGGTCATGAAATACATGCTTTAGCTTCTCAGGTATAAATAACGTTTACTTTTGTTTGGGAAATGTCTTTTCATAGTAATGCTTGCTCTCGGAACTATTCTGACCCCATAAACATCTGCTCCCATGTCAGTGGGAGTTGAACCCAAAAACTCCAATTTGAAATTGTGATATCATATAATAATGTGTCCTATTTATGGGGTAATATTATGTCAGAGAAATACTCTCACTGATTTGCTAGTTTTTGTTGCCCTGCAACACAAAGTAGTCAGAATCTTAATTTCATAGTTGTTTATTTATTTATTTATTTTTACAGATAAGAACTTTAGGAATGCTAAGATCACGATTTCAATCCTTACCTACTGCATTCAACACGTATTTGGTGCCTTCTAATAAGACAAAGAAGAAGGGTTTCTCTTTATCAAAGAGATTTGCTGAGGTTTGAACGCGTCTTTTGAAGAGTTTTTAATAATATTTATGGCTATATCTATGTACTACAATGACTGCAATTTATGCTTGTGTAGGCTTCTGCAAGTAGAAGAAGCGAGGCTGCGAAATTTGCTCAGTTATGGAATGAAGTGATATGTAGTTTCCGTGAGGAAGATCTAATCAGTAAAAGGAAAGGCCCCGTAAAAATGATATGTTCTAGATTCTTACAGCAACAATCTTTTTCAGTTCTTTTTCTTCTAGCTGTTAAGACTAATGTGGTTGTTCTTCTAATCCAGGGAGATGGATCTGTTGCTAGTTCCTTATTCTTCAGATCCTAGCCTAAGGTTAATTCAGTGGCCTCCTTTTTTGCTTGCAAGCAAGGTCTGCATATTCTTCTCTTGAAATGTAAGCACATGCTGGTTGATTGCGGTTCTTGATCATTGTCAACATTTGCAGATCCCAATAGCTTTGGATATGGCAGTTCAGGACTGGTCAAAGGATGCTGACCTTTGGAAACGTATATGTGCTGATGAGTACATGAAATGTGCTGTTATGGAATGCTACGAATCCTTTAAGCATGTCTTGAATGTTCTGGTGGTTGGAGAAAATGAGAAAAGGTTGTTCTCATTACTTTTCTTATCCATTATGATGCATTTCCAATTCTTTGTCTCCACTTTTATTTGACTTTAAGCTACTTGGATATTTAATCAGAGAAAAAAGTTGTTGTTGGAGTCCACTGTTTCTGGTTTCCAATATTTGTGGCCTCGAATTGCTCCAGTAGGAACCAGTCTCATCTTCTACCTCATCAAAACTTGAGCTACAAGAAGTCCATGGGCTTTGACCATTGGTCCATTTGATAGATAGGAGTACTGGTTTTCTTGTTTGGGCTTCAAAATTGTGGTTCATCATCGTTCCAAAATGATCTAAGCTATATTTTAATTAGCTTAGCCACAACTCCAAGCATTTAATTTTTTTTTTCTTTCTCAAGCGATGAGTGAATTTTCCAAAACTTCTCTTAAGTGCAATTGGCTTGGTCTATGCTTGTTTCATGCATTTTTGGGGCTTTTTATTCCACCCCTTTAGGTTCATGAGGTTGTTGGACTCTGATACTTGATTAAAATTTGAGCGGCTCAAAGTCCATGTGCTTGGAGCATTGGCCTGTTTGATAAATGGTAGTGCTGGTTTTTTATGTGAGATTGACGATTGTGGTCTATCATTGCTCTAAACTGAAAGTTATTTTATTGTTAAGCTCACTCACTGTTATAAGCCTCCTTTTTTCATTCCAAAGCGATACAGGATTTTTTCTGATTGTACCTTCCCTTATTGTTTCCCTCTGCTCAAAAATTTTAAAATTGGAAGTTAAGTTTGCAAAAGTCCCACCCATATTATTATCTTTGCATTTGAGTCCTTTGGTTTCATTTATATTAATTTCTTTTAGCACCTTTAGCACGGAAAAGTCTACATTATTGTTTATTTCTAATTTGTTTGGTTTTGATATTTATGGTAAGGTGTTGTTTAATTTAGGAGGATACAACGTCCTCCATTTTTTCTTTTTCTTTTTTTAAATTCCATATATAAAATAAAAATATCTGCTCTTCAGGGTTCAGCTTATTTGATTATGAGATTTTGTGGTGATGTCTAAATGTCTAAACCATGTTGAGATTGAATTTATCTTTACATTTTCCATAATCTAAAAACTTGCAATTAGTTGAAGGGTTTGCTTTTCCTAACCTACTCTCTCACTTTCTGGAAAGTATATTGAACTTTTCCATTTATACTTTCCATGGAATTTCACTCCATGGAACCATGTCAGCTTCGTTATATAAATTGTGTGTTTGCAATATTACAGGATAATTGGCATTATCATCAAAGAAGTTGAAAGCAGCATGTCAAGGAATACATTTCTTGCAAATTTCAGAATGGGTCCCTTACCTGTTCTTTGCCAGAAATTTGTGCAGCTTGTTGAAATTTTGGTGAGTTATTTGCACAAAAGATGGCTGCAATTTGTTTTTCTAACTATGAACTCTTTGCCATTATACAGTCGAGCCTTACCAGTTCCTTCCATATTGTAGAAAGATGGTGATCCATCAAAGCGAGATAGTGTGGTCTTGTTGCTGCAGGACATGCTAGAAGTAGTCACACGGGATATGATGGTGAATGAGAATCGGTTGGTAAACCTTGTTGCATCTTGTTCGACGTTAATCTTACTATCTATCTATTTCGTGTATAGATTTTATATAGATTTTGATGGTGATGGTTTTCCATATATAATATTGCAGTGAACTGGTAGATCTTGGACATGGTGCGAAGGATTCAGGAATGCAAGTCTTTGCTGGAACTGACACAAAACCTGCTATAATTTTCCCCCCTGTAGTCACTGCACAATGGGAAGAGCAGGTTTATTTTTATTAGCTTAGTGATCTATTAATACTGGAAGGCAACACATATATGTTCAAGTATTTCACTGTGTACAAACTTTTATGTTATTCTCATTATTTTCTTTTAGGTAAGTCGCCTTCATCTCCTTTTGACTGTCAAAGAATCTGCCATGGATGTACCAACAAACCTTGAAGCTCGTAGAAGGATTTCATTCTTTACAAATTCCTTGTTTATGGATATGCCACGTGCCCCTAAAGTCCATAAAATGCTCTCATTCAGGTGTGGTTTTTATTTCATTGTAAATCTTCCAAGGAGTTGAAGTTCTGTGTTTCTTCAAGCAAAGTAAAATTTGAACATAATCAACTTTTAATTAATCAAGAATGTTTTCTTTTGGTCGTGAACAGTGTGATGACCCCATATTATAGTGAAGAGACTGTTTATTCTAAGTCAGACCTTGAAATGGAGAATGAAGATGGTGTATCAATCTTATACTACTTGCAAAAGATTTACCCCGGTAGTATAGTTTTTCAATCAAAGATTGCATGTTTTTTTACGTATTTTTATTGTCAATGGATAGTTTTATAATTGGCATAACTGATTTGGGGATTGTGTCACAACTTTAGATGAATGGAACAACTTCATGGAAAGACTCAATTGTAAAAGTGAGAGTGAGGTTATGGGGAATGAAGAAAACATCTTGCAGCTACGTCATTGGGCCTCTTTAAGAGGTCAAACTCTCTGCCGCACAGGTGATTGATGTTTCTGTTTTCTTTTGCCCAATGTCCTTATCAACTTTCTGTGCCTATTACTGATAAACATAGATGTTGCAGTTAGGGGGATGATGTATTACAGACGAGCTCTGAAACTTCAGGCATTTCTTGATATGGCTGATGAAAGCGGTAATATTGTAAATGCTTTTTATCCACAATGGTCATATAACTTTTGTAGACTCAAAAGTCAAAACATTATCTTTGTTTTCTTCTGTTATGCATCATGAGCAAATTGATTGAAGGATTACTTGAAAACTTAGAATGACCTTGAGAAAATAAAAAATCTGTGACTGACTGCTCATAGTAGGGTCTTGCATTGATAGAAATATTGCAAAAGTGAAAAGGCTAACCTTTTGCAGTGAAAATATATTTCTCGAAACCCCAGAATTGTCCTAAGGAGATAAAAATCTGACTTCTTTAGTGTTGCATTCAGCTTTTATTTACAGATTGAATTGCATGGTTAAGTTAAAGTAATGGAATTACATATAGGGTGATAATGGTCTGGTAGGCATGGTTTACATAATGGAAAATTTTCAGCCAGAAATCTATCAAGCACTGACTAAAATTAACCATATAATACATGATAAAAATGAACAATAAAGGTGTGTTGGTTTCTTATCTGCTCTTGTTAACACATTTTGAAATTTGTGCTTTTTGCTCAAGGTTTGGAAACGTAAACAATTCTAGTTGTCCATTTATTGTTGTTGTTTGTTGTTTTAAAGCTTTTCTAGACATTAAGATCAAAGTCATAGCT